>JBBCBC010000032.1:3978853-4578853 GCA_037126765.1 Stenogyne calaminthoides
CTCTTTAATGTATTCAAGAGGTTATGCACTTCAAGCGTTCTGACCCCTGCTTAGGTTGTCCTCGACGCCATTCGCCACATCTATATTCCTCTCTAACGATGTCTCGATAAGATGGTATTTTCTATGCTTGGTCGGTTTGTTTGCTGGCTCCTTTGAATTAATCATTCCAAGATATCACAATAAACCGTGAACCCGCCGGGCAATTCGAACCACATCTAAGTCCACGGTAAGCCGCTGAGCCAACCGCTTTCTTTCACCGCCGCTAGTAGTTAAGCATATTCGCCTATGGTAGAATTGGCGACGCATTTTCGCTGACGCTTTCCCATGTCACGCCTCCCCATGCAAAACACACTCACCGAGGTAGGTTTTTTTTTTGAGTCTACATCCGATTGGAAACCGAGTCCGCAGAAATCACGGGACGGATTACCCGACCGATAAACCAAATATTCTATCCCCGAAGTTCTTTTTCAGATACTTCAATGTTTTAATCGCCATCCAATGTTCTCTCCCCAAGTTACTTTTGATATCTTGCCAATTATGTCGGGCGGCAAAGCAAGTATATCGTGTCTGCATACGAGATTGCATACATAAGGCTTCCGACATACCAAAAGACATAGTGAATACCTTCATGTCATCTATCTCCTTTATGCCTTAGGGACATTTTTTCTTAGATAGATGGATTCCATGCCCCGAAAGGTACTTAATCATTTCTTGGAATCTTGCATCTTGTGAAGTGTTTCAAGAAGCGGTGTCTATGTATGAAGCTTTCAAGCGATAACCCGATCATCATTTTCTTGATCTCGAAAGTGATCTTGATCCCAAGGATGTCCTCCGCTTCTCCCTAAGTCCTTCATATCAAACCTGCTTTTGAAAGCTACCCTTATTGCCCGACAACACCTTCACATCGCTCCCGATGATCGAGAATGTCATCTACGAGAGTACTAAGAATACCAATGCGCCCCGGCAACCATTTTATACATACACAACTTTCAAAACTCATTTTGATCAAACCTATAAGACTTTATAACATGATCAAAACATTGGTTCCAAGCTCCGATGCCTGCTTGAGTCCCAGAAATGGACTTCGAGCCACAAACAAGATGTTCTTGCCCGTTTCAATGAAAACCTTGGGGTTGTTGCATATAGATTTTTTCATCAAGACTTCCGCTGGAAAGTCGCCTTCGACATCCATTTGCCAGATTTCAAAGTTGAAATGTGCATCAATCGGCAAGAGAATACGGGATGACTTAAGATGGCCATCTTGGAGAAAAAAGTTTCATAATCGATCCCTTTTTTTCGAGTATAACCTTCGCCACTAGTCTTGCTTTTAAAGGTTTTCAACCTCCCGGTCGGTCCTTTTTTTTCCTCTTATATACCCACTTTGCATCCAATGGGGTTTGACCTCATTAAGTGGTTCACTAGCTCCCACACTCTATTATGAAACATAGAACCCATTTTCATTTCATTCGCTTGCCAAGAATCGATCCTTATCTGGAAATACCATCATATGTCCATGGGTCTCGATTGGTTTTGTCCGGAATCAAGTCCGAGGACTCTCCTATTCCCATGAATCTCTCGTCGCTTAACAACCCTCCCACTATGACGCTCAGGCTGTGAGAAAGTGTATCGCTTGGTATATCATCTAAGACAAATGGCAATCGAGGTTTTCCTCTGCTCGTTTAAGGTAATCTCACTTCGGGTTTTCTTTGGTTCATATAGTCTTCTTCCAAAATTTAAAAGTGGTGCTTATGACCACCTTTTGATCTTCAGACCATAGAACATACACCTTTTTGTTCATAGAATTATCTAAATATTTTAATTACGTGGAGATCCACTTCTGAATTTCCTTATCCAAAACGAGGGCCTACATTCCCATGTGTCTCATACTGAAATCTTCATACTGCCATACCGTCCACAATTCTTTGGAAGTTTTGGGAACCGAATTTAGATGGCACCAAGTTCAATGTAAGCCGTTGTTTTCAGGCATGACCCCTGTAATCCACTTGGGAAGATCCGCTAACTCATCATTGATCTAACTATTTCCAAAGTTACATTTTCTTCTTACAACCCCGCTTTTGTTGAGGGTTAAATTCTTGAAGGAGTCGACAATCCGCCGTGGATAAGTAAGTTCAAAACTCATATTTGAGGTATTCGCTTCCACGATCGGATCGTAGAGACTTGATATCGTTTTCCTATGATTCTGTGGGCGAGCCTTAAATTCTTTGAATTTCTCAAAGGTCTCGGTTGACTTCATAAAAAAATATAACCGCACTCGAGTAATCATCACCCAGGTGACTTAAATACTCATAACCTCCTTTGCTTTGTAGTGACATTGACCCACATAAATACGTGTGAACGATCTCTAACACTTTTAAATTTATTCCCTCGGCTCCAAATGCCTCTTGGTCATTTTACCTCCAAACATGATTCGATTAAAGGTTGAAACGGTTCAACTTGGAGAAGTTCTAGTGAACCGCCTTTCACCAACTTTTGATCCTTCTTTTTGATTTATATGACCCAATCTTAGATGCCAAAGAAGTGTCTCCGCTCACGCCCCGATGAACGTTTTTCTTTTTCTAAATGCTTGATGTGTTATAGGATGCATTTCGCGAAAGGGGTGTGCACAAGTTAATTGTATAGAGATTATTCGCCAACGCCCATGACTATTTATAAATTTATCATAAAGAGAAATGGTAACAACTTTATTAAAAGTAACCGAATATCCATCATGAAAAAGTTTAAAAATCAAATCAAATTTTTTTCTAAAAACTCTAACGCATCTAACATCTCTTTAAAATTAAAACTCGCTCTTCAAAAGACAGTGCACTCTCCCACCGCTTCAATTTTCCACTGGGTGAGCATCGCCTCATGTGATGAGGATCTCACTTCCACTTAGTTGTGTTTTCCTTTTGAACCCCTCGTAACGTGAAACAAAACAAGATCAGTGGATCCTCGTGATCACCACCCATAAATGGGAGGCAGATACGCCGCTAAAACAAGTTTCAAATAACTAGTGAGTGAGGATTAGCCTTTCTTTTCTTTCCTTTTGGGATTGAACAGTCACCTCCAATGTCCTTTTTTCCCCAATTAAAAACATATTCCTTCTTTCTTGACACCAACCCAATAACCCCGTTTTTTCTCTACTTTTCTTAATGATGAGTTTGCTTTGGTTCACCACTTTCTTTTTCTTGAGACTTGCTTTCCATCGCCTCTAGATCTCTTAGAAAAAGACTTTTGGTCACCAATGCTTAAATTTTTTTTTTCCTAAATGCTTCTCACTTTCTCCAAGGCTTTTGAGATTATCCATAAGAAACATGTGATCACTCATCACAAAACCACAAAGAGAATCCATCGAAGCTCCTTGGCAGAGTAAACAAAAAATTCGATTTGGGCCTCATCACAATAATTTAGTTCCGAGATAAGCCGGTTTAAAAATGGTGTTTGACCGAGAACATGCTCCTTGCAGTGTTCCTCACCATTTTCCCTAATTTCCATGTCATCGTTTTTTAAATCGTTCATCGCGGTCTTTTGTTGAAAATATTTCTTCAAGACTTTGCAATTTTCCAGTCAATGACTCAACACCTTCATGAATGTGTTGCAAATCATCGACACTGAAGTCAAGATTACACGCTTACACGGGTTCATTCGCTCGCCCCAAATATTATACTCATGTCTTGCCGCATCAATTGATTCACTAGTAGCTTACGTGGTTTGGGTACATCAAGAATCCAATAATGTTTTTGTAGCAGTAGGACAAAAGTTCATATTTCGCTTTCCAAACATTATAGTTTTCTCCGATAACTGTGTTCTTTGAGTGTATATAACAAATGGATTAAAAGGTTATGATACGATGAACTGAAATAAACAATAATATGCATAAGCACAAAATATATCACAAAGTTTGATCGCATGCATCATATTAAAATCTCAAAAAAATATGAACATACATCGCCCAACATCTCAAAATGCAGTTTAAATAAGCCACGGGGTGGGTCATTATTTAAACACATTCAAGAGGTTACAAAACAAGAACAAGCATAAACCTTTAATATCCAGATTAATAGTTGTTCGCTCCTTTGACCATCAATATAAAATTACATGGACTTGAGGGAAGTATATGCATATCAATTTTATACCTAAGTAATAACCATGATTAAATACGATTACTATTTCGCTTTGATCGAGCCTCCTCATGGGAGGTCATCGCCGCCTCTAGTAATAACCCACAATCATCCGTTTGGAATTCATTCATGTGAAACCTATCTTTTGACCGTCCGAAATGGGGAATTTCTCCAAAAGAATTCACAAATAAATAAATCATGGAGGTCAAAATTAATTCAATTTTATTATCCCAATAAAATTGTCAATTAATTATTTAAATATACTTAGTAATTTTGAAGTTGAGATTTTTCCATTTGGCAACCCTCATGCAAACACATTTAAACAAATTAAATAAAGCATAAGATAGCACAAATAAATCAAGCAAAACGAGAAAAATAAAACATATTGGGCACAAATTATCCAATTGTCATGGTTTAACAAAAGGAAAAAAAAAAGCTGTTGCACCACTTATGTGGATTTGCTAATTTTTTTCCAAAGACATGGAAACTTAGGAATGAACTAATCATCCCCTATTTATAGAAAGGAGGTTATCGAAAATCTTAGAAAAAAAACAATGAGGGAAAAGACTTTTTCTTGGTCACCAAGAAATCTTGAATATATCTTTCTATATTCTTTTTCCCATAATTAAAATATTCCACAAAAATCCCACCTCCTCTAATATTATGGAATTTTCAAAATAATGCCTTGAAGATTCCAAGATTTGGATCTTCTTGAATTTATGAGATATTCTTGTATTTCAAAAAAACATATCTTCCATAATATCTTTTTCAAGAAAAATCAAGAAAATCTTTCTTGCACATTATCTTCAAATTTTTTCAAATTTCTATATAGATAACTGCTGGGGGAGATTTCTTGAATTTAATGAGATAATCTTGTATTCCAAGAATACATATCTTCATTCCATAAACAAAATTCAAAAGAAAATTTTCTCCCTCTTTTATCCATAAATTTTGAAATTTTAGGAAAAATTAAACAACAATATTTATTTTATTTTAAACACCTTTTTCGCTTTATTGGACTATTTGTTGGGCTACTCGGTGGAGAATTAAGATTGGACCTTCCAATGGACCTTGAATATCTAATATTGAGCCACAATATAATTCAAGCCCATGAATATTAATTAATCCCACTACATAATTAATATTGCACTATCCATCTTAACCCATATTACAATCGATATGGCTCCCCTTATCATTATTTCTTGGTTTAAGATTATCTAGCCCATTAATTAATTCAAGCCCTTTGAAATAGCTTTCCGTTAATTAATATCTTTTGTCCTTGGTCAGAATCCATTCAAAAATTATTATCCATCTGGAAACTAATTCCACTTGCAAGATTTGGTATGATAAAACTTATGAACCTCCCCAGGGGGCAAATCAAGCAAGCGCATTGCATTACCCATTCTTCAGATAAATCTTAGCAATCACATGTGACCAATAATATTGCCCAAGATAAAAAAGTATTGAATCTCTCGATTCATTTACCCATGATAAGTCAAAAGCAATAGTTACCAATCCCATATTGATCCTATTTACGGACGAAGGTTAAGAAAACAACGAACCACCGAGGTCTAATTCTTCCTTGTTCAGTTCAAAGAATTTATCCTCCTCAGGTCCCTATTCAAATTGTCAGATCATGCACTAGTGTAATCTCTTGGTCAAGACAAACCAATCCCGAGCCTTACACTCAACCTTTTCGCGATGGTTGTTCATTTCCATCTAGGTCGTGGAATGGCGCTTATAGTTACAAGGATTGTTAATTTAATCTTATGTGATCTCGGTATCACTAAATTAACTCTGAAGGTAACACGCACAAATTATTGAATGTTATGCAAAGAAATATATATAACATTCAATCATATTTAAAAGATCGATGATAAACAATTTATTTCAAGAATAAGTTCTAAAATTCAGGCCGATTATACAAAGTAAAAGCATATTTTCCAAAGAATCCCAACAAGGGGACGACTAAGAACAAACACGGAGACATCGCAAAAAGAAGCACAAACTACAAAAAAATCTCCGTCAAAGAACACCACATTTGAAGATTATTCATAGAGTGTTCATCCCATAAGATTCTTAGCAAGAAATCCTATCCCCAGCATTTGGCTACATAAACACTTGATAGATTTCGGTTGGAACCACAACAAACCTTTACCCAAACTCAAAGTTGGTTAAGTTTGTTACCGCAAGATTTCGGGCTAGGACTCTAACATCGATTTGGTTCTATTGAGCGTGAACTCAATAAACATCTATAGAATGCCGACTAACACATAAAACTAAGTCCAGGTTGGTTGCTGGTTAAGTTGTTAAGTTGGTGCCCCCGTTAAGGGAAGAGGGACGAAGACGGTTTTCAATCGAACCACTATAAAATCTTGTGTGCATTTACTTGCTTTTATTATTGCTTACACTATTCACGCAGAATCGAAGCTTAAAATATTCTAATATTCTAAGTTAAGCTCATCAAGACCAAGCAACCGATCCGATCAAAGTTGACACCTTAGTTAGCCTAGGTTGAAAACCGACTTAAGAATCAATTGATAAACCGGGTTTTTCACACCCGGTATTTACAAGCTTCCGTGACTCTCGCTTAAACCGACAGATATCAAATCGATCCGCCTCGGCACTCAAGAAGATTGAACATCGATCCAAACCGACTCACTAGCACTCGATAAGGCAATCTGCAAATCACACCCGATCCATGCGAAAAGTTTTCGTAAGTCTATTAACCCCTCCTAGACTTCGCCCCTCACAAACCCGTTCGACCTACATAATAGTTGCTCCTGACGACCAATATAAAATTAGACAGGACTTCTAAGAAGTATATGATATCAATTTTATACCTAAGTAATAACCATGATTAAATACAGATTATTATTTCACTTTGAACGAGCCTCGTGGGGTAGGGTCATCGTCGCCACTAGTAATAATCCACAATCATCCATTTGGAATTCATTCATGTGAAAGCTAACTTTTGATCGTCCTCATGGAATTTCTCCAAAAGAATTCACAAATAAATAAATCATGGAGGTCAAAATTAATTCAATTTTATTATCCGAATAAAATTATCAATTAATTATTTAAACATACTTAGTAATTTTTGATTGTGAGATTTTTCATTGGGCAATTTCATGCAAACACATTTAAACAAATTAAATAAAGCATAAGATAACACAATAATAAATCAAGCAAAATGAAAAATAAACATATTGGGCACAAATTATCCAATTGTCATGGTTTGATTTTTTTTGGCTTGATTTTGAAGAAACGCCTTGAATTTCTCCCCACTTGATCGCTCTTAAAAGAACTCCGCCTCGAACGCCACGCCAAGAGAGCTCGCAAGGATACACGCCCACATCCGGCCACTGCCGAAAGCAACCGTGTTCCGACGCTTGGCACACGCGCATTGCCCAATACCGCCGCACGACCCCAAGCAGACGCCGCTCATGTCGGTCTCAGAGGCCCAAGTAGGCTCGGCAGCGACGCGGCGATCTGGCCAAGACATTCTCGCACGTGCTCGCCACCGGCCGCATGAATCCCCAAGAAATACATCCTGATCCCAACATCCGCCCCGCCCGTTTCCGCCTTCCCAAGGCCACAGGCGCTTATAAATGCCACCCGCGTTCGATTCTCAGACGCCTGCCTCCTCCTTGTGCCCATGATGCTCTGAAAGTTCAAGATCCGCATCACAGGCTCCTTGGCACGCCACGCGTTTAACGCCACGCCTCGCCGATTAATTTTATCCTTTAATTCTTCGCTCTCCGCCTCCGCTTTAAAATCCGGTTACAATTTATTTACAAAAAAATAAATAAACCTAGATCTAGACTAGTCTATTACATTAATCAAATCAAACAAATCCTCATCTACTGTGATTTTCTCACGAGGCAAAAAACTAATCCGAACGAATTGAATTAAAACCACAATTTATATGCATGCATAAATAAACACATTAAATTCCATGACAATTGATACCGCAAAAAGATCTAGCAATTCTACTATCCAATTTCAAATTTGAGCCTTACACTCAACCTTTTCGCGATGGATTGTTCATTTCCATCTAGGTCGTGAATGGTGTACTTTTAGTTACAAGAGATCATTAATTTAATCTTACATGATCTGCATCACTAAATTAACTACAATGTAACACGACTATTTATTGAACAAGCTTATCGCAAAGAAATATGTGTAACATTCGATGATATTTAAAGCATCGATAAAAACAATTTATTTCAAAGAATAAGTTCAAATTCGGCTTTTGATTATACAAAGTAAAAGCATACTTTCCAAATAATCCCAACACAGTCTTGCCGTCGCAACGGACCCTACCCCGGCGAGGCATCAACATCCGGCAGATCTATTGTCATTGATGAAGCACCTATTTCAAAATCTATTCAAGATGGAGTACAATCATCAATTGAAACTCAATTTAACAATCTGCAACCGATCCGATTTAGAAATTTAGAGAAGAGAGTAACATGCTCTCGTGGAAGCAAAGAGGAAAGTGATTGTGGGCAAATTGTTACATTTACATGACGCCATCACCGAATCTGTGATGAAGTGTGTCGATCCAAATACGGAGAAGCTAAGCCTGCATGAATCAATGTTGTTTGACCTTGGCAAGTTCTTGAGAGTGTCCGGGTCCTCTCCGAAAGCGACAGTAATATGCTTAGACGCCAGGAAGCCGATTCGGAATCGTTAAACGGGCTTTAAGTCCATTAAAGATGGTCCGAACAGACCATCATCGGGTCATGCGCCAACATCTTCCATGGTCCAGATAACCCCGCTTTGCAGCGAGAGGTTAAAGATGAATTGAGACATCAATTCAATGCTGAATGCCGATTAACTAACCTTTTTATGCAACCAAAAGGGGGAAGAAGAGAAAGAAAAACAGATGCAAATAATCGCCTATGCCGCAGGTGTACTAAACTCCTCCTCGCACTTTCTACTATCGCCATGCCGTAAACCGCTGTACCACCAATTAATCGACAATCGAATCCCAGTGGAACTTTTCAAAACAATTGAAAGCATGGAGAGACATTGTTGCTCAAGGAAAGGCAATTTCTAATAGAAATTGCCTTATCCGAGGTAGTTTAAAGAGTAGATAAGATCGAGGACTTCTCGACAAATGTTCGTAAAAGGCATGAAGCGTAAGATTAGGCCAAGAGCCTTGAGCTAAAGCAGAGAAGTTGATCCAAGAAGATAACTGCAGAGGTCAAGCGAAAAAGGAATGTGTCAAGGAAAGCGATTATGGCCCCTTCTCAACCCCGCAGAGGCAGACACGGTCCAGATCACAAATTTACACCGCACAACAAGAAGAGAGATGAAGGCCAGTACCGCGGATCGGCGAGGCCATCGAAGAAGAAGTTAGCCGAGAGCAAAGGCCTTTATACCAGATATGCCGGCTAAGAGGAGAAGGTCGCTATAAATAATGACGCTGTTCGGGAAGAAAAGGCCCTACCCGCATGTGTGAAAGATATACTAATCTTGAAGAAGAATAGGTGGCCGTAATGGGACAAGATCGAGGAGACCGGGTTGGTTGACGATACATCTTGGAGAAGATTCCAAAGTCCATCGATCAAGGGAATTCAATGAAGAATTCAGAACTGCTTGAGATGAAGCATCTCAATTCTTCGATATGGTCATGTTAGAAGGTAAGGAGATGGGACTTATTCCTAAAGCACTCCATTTGAAAACATCTTGCCACCACTCGCATCAGATAGATCTCGACCCATCCGATTCAGAAGTTGTACTATGATTTTACCAAGATGGGACGAATCATAGAGAACGAACGATTGGTTGTTTCTAATGCGCAGAATGTACAAAGTGTTTGCCATTCCGTAAGAGCTCCGTGGTTCGTAAAGTTAGCTACAAAGATTCGAAGACCAGAATAGATCAAGATATGTATTCCCCGTGATTTGTAAACTTTTCATCATTAATGAAGTACTTTATCTCTCGATTCTAAGACAATATCTCATTGTTTTCCGAATCGCATTTTTTATTATCCGCTTTTCATTCATGTCATCTATTTTTTTCGATTAACTGCTTTTGGTTCATCAAAAGGGGAAATTGTTGGGAAATTTTGTAGTTAGTTTTGATGGAAATTCCAAAACAGATTGTAATAGGACCAATGACTACGTAGGCCGATCGATGATTTAAATATCGATAGGATGACCAACCGAGATGTATAGACAAATATGTATTAGATAAGAATAGGTCTAGTCTTGAAGAAGATCGATATATGAAGAAGATCGATATGAAGAAGATCGATATGCGTAAGGTCGCACGGTTAATCGTAAAAGTATCAAGACCGTAAGACCGACATCGATAACAAGAAGAATCAATAAGTTGGGCTAAGACAACTTACATCACAAGATTCAAGGAGGTAGACAGATCGACTTTTTATCCGATCCGGCCGGGCTTCATCGTAACTACTTCAAGCTACCTAGTACGAGCTGTCACTCGCATAAAAAAAGAATGTCAAACTTGTTGGAAAGTCAAGAGCCAACTTTGTGTACTTATGAGCCAATGAGAAGAAGACACGACGCATTTTAATCGACAAGTGCAAGACTAGCTTTCAGTATAATGGCTTAGAAAGGACAAGCCAGATAAGCTTCGCCACGCCGCCCGATGTCACGATCCCCGTCTTTGCCAAACCTACCAAAAATAGACCAAAATTTGAATTTCTCTCCAACGGCTAGTTCGATTTCGTGCCTATATATATGGGATCAAACCTTCATAATAAGGTTATGGAAATTATACACAAGCTCAAACTCTAGAAGATTTCCGCACGAAGAACACTAAATCGAAGATTATTTTCTAAGTGTTCATCCCATTGTTCTTAGCATAGAATACTTATCCTCTAGCTTTAGGCTAATTAGATGATAGGATATTATTCCAGTTGGAACGTTACAAATCTTATACCCAAACAAAAGTTAGGTTAAGTTTGTTATAGCAAGATTTCAGTCTAGGGTTTCTAGATCTGAATTCTGGGATTGGTTGAGTGAGAACTAGTGAAACATTTGTTGGTTGTACTGTGTTGTACTAACACATTAAACTAAGTCCAGTTGGTTAGTTGGTGCCCCTGCTGATAGGGAAGAGTGGACGTAGGACAAGTTGTACGAACTACTATAAATCGTGTGCCTTTTACATTGCTTTTACACTTATTCGCTTACACTACCGTTTTATCTGCGATGCATATTGCGAATCGGTTAGGACAGCATCAAGCATCTTACCGAATCCCATCGGTTTGACACTTTAGTCATCGATCTAAAAACAGATTGATCGTAATCTTGGTTGAGTAAAACCGATTTTTTCACATGCAGGTTAACTAATCTTCTTCATCATCCAGTTAAACCGATAGACGAACCGAAATTTGCCTCCGAAACAATCATTAAGTCGGATATCGACCCTATTGATTCACTCCACACTCGATCGTATATACTTTCTAATCACACCCCGATCCACTTAAAAGTTTTAGAAGTCTATTCACCTTTCCTGCAGACTTCTACCTCACTAAAACCCATTCGGGACCTACACCAGGTGTCTCATGATGGATGCACAAATACCTTATAGGTATTGGTATAGCCATTCGAGAAACCTGCTTGATGTATTTCCACTATATGTGTCACGAAAGTGTCTCGGTTAGTGGGAGCTATGCAAAAATTCTTTGACTTGAGGTCAATACGCCTTGCGACATGTGTGGGATGATGAACTTTGACCATGAAGCTATCGAGTTTTTGATTTCATCAGAAATTCGAAAGATCCTTACGTTTATCGTAAACGAAATGGGATGCAGTCCGTTGAAGATTGGTTGTCAAGACCTTCATGATGAAGGGATCGTTGTGAAGCATACTACATCTTAGGGATCAAGATCCACAGGGATAGATCCAAGAGGATGTTGAGGTCATCACATTCTACCTATGTAGAGGGTATTAGGCGTTTTTACGATAGAGAACTTTAAGAGAGGGTCTCTACTGGCAAATCATGGGATAAAGATGTCAAAGAAGGATTGTCCTTCTACTGAAGCTGATATCAAGCATGTTGGGATATTTTAGTTTTGATGAATTATGCCAAAACATTATCAACTTGTGTTATTGAAGCTAATTTGAATAACAAGTTAAGGGGGAACGAGAGAACAAGTTGAGGGGAACTCACGTAATCGTAAGTAGATGATCAAGATTAGACTAGGTCAGATGAGACCGATCGAGATCAGAAAGTAAGATGAAGCCGGAAGAATCACGAAAACTAAAATCAATAGAAGAAAAATAAACCAAATCCAAGATGATGACTGCAATCGAACTGATCGGATGATCGGAAGAGTAATCAAGTCGATCAAAGAAACCGACCGGAAGAAAAGGTTCGCGAGATCGTAAGAGAAAGATGAGATCGATCAAGATCGACGTGATCGAGATCGGATAAAGATAACGATATGCTAACTCGATGTCTTGACCCTAATGCTATCCCGATATGTTGATTCTGAAGATGTGTTGATCCGACGGGCCGAAACATCAGATCAAAAGAATAAACCGATAGCTTGAGTCAAGGACACGAGGGTCAATGAAATAAAAAGTGACGAGGGGGGATGTTCTGGTTCAGAAGAATCAACTTCAGCCGGCTGAGTGTCAAGATATGCCCCATCGGACAAGGTCCGGCCAAGAGAAGTCTCTTTCAATCAAGAATCCCGAGTAGAAGTATCCCGAGACTCGAGAAACCTCAAGACTTAGATAGGATCAAGACTCCGAGATGTCATCAAGACATCAAGACTTCGAGAGAATCTCAAGACTCGAGAGAAACCTCAAGACTCGAGAAGATCCTCAAGAATATAGTCATTAGAATTCAAATGACGCGGGACCAATGAGAGGAAGACAAACCAAACTGAAAAAGTGCAGAACTTCTACAGGAATAGTATGGATTTGAATGTGATTCTCTCCAATCCAGAACATCTGATCCACACTATAAACACAAGTTCTTTCATCATTTTAAAGTGTGGAGAAAGTGGAAAGTATGGAAAGTGTGGAGAATGTGGCAAAAGATGCTCTGAGCCAAGAGCCACATACTCAAGCTTTCCCACCATAGAACACAAGTCTCAGAGATATACAAATATGTTCAAAAGTGTTCTTAAACCCAATCTAAGCAACCCACGCGATATGTCCTAGCTTAGAGAGATTTTCCCAACCTTAGCATTGAGGCTAAACAAATGTAAGGGAAAATCTCAACCTGTTGGAGACACCAACCAAACCCAAACCCTATTGTTAGGTAGTTTGTGTGATTGTTGGAGTTGTAAAAGAGTAAAATAAAAGAGTAAAAACGAAAAAAACTCTAGAGAAGAAGTGAGTAAACTATCTTGGATAGTCGAAAAGCTTGTGTGTGTTTGAGTAAGTAAGTTCTTTGAGTAGTCGACCGAAAAACTCAAATGTAGAAGAAGTGAGTAAGCTACGTTGAGTTAGCCCGAAAGCTTATAGGCGATCCCGTGAAGGGTGATAAGTCCCGATTGAAGGAATTTCCCAGAATGGAGAGTGGATGTAGGAGCTTTAGTCTCCTAACCACTATACTTTGTTGTGTTCTTTATCGCTTTATGTTCTTATCTTGTCATATGCATTTGGTTATAAGCAAAACACAACACATGGACTTAAAAAGCAAAAAAATCTGAATCACTCGCCTCACCCCTGCTTTTATATGCATTTCATGATTTTTTTTTTCCGTATTTCATGGGTTTTTCACTTTGACAAACAATTGGTATGCTGATCGACGTATAAGGTCCGCAAGAGAAGTCTCATTAATCAAGAATTCGTGAGTAGAAGTATCCGAGACTCGAGATATACCAAAGACTCGGATCGTCTGAACCTCGAGAATTGCCGAACTTGATGCGCTTACAATGAACCATTTCTAGATCCATCGACTCTAGAACTCATACACTCTCGATCTATCGCTTCGAAAGCCCAAGATTGAAGAAGGGAGAAGCCGAAGAGATCAATGGCTAAGCGAGGGAACGGTTCATCTTAGATGGATACCCCGAAATTAATGCCTATCCCGACCTTCGGGATATGTTCTTGAGCTCGTAACCACGGTGTATATATTCAAATCAAACACTCCCGAGATGCCGAACATTGCTTCATACATAGGAGAAGAGTGGTGGAATGCGTAGACAATCGCCTCGACCAAATTCTCGTGTTTCGTAAAACCAAGCCGAGAATGAAAAGTCACGATTTTGATGAATTAGTGAAATGTTGTTGAAAAGAAAGCTACCGGAAGGAGTTGATGCTTTCACTCCATGATCAAAATAAAGATAAGGATAAGGAGATGATGCAAGAGAAGAAATCTCAAAAGAAGAAGGAACCTCGATAGATACCGAGAAAGAGAAGGAAACCGAGAGTCGATGGGGACATATATCGATGTTTCAACTAACCGATATCGATAACCTCGTGATCGAAGTTAGCACTCTTCGTGTACCTTTTGCATCAATATATTATTGCCGGTTATTTGGAAGTACCTAGCTTTTAAATATGATGTTTATGATATGCGATCGAGGCTCATTGGAGCACCCAAATTCGATTGGAAAATGTTGTACAAACTCCAAAGGTTGATTTCACACCAATCTCGGATGAGTTAAAGAAGATAGAGCCAAGGATGGAAGAGATACTTGCAAGGTCAATCTCAAAAAGCTTGAGAATCTAAGCTCTTCATCAAGATGCCGCAAAACAATTCTCACTGATAAGATGACTCGATGGAGTTAGTTCTTTTCGCTCAAAATTAGAAAAAATGGAGAACTCGAGTTCATCATCCGACACGCCCAAACAACTCTATCAAGTAAATTAGCTACATTAGATGAAAAGATTGATGGAGTACATACGAGCTTAATGCCAACATGAAGCGACGATTGTCGAAAGAACCGCCATCTTTAAGCCAAGCCGATTGAGAAGAATGATCCGATGATCAAAACAAATGTTGAGGAAATGGGCTCTTCTCATGACCAAGATGACAGAGATGATGCATGATGTCTTCTCAAAATAGTTTGCTCCTCTTTCGGATGAGTTCTCAATGGCCAAGAATTACATGATAGGCTAGAAGATGAGCATAATCAGTTGGTAGGAGAAGTGCGCAGTATGAGTAAGGAGAGCAATACTATATGGATATCAGACCGACTAACTACTCCCCGAGGTATGGTGCCAAAAAGGAAAAGGCCCTGTGGCAATTAAGTGAGTTGTTGGCACAAACCTTGGAGAGAAAGGCTCAAAAAGAAGCTGAAGGAAAGAAAATTGTTGATGCCTTAAGAGAAATTGAAGCCACTGAGAAACTAAAGTTCAAAGAAGCTGAGAAACCTATCTTCACTCAAAAATCTGAGGAAACCGTTCAGGAAGTAATTTCTGAGAAATTGAGTGATAGAAGGATGGTTGGAACAAGCAAGGAAGAAGAAGAAAAGCCGCATCTGAAAAGAGAAAAGCAGCTTGCCTTTTGTTGAAACCGAAAAGAAGAAAAAAGAGCAAAGGTAGCTAAACCTACTCGGAGGAAGTTGATTATGGATTTTGAAGAATCGATGAAGGACTGAAAAAGGAAATCGAAGCTCAACCAGAGACTTTTGATACCAAGAAGACTCTGAAGACCCTGCAGATTGAAAAGGAGAAAAGAACTGCTGCTTCAGTATCTGGTGCTCCTCTGATCAGAAAGAAGAAAGAAGAAGAATGGAAAAGAAGAGGTGGATTCAAAAAGTTTCTAAGCAAAAGGAGAGGTACGTAAAAAAAGACTCGAAGTGGCCATTACATTGACAAGTGGATGCCTATACGCTTTAATGATGCATGGAAGAGATCAAGAGAACCTTCCGGGTTCTATTATGAGATTCTCGAGAGAATGGAGGGGAGCAGCCTCGGATAAGAATGAAGCCTTTATTGAGTACTTCATCGACATTCTATCTCTAAGTACCGCAAAGTTGGATCAACTTGGCGATGAAGGAAACACTCGATAAGTAGCTCTCGGGTCCATACATGTACCCAAACTCTAGGTTTGAGAATAGCTATGTAAATGAGGCAAACCATTTCTCAGAAATAGCCAAGTATGCCATCCAAATTAGGCCTAACAGAAACAACCCCGAAATCATCAAGGCAAGAGATGAACCAAGAAGAGATACTACGGATGTTCAATGCGGAAGTGCCAGAGGATGAAGTGGAAGAAGACCAAAACTTTGTATTGCTTTTTTTTTTTTTTGTAATCAGAATCCTTATCCTTCATCAATGAAAATTTATCTTTATGCTCAAAGATAATATCTCATTATCTTTTTACATGTCTTGATATGCCGATTGTTAAAGAACTTATTTGGAGAAATACCATTTTGGTTGTAATAGATAAACCAAAACCCGAGGATAAGTTAGGTTTTCTTAAATGTAACAAGATGGTTTTGGAATCATCAAAAAGGGGAAATTGTTGGAGATGAATTTAATAAAGAAGTTTTGATTAGATCCCAAAAACCCCGAGTATGACATGTTCAGATAATCTTGATAGACCGAAATCGTTTTTGAGATAGATTGTTCAGAAGTTATCTCGCACTATGTATAGTCGTATTTATATAGATCAAAGTTAGATATTGAAGACATCAAGACTCAAGAAATAATCGAAGACATCAAGACTCAAGATGTCATCAAGACACCAAGACTCAAGAAGTTGTCAAGACAATCAAGACTCAATGAAGTTGTCAAGACATCAAGACTCGCGATGTCATCAAGACACTAAAGACTCAAGATGTCATCAAGACATTGAAGACTCAAGATGTCACTAAAAAACATCAAGACTCAAGATATCAAGACCCAAGAGTAAATCAAGCCTCAAGAAGATAATGAATATCAAGAAGATAATCAATACTCAAGATAACCTCAATGTTCGAGAGGCAATCAATATAATCTATCTGAAGACTACAAAAACTGAGAAAAACGCAAATATTCAGAAAAGTAGATATTGCCCAAAACATTCATATGAAGACAAAAGGAATTAAGTCTAAGTGTTGTTTAAGGTTGTCTCATTCAGAGAGATTGATCAAAAAGAGCCGTTTTGTTTGTCTACATTCATCAAGACAAGAACCAATCGAGGAAGATAACACCGCATTTTTATCGACAATTTGAAAGCGACAAGACCTTTGAATCATGTCAAGAGTACTAAGTTCCGATCGCAAAAATTGGTGATTGGCTACATGATTAAGATATTTCCTAAAACATGCAAGTTAGTATTCAAACCCTAAATATAGCTTTCATCAAACACCAGAAGAGGAAACCCTTGATACTATCTCCTCCAACGGATAGTTTTTCAAGAGTGACCTTGGTGAAGTTGCCAATAAAATACCAGTGACCCTTTACATTGAGAGGTCACGGGAAATTTCAAAGCAACTCAAGAGCTCATTCAGATATTGCAAATTGAAGCACTCGAAAAACCCTAGAATTTCCCAAGTGTTTCACATTGGAGAGAGCTCACTATTCTAAGCCTAGAGTGATAGATATATCCAAAGCTTAGTAGAGATATCCTAGCCTTTGCATTAGTTCTTATTGTAAAGGATATCTCACCCTAGTTGGAAACTAACCCAAAACCCAAACCCTTTGTTAAGGTAGTTTGTGTGTGTTTTGTTGGTAAGTTAGAGTTGTAAAGAGTTAGTAAGCTACAGTGAGTTAGCCAGAAAACTCTAGAGAAGAAGTGAGTAAACTATCTTGGATAGTCAGAAAGCTTGTGTGTGTTTGAGTAAGTAAGCTGCAGAGTAGTCAAAAAAAACTCAAATGTAGAAGAAATGAGTAAGCTACAAGGAGAGTTAGCCCGAAAGCTTATAGGCGATCCTGTGAAGGGTGATAAGTCCCGATTGAAGGAATTTCCCTAGAACATGGAGAGTGGATGTAGGGAGCTTGAGTCTCGAACCACTATACTTTGTTGTGTTCTTTATTGCTTTATGTTCTTATCTTGTCATATGCATTTGGTTATAAGCAAAACACAACACATGGACTTAAAAAGAAAAAATTTGGAATCACTCTGCCTCACCCCCGCTTTTTATATGCATTTCATGATTTTTTTTTTTTCCGCATTTCATGGGTTTTTTTTCAACGACAAACAATTGGTATCGAGCAGGAGTTCAAAAGATCACTTTTAATGCGATCACTGAATCGATCTTTTAAACAAAAACCCGCTTTTTTAAAAATGCATATATCTTAATGTTTTTTGGCGGCCATTATCAAAAGGGGGAAATTGTTGATATTTTAGTTTTGATGAATTATGCGAAAATATTATCAACTTGTGTTATTGAAGCTAATTTGAATAACAAGTTGAGGGGAACGAGAACAAGTTGAGGGGAACTCACGAAATCGTAAGTAGATGATCGAGATTAGACGAGGTTAGACGAGACCGACGAGATCGATGAGTAAGATGAGTTTCGAGTTAACTGATGAGTTGTGCAAAATCGAAGAGAAGAAAACTAAACCACCGATCGAAGATCGGATGACTGAAATCGAACTGATCGATGATCGGAAGAGCAAATAAAGAAAGAAACCGACTGTAAGATCGTAAGAGAAGGTTGCGGATCGAGAGGAGGAGGGATGAGACCGATCAAGATCGAGATGTGATCGAGATCGATATAAGATAACCCGATATGCTAACTTTGATGTATCGACCTAATGCTATCCCGATATGTTGACTGAAGATGTGTTGATCCGATCGATCACGAAAGTCGATCGCAAGAAGAAATCGATAGCTCGAGTCAAGTGACCCGAGGGTCAAGTAAAAAGTGACCTGAGGGTCGGATGTCCGAATTCAAAGAATCAACTCACCACCGAGAGTGTCAAGATGCCCGATCGATAAGGTCCGGCCAAGAGAAGTTTGTCAATCAAGAATTTCGAGTAGAAAGATCCCGAGATTCGTGAGAAACCGAGACTCGAGAAAACTCAAGACTCGATGTGGATCAAGACTCAAGATGTCATCAAGACATCAAGACTCGAGAATCCTGAAGACTCAGAGAAACCTGAAGACTCAGAGAAACCTGAAGACTCAGAAGATCCTGAAGAATATAGCCGTTAGAATTCAGCTGGCGTGGACCAATGAGAGTAAGACAACCAAACTGAAAAAAGTCAGCAGAACTTCATGTAATAGTATGGATTTGAATGTGATTCTCTCCAACGGTAACACTCAAATCCACACTATAAATACAAGGTCTTTCATCATTTTAAAGTGTGGAGAGTGTGGAAAGTATGGAAAGTGTGGAGAATGTGGCAAAAGATGCTACAGAGCCAAGAGCCACATACTCGAGCATTCCCACCATAGAACACAAGTCTGTAGATATACAAATATGTTCAAGAGTGTTCTTAAACCCAATCTAAGCAACCCACGATATATCCTAAGCTTAGAGAGATTTTCCCAACCTTAGCATTGTGGCTAAACAAATGTAATGGAAAATTTCAACCTAGTTGGAGACACCAACCAAACCCAAACCCTATTGTTAGGTAGTTTGTGTGATTGTTGGAGTTGTAAAGAGTAAGTAAGCTGCAGAGTAGTCAGCCAGAAAACTCTAGAGAAGAAGTGAGCAAACTATCTTCGATAGTCAGAAAGCTTGTGTGTGTTTGAGTAAGTAAGCTGCAGAGTAGTCAGCCAGAAAACTCAAATGTAGAAGAAGTGAGTAAGCTACAGTGAGTTAGCCTGAAAGCTTATAGGCGATCCCGTGAAGGGTGATAAGTCCCGATTGAAGGAATTTCCCTAGGAACAGGGAGAGTAGATGTAGGAGCTTGAGTCTCCGAACCACTATACTTTGTTGTGTTCTTTATTGCTTTATGTTCTTATCTTGTCATATGCATTTGGTTATAAGCAAAACACAACACATGGACTTAAAAAGCAAAAAATCTGGAATCACTCTGCCCTCACCCTGTTTTATATGCATTTCATGATTTTTTTTCCGCATTTCATGGGTTTTTCACCGAAACAAACAAAGCACATGAAGAATGTCCCATATGCATATGCAATTGGGTCAATCATGTACTTGCACTAGGCCAAATGTGGCCTACGCTATCAACATCATTGGTAGATACCAACAGAATCTGGGTTAGTCTCACTGGATTGCTGTCAAGACCATTCTGAAGTATCTCAGACTAACTACAAAATATTTTCTTATCTATGGTGGTCAGTCAGAACTAGTAGTGACTGGTTAAGCTGATACAAGTTTCCAATCCGACTATGATGACTACAAATCACAGTCAGGTTACGTTTCACTCTCAATAATGAGGCGGTAAGTTAGAATAGTTCCAAGCAAAACGACCACAAATTCAACAACCGAAGTTGAGTACATTGATGTATCAGAATTTTATATTTCTTAAGAGAACTAAGGGTAGTTCTTAAGTGCCAGTTGTCTAATAAAGTTGTATTGAGACAACGCTGGTGTGATTGCGCAAGCAAAGGAACCGAGATCAACAAACATAAACGAGCAAGTACCTAGACTTATCATTTGATCCGGGAGATCATAACGATAGGAGAAATAAAATTAAAATGTATTCCCACATATTTAATTTGGCAGATCCTTTCACCAAAACACTAAGTGTTTATGTACACACTAGACATGTGATGGTCTAAGGGTTGAAGATGTAGGTGATTGGCTCTAGTCCTAGTGAGAGATTGTTAGTGTTAGTGTCCTAGAGACAATCTATTGTAAGGACATAATACTCGATGATATTCAGTTTGATTTAATATTATAGTTCATTTAATATAAATGTATGGCAATACACTTGTTTGAATATTATGTTTGATTGTTTGCATTTATTCATACAAGTGTTCCCATGAGTCATTGTTGTCATTGAGGTTGTGAGAACTCAGATGACTTAAGCATGATTCTCAAATAGCCCTGATCAAGGATCATCAAGAATGAGATATTGATGATGCAATGGAGATTAGTGTGCGATCTGCAACTTTTCGAGAGTGTAGTAAGACCTCACTTACTAGTTACTACGAGATACTAGGTATCTCATGATGGATGCACAAATACCTTAGAGGGTATTGGTATACCCATCCGAGAAACCGTTTGATGTATTTCCACTATATGAGTCTATCGGTGTCTCGGTTAGTGGGAGCGATGCGATACTCCTTTGACTTGAGGTCAATACGCACGACATGTGTGGGATGATGAACTTTGACCATGACCGACACTTGCACCCTTCTATGGGTAGATATGGCTTGGATTGGGTTCATCACGAAGTGCATGTGCATGGTAGTTGAGCCAAGAATATGATTCATTTCTCAAAGTGGATTTAGAGATAATACTCATCTTCTCGCCATAATTGATCTAAGTCATCGTCGATGTAATCAACTTAGACTTTGTGGCTAAGTGTGACATACATGATCAATTAGTGATTAGAGACAATATGATTAAGTTATTTGAATAGACACTTCATGATGTTCAAGACTTAATCGAGTATTTGCGAATGAAAGGAGGAAATCGTAATAGCCCATGTTTCAATTACAAGTAGTTGCATGTTTCTCGCAATGTACCTCATATATTGAGAATGTCTGATTTATTGTCTAGGTTCAATTAAGATCATTACTTTTGACTAATCGCTTGATATATGAGGGTCTATGGGTCATACAACAAGTAGTTCCCTTTTACGGATTATAGTTGGTTGATTAAATGTTAAATTGGATTTAATATTTAATTTATAAAGAGTTAATTAAAATAATAGATTAATTTGAAATTAATTATTATTAATATTTAATTAAATTGATTTATTAAATAGGATTCCCAATAATAATATATGGAATATTATTATAGGATTTAATATATATGGAATCAAATCCATAGAGATTCGATAACATGGAAATTAAATTTGTAGAGATTTTATATATGGAAAATAAATCTAAAAGATTTATTTTATAAGATTAGGGATTTTATTTCCTAATCAGGTTAGCTTAAGATTTAAGCTGGGCCTTCCTTTATATATATGAGCTCTTGGGAATTCACAAACAACGTTAATTCATTATTCTCCATAAGATCTAGAGTTAGAATTTTCCTAGCAAATTCATCTCGGATTCAACGACAAATCCTTGCAAGTCCGTGATTGAGGATTACGGATACCATAGTAGAGAAATATCGTCACGATTTATCAGAAGGTTTCTTTATGTTTATAATGTATTCAATTATGCAATTACGTGTTTGTTGTTGTTGGTGAACTGCTTATTTCGGCCGCGATGTATTACGTGTTTACGCGCCTCTAAATTCCAACATCATCCACCTGAATGGAATCATCAGAGCCACCATTTGTCCTTTTTGGACGTTTTCTAGTGTAGTCCACCTTCTTCCCAAGGTTTCTCTGTGACATTCTCCTCTTTCCCCATCTACTAACACCTCTTTTGGGGAGCTAACCGCTTCTTCCTAAGCCGGATTTTCGAAGTCTCTCTCTTTTCCTTCGAAATCGAGGAATCAACATTTTCCATCTCAACATCGGTTGTGTGAGTGGGGTTGTCAGTAGGGTTTTGAGTGTCACAAACAGGGATTTATGTAGGAATTTCTGAAGCGGGTTCAGTAGCCAAAGGTCTGGCTGAGAGATCAACATAATCAGACACATTGATCAGTTTGGAACCAAGATAAATATCGGGTAAAATAAGGGTTTTGTTCACGCTTGTTTCACTAGAAGATCAATTAAGGATTTTGGAGCAAAGATTAGGAATATGAAGTCGTTAGGTTTAGGAATGGATGAAGATGATGATCCACCAACATTTGTGGAATCATATTCTGGGTTTTGTGCGGCCATTCATGCGAGTAGTTCGAGTGGGTTTGAAATCGCTGGAGAAGAAGGGTTTGACAATGGGTTTGAGTGAGGAGGGTTTATGCTGTGAATGATCGAAGGAAGTCGAAGGGTTATGTTTATCACCATCTCATCGCCTTTGTTTCACCCAATCAATCATAACACAAGCATTAAAATAATGTTATATGAAATATATGAGGGAAATTAAGGCAAAGACCGAAATAATTGAAATAAAACATAGTTTAAATTAAAAAAACCTCGATTCCTATGTGCAAAAATAATGTTTTAAGCTTTGGGTATGAAACAACACAAATAAATTGATCTTAAGAAGAGTTCAAAACATAGAAGTTATTACACAATTCCACAAAACCGATAAGTGAGTGGATCAAAGTAACCACCCACTACAAAGCAAGTTGTGATCGTGTGATGTGTAAGAAGCCAAAAAACATTTTCAAAACCAGAAATCATATCTGAAATTAAATAGACACAAATTAAGTTCAAACAACTCATTTAATCCACACGATCGACTTAAGAAGAAATTTAAACAAATCATGTATGATAGATAAAGTTTGAATCACTTAAAGTTTCGCAAAATGTTGCCACACATATATCTCAACACTTCATTTTACATGAATTTCATCATCCAGTTTTGCATATTTTGAATTTTTTCTTTTAACACATGTTCACATTGATCCACCTTTTCAAGAGAGAATATCGTAGTAGCGAGCTCCATGCCCCATAATTACTCAACAGACTGTGAACATGTTAGTGTTAATATTATAGTTCATTTAATATTAATGTATGGCAATACACTTGTTTGAATATTATGTTTGATTGTTTGCATTTATTCGCATGTTGTTCTCATGAGTCATTCCTGCCATTGAGGTTGTGAGAACTCGGGATGACTTAAGCATGATTCTCAAATAGCCCCGATCAAGGATCATCAAGAATGGGATATTGATGATGCAATGGAGATTGGTGTGCGATCTGCATCATACTCTTAGAGAGTGTAGTAAGATCTCACTTATTGCGAGATACCAGGTATCTCATGATGGATGCACAAATACCTTATAGGGTATTGGTATACCCATCCGAGAAACCGTTTGATGTATTTTTACTATATGTGTCTACGGGTGTCTCAGTTAGTGGGAGCGATGCGATACTTCTTTGACTTGAGGTCAATACGCACGACATGTGTGGAGTGATGAACTTTGACCATGACCGATGCTTGCATCCGTCTATGGGTAGATATGGCTTGGATTGGGTTCATCACGAAGTGCATGTGCGTGGTAGTTGAGCCAAGAATATGATTCATTCCTCAATGTGGATTTAGAGAGAATATCATCTTCTTCATCATAATTGGATCAAAGTCATTTGGCCGATGCACGTCAACTTAGACTTTGTGGCTAAGTGTGACATACATGATCAATTAGTGATTAGAGATAATATGATTAAGTTATTTGAATAGACACTTCATCATGTTCAACACTTACTCGAGTATTCGCGAATGAAAGGAGGAAATCGTAATAGCCCATGTTTCAGTTACAGGTAGTTGCACATTTCCTATACGCACCTCATATATTGAGAATGTCTGATTTATTGTCTAGGGTTCAATTAAGACCATTAGTTTGACTAATCGCTCGATATTTGAGGGCCTATGGGTCACACTACAAGTAACAGTTGTTTACTAATTATAGTTGGTTGATTAAATATTATATTGGATATTAATATTTAATTTATGGAGAATATAATAATAATTATATTTAGAATTAATTATTATTACTATTTAATTAAAATAGATTTAATTAAATAGAATTCCCAATAATAATATATGGAATATTATTATAGGATTTAATATATATGGAATCAAATCCGTAGAGATTTGATATACATGGAATTAAATCCGTAGAGATTTTATAAGTGGGAAATAAATCTAAGAGATTTATTTTATTAGAATTTTTCCTAATAAAGGTTAGCTTAAGATTTAAGTTGGGTCTCTCCTATATATATGAGCTCTTGAGAATTCATAATACGTGAGTTCATATTTTCTCCATAAAATCATCAACATATATTTGAGCAACCATGAAATCATTCTTAGAATTTTTAATGAACAATGTTCTATTAGCTTCACCTCTCAAAAATCCAAATTCAAGTAAGAAATAAGTAAGTATATCATACCAAGCTCTAGGTGCTTGTTTAAGACCATACAAAGCTTTCTTTAACTTGTAAACATGATCGAGATTCTAGATTTTCAAAACCTTGAGGTTGTTCAACATAAGCTTCATCACCAAAATTCCATTCAAGAATGCAAATTTTTAACATCCATTTGATGCAAGTTAATGTTAACTAAACATGCAATAGCAAGAAGTAATCTAATAGATTCTATTCTAGCAACATGAGAAAATATTTCATCAAAGTCTATTCCTTTAATCCGAAAGTATAACCCCGAGCAACCAATTTAGCCTTTATTTCTCACAATGTTACCGATTCATCGGGTTTTTATTCTTGAAAATCCACTTTGTTCCTATAACATTAATATCAAGATTAGGTCTAGGTATAAGTGTCCAAACATCATTTCTTTCAAACCCATTAAGATCTTCATGCATGACATTTATCCGCCATTTCATCATTAAGAGCTTTTTTCACATTTTTAGGTCAATTGCGAATGATAATACTCAAAAGTTACCTGATTGCATATGGATGACATGCAAACTGATCTTACAAAGTTATTGATGTGAATACCCATTCTTCTTCTAGTTTGTACACCAGTGGTATCTTCTCCAATGATCTGATCTGATGGATGACTTTTCATTATCTTTGTTGAGGGAACCAAATATTTTGATATTGTGAATCTTGTGATAGATTTTCAAGATTTGAAATTTTGGTAATGTTAGACGATGTTGAAGAAACATTCTAATCAACATCCTTACTATCTTCAAATGTCATCGTTGTCTTTGGATACTTCTATCAAACTTGATACATTACCTTCAACATTTTTACCTGCAAGACTTGCAAGTTCATCAAATACCACATTAACAGATTCTTGCATTGTATCAGTTCTCAAGTTATAGATTATATATGTCTTGTTATTCTTATAATATCTTAAGAAGAATCCTTTATCACTCTTTGAATCAAACTTGTGCAACTGATCTCTATCATTCAAAATGTAACAAACACAACTAAAAACATGAAAATATTTCAAATTTGGTTTCTTGTTATTCAGAATCTCATAGGGAGTACAATTACTACCACAACGAATATACACTCTATTCACAATGTGACAAGCATTATTTAAAGCTTCTGCCCATAATTTCTTAGATAAACTTTTTGAGGTTAACATAACTCTTGCCATTTTTTGCAAAGTTCTATTCTTTCTTTCAACAATTCCATTTTGTTGAGGAGTTTTAGGTGAAGAAAACTCTTGCAAAATACCTTTATTTTCACAAAAATCAGTAAATGAACTGTTTTCAACTTCTCTTCCATGACCAGATCTTATCCTACCGATCTTTAAACATAAAACACTTTTAAACCTTTTGTAAAGGATTTTGAACTCAGAAGCAGTATCAGATTTTTCCTTTAGAAAAATAACCCAAGTATATCTGGAAAAATTATCTACAAGAACATAGGAATACCTTTTTCCACCTAAACTTGTTGTTTCCATAGGACCCATTAGATCCATATGAATCAATTCACAACCCCTGTTTGTTGTACATGCTGACAACATTTGATGTGTTTTCCTTACCTGCTTACCTTTCTGACATGGTCCACAGATTTTTCTTTTTTAAAAGTTAAGATCAGGCAAATCAACAGCAACACCTAGTCTATGCAATTTGTAAATACTTATGTAATTAGCATGACCAAGTTTTTGATGTCATAGAATACTATCATATGCTTTAACACTTTTACAAGTATGGTTTGAACCAATCAAATAACAATTATCAGCAGATCTTTCACTAGTCATTAAGCATTTATCATGTTTGTCAACCACATAACATGATTTTTTGTCAAATTTCACATGTAAATCATTATCACATAACTGACTAATACTAATCAGATTAGCAAGTAAACCTTTTACATGTAACACATTTGTCAACTTTGGAAAACCAGGAACATTCAAGGTTCCTTTACCAACCACTTTACCTTTTGAACCACCACCATAGGCAACATGACCACCATCACAAGATGTATAATTACACAAATGATTAACTTGACCAATCATGTGTCTAGAACAACCACTATCAAAGTACCAAGATCCACGAACACATGCTTTTAAAGATGAATACACAACATTACATGACATGTTCTTATGAATCCACTTTTTAGTTGTTAACATGTTTTATAGGGTGTTCAATTTATCAGGTAAAATAATTCCAGCTTTAAATCTCTTCTTAACTTAGAACAATATGGATGAATGTGACCTACTCCAGCACAGTAACAACAAACATACTCTTCAAACAATCCAGCTGATTTCTTTTGTTTAAGGTTCAAAGGTTTTATCAAACAAGTTCCTTCTTTTACAAAAGAAATAGGTTTATTGGAGATTGAGTATCTTTTAGAAGTTTTCTCAAAACTAAGTCCAAAGATTACTAGATCTTCCAATCATTAATGCATCATTCAAATCAATAGTGCTTGCGTAAAAAACTTTTAAAACTTAGGGTAGTACACTTTACCATTTTTTCAAAGAAGAAATTTCCACATATTTTCTTGTTAAAAAACTTCAAGTTTTAAAAGATTCTCTTTCAAACCTGAATTTTCTAAAGGTAAGGAACTCAACACCTGTTTTTGAGTTTCTAAATCCATTTTAAACTTCAGATATTCATAGTTACATTCAGGAGAATTTGAAGTTTCAAAGATTCGTAATAGTTCCAAGAAATCAATTAATCTCGTAATTATATTTACTGAATGTTGTTTCAGATGTTGTGTTAACATCTGAATCTGCTTCAGAACAATAATCATCGAGATCATCATCAAAAGTTGTTGGGGTTATACTAAAAAGTATGCTTTTTACTTTGTATAACCGAACTGAATTTCTTATTTATTTACTGAAATAAATTATTAATCATTGTTGCATTAAATATGAATGAATGTTATATATATTTGTTGCAACTGCTCGATAAGTAAGTACGACACGCTAGTAGTTAATTTGGTGATACCGGATCACAAAAGATCATATTAAGTTCCTCGTGATTAAGTATAAATTCACAACCCGATGGAAATGAACAATCCATCATGAAAGGTTGAAGTGTAAGGCTCAGATTGGCTTGTCTTGACCAAGAGATTACACTAGTGCATTATGATGCACTGAATAGGACCTATAGAAGGATAAATTCTTCGGTACTGAATATACAAGAATTAGACCTCAGTGGTTCGTTATTTCTTAATCTCCGTCCCTTAAATAGGATCGTGTGAAATTAATAACTATTGCTTTGACTTATGATGGGAAGAGAGTCAATGAGATTCGATACCTTATATCTTTGGCAATATTATAACTTACATGACGATTGCTAAGATTTAATATGGAGAATCGTGTGCAAGTACGACTTGCTTGATTTGTCCCCTTGGTGGGCTCAGAATCTTTATCATACCAAATCTTGCAAGTGGAAATTTATTTCCGGTATGGATAATAACGTTGAGTTGTCTTTACTTCAAAGACAAAGACATTAATTAATATAAAGCTTGTTCAGTGGCTTAATTAATTAGTGGACTAATATAATCTTAAACACGGGAAATAATGACCGGGAGTCATATTATAGTAAAGTCGTAATATGGGTTAAGATGGATAGTTCAATGTTAATTTTATAGTGGAATAAATTAATATTAATGGGCTTGAATAATATTTTGGCTTAATATTAAAGTTTCATAGCCCATTGGAGGTCCAATCTCAATTCTCCTAAATGCCCCTCAAATAGCCCATATTTAAGTCCAGTTAATGAAAAGGAGAAAAATGTATTCTTGCCTAATATTTCCTACCATTTTTGAAAATATTGTAGGAAAGAAGAAAGAAGATTTTCTTGATTTTCTTGAAGAGATTTTTATGGAAAGAGATAAGTATTCTTGTAATACATAATTATCCCAAAAATTCAAGAAACAAAATCTTGTTTCTTTTTCCTTGTAAATATTTGAAAAAATAGGATAAAGGGGAATGAGATTTTTATGGAAAAATTTAATTATGGAGAAAAGAATATATGAGATATATTCAAGATTTCTTGGAGATCAAGAAAACAATTTTCTTCCTTATTTTTCTGTTGAAAAAAATTGGCCCCCTTAGTGCTCTAAATAAGGGATGAATTTTTCATTCCCAAGCGCAATTTCATGTGTTGGAAATATTATAAATTCACAAAGATGGTGGCAAAATAATTTTATATTTCTCCTTTGTTAAAATCGTTCGTGCGAATCCTCCCACCGGATTTCGTTCATGGACTTGGGATATATTTGGGAAGGCTCTTTGGGTTGATCCAACGTCCCAACGGTTGTCTCTACAAGAGGTATGTAATCTTGTAACTCCTAGATTCCACATGCTTAGGATTTACGTGGATTATGTGTACGCATGTTGTTTATTTGCTTATTAATTATTATGTTGAATTGACTTAGGATTAATTCATGTTAGTAATTAATTATTAATTTAAATTCATCTCGAATAGATCCGGGCACCCATAATTTCCCAACAACTGGTATCAAAGCCTCGGTTTCGAGCTCTGACTTTTAAATTGTTATTTAAATTATGTTGGCCATTATTTGAAAATTAGATAGTAGAATTGCTAGATCTGTTTTGCAGGTATCCAATTTTCATGGTATTTAATGTGTTTATTTATTCATGCGTATGGAAGGTTTTTAATTCGACTCGTTCGAATTTATTTTTCTTTTGAGAAAATACACGAGTAAATTAGGCTATTTGATTTGTTCAATGTAATAGACTAGTCTAGATTTAAGGTGTATTTATTTTTTCGTTACATAAATTGTAATCTGATCGAAGACGAAGATAGAAACGAGGAGTTGAGACGACCCGAACCGCACGCTAAGTATCGCGAAACATGCCAGGGCACGCTGCCGACGTGGACGCCGCCAGAACGCCGGGCGTGGCGCCGCGGTGCCGAAAGGGGTCAGCTCTAGACGAAAGCATGGGCCGCTGGGTGAAGCACGGCGCGCGACGAGGCGCAGCTGCCGTCTGCCGAGCGGACGAGGCGGCGCCAAGCGCGTTGACGGGCGCCAAGGACATACATGAGCATTTTTGCACTAACGCCGCCAAGGCCGCCGAGGACCTCATGGGCGACGACGCTGCGTTTAAAGACGGGGCACGGCCGCCGTAAGTGGCCGGCTGATCTTGGTGGGCATCCTGCCGCGAAGCCGCTTGGCGTGGCGCTTCGAAAGAAAAAAAAATTCGAGACGAATAAGTGGGAGAAATTCAAGACAACATTTCTTCAAGATCAAGCCAAGGAAAATCAAACCATGACAGTTGGATAATTTGTGCCCAATGTGTTTATTTTCTGCTTTGCTTGATTTATTTTTGTATTTTCTTATGCTTTATTTAATCTGTTTAAATGTGTTTGCATCAGAATTGCCCAATGAAAAATCTCAAATTCAAAAATTACTAAGTATGTTTTAAATAATTATTCTACAGAATCTAATTAATTTGACCTCCATGATTTATTTATTTGTGAAATCTTTTGAGAAATTCCCTACTTTATTTGGCAAAAGAAAGTCTTCACATGAATAAATTCTCAAAAGGATGATTGTGAATTATTATTAGTGGCGACGATGACCCTCCCAAGAGGCTCGATCAAAACGAAGTGGTAATTCTGTATTTAATCATTCTTATTACTTAGGTATAAAATTGATATGCATATACTTTGCCAAAGTCCCTGTCAATTTTATATTGGTCAAGTGGGAGCCAACTATTAATTTTAAAAAATTAAAGGTTTGTAACTGTTCTTGTTTGTAACCTGCTTGAATGTGATTTAAATGATGACCCTCCCAAGAGGCTCATTTAAAACTGTTTTGAGATGTTGGCTGATGCATGTTCATATTTTTTTTTAGATTTCAATATAAATCATGTGATCGAATTATGTGATTTTCTTTGTGTTGATCCGGACATTGACACAAGATGTATGTTTATTTTCAGTATCATCATGTCGCAACCTTTTAATCCACTAAAATATATGCTCAAAGAACATCAACTTACTGGTGAAAACTATGTAATTTGGAAAAGAAACATGAAATTTGTCCTCACTACACAACAACACCATTGGGTTCTTGGCGGATCCAAACCTTCGAAACTTACTAAAGGGTCATCAAATGCGGAGAGATATTTGTATGAAATCTGGGAGCAGGCCAACGAATCAATGAAGTGCATAATCTTGACTTCATTGTCTGATGATTTAAGACACATTCATGAGGATGTTGAGTTAGGTGCGGAAATCATGCAGAGTCTTGAGAAAATGTTTCTGACAGAAAACCGCATGACCAAGGAGTTTCATCATGATGGCGTGGCAAGGCTAAAGATGACGGAGGGAACACCTGTGAGGGATCATGTTCTCAAAGTCAGGCGTCATTTTGAGAAACTCGCTTACCTCGTTACTAAGTACTGTGATGAGGCCCAAATTGAATTCTTGTTCCTAACTCTTTCAAGATGCTTTAATGAGTTCTATTGTAATTTTTTGATGAGTGATCACATCTTTACTATGGATACTCATCAAGAGATCTTGGAGACGGTAGAGAAACACTTGGGGACAAGAAGACGAAGCTTTGGTGACTAAGAAACTCCTCTCAAGATCTAGGTCAATGGATGGTAAGATCATAGAGGAGACGAAGAGTCCGATCCAGAGCAAATCCACTAAGAAGAAAGGTAAGAAAGTCAGTTGGTTAAGTGTCCAGAAGAAACCAAAAGAAAAATGTTTCAACTGCGGTGAAAAAGGACATTGGAAGTCAGCCTGTTCCAAACCCAAAAGGAATGGAAAGAAACTCAAGGACTAGTTGTTGAAATTTGTTTGCCGGAGTATGCTACCCATTCGTGAGTAATGGATACGGGATCCATTGATCATGTTTGTTTCACTTTACAGGGGTTCAAGCGGACCCGACAACTTAATGGAAGTGAGATCCTCATCACGCTAGGCGATGCTACGAGAGTGGAAGCTGAAGCAGTGGGAGACGTGCACATGTCTTTTGAAGACAAGAGTTTAATTTTAAGAGATGTTCTTTATGTTCCTGTTTTTCGCAAAAACCTTATTTCAGTTTCAAAACTATTTGTCGATGGATATTCTGTTTGTTTTAATAAACATGTTACTATTTTTTGTAACGATGTGGTTATCTGTCGTGGAACTTTACGGAACAATCTCTATATTATTAACTGTGCACATCACTCACAAAATGCATCCTATAACACATTTGCTATTTCAAGTAAAAGAAAGCGTTCGATTGACGTGAATGAAACACTTCTTTGGCACCTAAGATTAGGTCATATTAACCCGAAAAGGATCCAAAGTTTGGTCCAAGATGGTTCATTGGGGTCCCTCCAGATTGAACCATTTCCGACTTGCGAATCATGCTTAGAGGGTAAAATGACCAAGAGGGCATTTGGAGCCAAGGGACTTAGAGCTAAAGAAGTGTTGGAAATCGTTCACACCGACGTGTGTGGTCCAATGCAAATCAAAGCTAGAGGCGGCTACAAGTATTTTCGTTACGTTTATCGTTGATTACTCACGCTACGGATACATTTTCCTAATGAAGCATAAATCTGAGACCTTTTGATAAATTCAAAGAATTTAAGGCTCAAGCAGAGAATCATAAGGAAAATACTATCAAGTTTCTACGATCTGATCGTGGAGGCGAATACCTCAATTACGAATTTTTGAACTACCTACGCTTTTAGAAATGGTAAGGTCAATGATGAGTTATGCGGATTTACCAAAATCGTTCTGGGGTTACGCCTTGCAAACAACAACTTATATTCTGAACCTAGTGCCATCCAAATCGGTTCCCAAAACCCCAAGAGAATTGTGGATGGGGCGCAAGCCCAAATTAGGACACATCAGGATCTGGGGGTGTCCGACATACGTGTTGGACAAGAAAGCTGGTAAATTAGACGCACGTTCAGAATTAAGGTTGTTCATAGGGTACCCCAAAGGAACAAAGGGATGCATGTTCTATGGTCCCGAAGATCAAAAGGTGGTAATAAGTACGCACTTTAGATTTTTTGGAAGAAGACTATATGAACGATAAAAAGCCTAGAAGTGAGATTACCTTAGAAGAACTTGAGGGGGCGACTCCATTGCCAACTGTACAAAATGATACACCAAGCGTCACACCTACACAATCAGAACCTCGTCGTAGTGGGAGGGTTGTCAGACAACCCGAGCGATTCTTGGGGATTGGAGAGTCCTCGGACTTGATCTCAGGAGAAGAATCAGATCCATGGTCCTACAACGAGGCGATCCAAGACAAGGATGCAAAATCTTGGCAAACTGCAATGGAAGCCGAGATGGGTTCAATGGATCACAATAAAGTGTAAGAGCTAGTCGAACCACTTAATGGGGTAAAACTCATTGGATGCAAGTGGGTATATAAGAGAAAAAGGGGACCGGACGGAAAGGTTGAAACCTTTAAAGCAAGACTTATGGTAAAAGGGTATACTCAGAAAGAAGGGATCGATTATGAGGAAACCTTTTCGCCCATATCAATGCTCAAGTCCATCCACATTCTCTTGTCGATTGCTGTGCATCTAGACTTTGAGATCTAGCAAATGGATGTCAAGACCGCTTTTCTCATTGGAAGTCTTGATGAAGAAATCTATATGCAACAACCCGAAGGTTTCATTGAAAAAGGTCAAGAGCATCTGGTTTGCAAGCTAAAGAAGTTCATTTATGGGCTGAAGCAAGCATCCCGTGCTTGGAATCAGTGTTTTGATCAAGTTATAAAATCCTACTGTTTTGATCAAAACAATTTCGAAAGTTGTGTTTATAAAAAGCGTGACGGAACTGCCTTGGTGTTTTTGGTACTATACGTAGACGACATTCTGCTCATCGGGAACGATGTAAAGGTGTTGTCAGACGTAAGGGCATGGCTGTCAAAATAGTTTGATATGAAGGACTTAGAGGAAGCCGGTCATATCCTAGGGATCAAGATCACTCGAGATCGCAGAAAAAGAATGATCGGGCTTTCGCAAGCCTCATATATAGACACCGTTTTGAAGCGATTTAGCATGCAAGATTCTAAAAAAGGCTTTGTGCCTTACAGACACGGAATACATCTATCCAAGGAGATGTGTCCTAAGACACAAAGGGAAATAGATGACATGAAGGGTATTCCTTATGCTTCGGCTGTAGGAAGCCTCATGTATGCAATGTTGTGCACGAGACCGGATATCTGCTGTCTTAGGCATGGTGAAAAGATTTCAAAGCAACCCTGGGAAAGAGCATTGGACTGCAGTAAAGAACAATCTGAAGTATCTGAAGAGGACACGGGACAGAATGTTAGTTTATCAATCAGACAGTCTAATCCCCATCGGTTACACGGACTCAGATTTTCAATCAAACATGGACTCCAGAAAGTCAAACTCGGGTAGTGTGTTTTGCATGGGGGGAGGAGCCATGACGTGGAGAAGCATTAAGCAGAAATGCATCACCGATTCTACCATGGAAGCCGAATACATAGCTCTTGTGAAGCAGCGAAAGAAGCGATTTGGCTCAAGAACTTCCTAGTGGACTTGGACGTTGTCCTGAATTTGCCCAGCACGATCACAGTTTACTGTGATAACGCCGGAGCAGTTGCAAATTCTAGGGAACCGAGAGCCCACAAGGCCAGCAAACACATAGAAAGAAAATACCATCTTATACGAGAAATCGTTAAGAGAGGAGACATTAAGGTGGCAAAGATTTCATCGGAAGACAACCTAGTAGATCCATTCACAAAGGGTCTGCCTCAGAGTACATTCGAGTGACATGTGGAAAGAATGGGTGTCAAGAGCGTTGTCAATCTACTTTGAGTATAAGTGGGAGAAATATTATTAGGTTCGTGTAGGTGATATTAGATGTCACATAGAACACGAGACATGATGTAGTATACTTAAAAGCAGACTTTGAGTATAAGTGGGAGATTGTTGGGGTTATACAGAAAAGTATGCTTTTTACTTTGTATAACCGAACTGAATTTCTTATTTATTTATTGAAATAAATTATTAATCATTGTTGCATTAAATATGAATGAATGTTATATATATTTGTTGCAAACCTGTTCGATAAGTAAGTACGTATTACGTTGTAGTTAATTTGGTGATACCAAATCACAGAAGATCAAATTAACAGTTCCTCGTGATTAAGTACAAATTCACAACCCAGATGGAAATGAACAATCCATCATAAAAGTTTGAAGTGTAAGGCTTAGATTGACTTGTCTTGACCAAGAGATTACACTAGTGCATTATGATGCACTGAATAGGACCTGCAAGAGGATAAATTTTTCGGTACTGAATATACAAGTATTAGACCTCAGTGGTTCGTTATTTCTTAATCTTCGTCCCTTAAATAGGATCGTGTGAAATTAATAACTATTGATTTGACTTATGATGGGAAGAGAGTCAATGCGATTCGATACCTTATATCTTGGGCAATATTATTAGTTACATGACGTTTGCTAAGATTTAATATGAAGAATCGTGTGCAAATACGACTTGCTTGATTTGTCCCCTTGGTGGGCTCAGAATCTTTATCATACCAAGTCTTCCAAGTGAAAATTTATTTCCTGTATGGATAATAACATTGAGCTGGCTTTACTCCAAGGACAAAGATATTAATTAATATAAAGCTTGTTCAGTGGCTTAATTAATTAGTGGACTAATATAATCTTAAACACGGAAAATAATGATCGGGAGTCATATTATAGTAAAGTCGTAATATGGGTTAAGATGGATAGTTCAATATTAATTTTATAGTTGAATAAATTAATGATGGTCCCGATTGGAGTGTCGAAAAACCCATTTTGCGCGTGCGGAAATGTCATGTGATGCATATAAAAACAGGGGTGAGGGCAGAGTGATTCCAAAATTTTCTTTTAAAGTTCATGTGTGTTGTTTTGCTTGTAATCGAATGCATATGACAAGTATAAACATAAAGCAGTAAAGAACACACGATATTTTATAGTGGTTCTGAATTAAACCCGGCCCTACATCCACTCTTCCCTTAACACAGGGCACCTTAACCGAACTTAACTCATGGGACATATATACCCCTCACGGGATGGCCGAGATGTTTACCGAGTTCGCTTTCAAGAAGGACTTATCTCCTTTACGGGATTGCCGATAGATGTTTATCGAGTTCACACTCAAAAAGACTTATCTCCCTTTACGGGATTGCCGATAGATGTTTACCGAAGTTCACACTCACCTACAAACTTAACCTAACTTTGTGTTTGGGGTAAAGGTTTGTTTGGTTTCAACTAGGTTGAGATTTTCCCTTACATTTGTTTAGCCTCAATGCTAAGGATGGGAAAATCTCTCTAAGCTAGGATATAACATTTGTGCTTAGATCTAGGTAGAACACTCTTGAATATATCGTGAATTTCTAGCTCTGTGGTTCTATGGTGGGAATGCTTGAGTATATAGGATTGGGAGCACAATTCTGTTTGAATGCCTTAGCCGTGCTAAGATCGTGCCATATTTCAGACTCGTGATCATCCGGCACACGACCTTGGTGGGAACCTACTGAACCCATATCTTCTTAGCTTTGTAGCATCATTTGCTACATTCTCCATAATCTTTTCGTGATCGATTCCACTTTTTGATAATGAAGGAAGAACTTGATTTATAGTGTGGATTTGAATGTTACCGCTGGAGAGAATCACATTCAAATCCATACTACTCAGAAACTTTTTGCAAACTTTTTCGGGCTTGTCGCCTTCCTCTCATTGGTCCACGCCACCGAATCTAATCTAACGGTATATTCTTCGATTTCTTCGAAGTCTCTAACGGCTATATTCTTCGTGGATCTTCTTCGAGTCTCGGGATCTTGATTCTGTCTCGAGCCTTCTGTGTTATCTCGAGCTATCCAACCTTCAGTTATCTCGAGCCTTCGCGTGTTCTTCAAGAACTTATCGAGTCTCGGGTTCTTGATTCAATGGACTTCTCTTTTCACGGACCTTATCCCCCGACGATCTTAATACTCGACATCGTGCTTCGAGTTCAGGTTCTCTGGTTCGAACATCCTCACCCTCGCCACATTTGACTCAAAGCATTCGATTTCTTCTTGCTGATCCGATCATTTCGACCGATCGATCAACATATCTTCGTGGATCATCTCAGATATAGCATTAGGTCATCTCGCAGACATCGAGTTAGCATATCGATATCATATCGATCTCGATCATGTCCGATCTCAATCGGTCCTCATCTTTCATCTTCTTTTTATCTCCTGATCTCTATCACGCGCCCGATCTTGATCCCACTTCTTATGCTCATCTTCTGATTTGCAACCTTCTCTTACGGTTTTTTTGGCTTTAGCTTTTCTTCACATCTGCTTTTGCCACAGCTTTCATCGGGTTGACTCCAGAACTCATCTATCTCATTCGATCTCGATCATTCTCGTCATGACCTCCCGATCTCGATCTTCTTCTTATGATTTCGTGAGTTCCCCCTCAATTTGTTCTTTCGTTCCCCCTTAACTTGTTATCTGTAAATTCGCTTGAATAACACAAGTTAATAATGTTTTGGCATAAATTATCAAAACTAAAATATCCCAACAATTAATATTAATGGGCTTGAATAATATTTTGGCTTAATATTAAAGTTTCATAGCCCATTGGAGGTCCAATCTTAATTCTCATAAAGGCCACTCAAATAGCCCAAATTTAAGTCCAATTAATGAAAAGGAGAAGAAAATATTCTTGCCTAATATTTCCTAATATTTTCGAAAATATTGTAGGAAAGAAGAAGAAAGATTTTCTTGATTTTCTTGAAGAGATTTTTATTGAAAGAGATAAGTATTCTTGTAATACATAATTATCCCATAAATTCAAGAAACAAAATCTTGTTTCTTTTTCTTTGTAAATTTTCGAAAAAATAGGATAAAGGGGAATGAGATTTTTATGGAAAAATTTAATTATGGAGAAAATAATATATGAGATATATTCAAAATTTCTTGGAGATCAAGAAAAAGATTTTCTTCCTTATTTTTCTATTGAAAAAAATCGGACCCCTTAGTCCTATAAATAGGGGATGAATTTTTCATTCCCAAGAGCAATTCCATGTGTTGGAAATATTAGAAATCCACAAAGGTGGTGGCAAAATAATTTTATATTTCTCCTTTGTTATGCGAATCCTCCCACCGGATTACGTTCGTGAACATGGGATATATTTGGGAAGACTCTTTGGGTTTATCCAACGTCCCAACGGTTGTCTCTACAAGAGGTATGTAATCTCGTAACTCCTAGATTCCGCATGCTTAGGATTTACGTGGATTATGTATACGCATGTTGTTTATTTGTTTATTAATTATTATGTTGGATTGACTTAGGATTAATTCATGTTAGTAATTAATTGATTAATTTAAATATGTATTTAAATTCATCTCGAATAGATCCGAGCACCCATAATTTCCCAACAAAAGTATCATCATACACTATTCTAGCAGACATGACACTTAGTTCACATTTACTAGGATCCGTTTCATCATCAAAATCATCACTTAAGGTAGCATTAAAGTTTATATTTTTCCTAAGAATAGTATTAGCACATTCATTAGCATAATGACCATATCCAGAACATGCATCACATTTAACTTTTTTCCTGTACTCAGGATCATATTTGAACTTGTTACCTTAGTAAACTGTCTAGGTCGATTGAAACTGGAAGACTAACTTGTAACAAGTTTTTTATCAGATGGAGATGTATTCTGATTAATTCTATCTCTCAGTTGAAAATTACTATTTGGTTTTCTGAACTTTTCTTTTAGAAAAGATTTGAATTGCTTAGTGATAAGAGCAAATTGTTCAGAAACATTTTCATCACATAAATCAGAAACATCATCATTGATAAGTCGGGATTAGTGTATTATTAATGTGCTTATTGTGATAATTTTGTGGTTATTGATTCACTATCCTTTTGTATTTACTCGATTTATTTTATCTAGGTCTCGTGTGCTTTGATTTTATATTTTGTGAATTTTACGTATTTTTGATGAAGCTTGAGACGGATCGTATACGAAGAAACGGGACATCAAAAGGGGGACGTTCAGGCCCATGACTTTATAAATTAAACTTTGACCAAATATGCAAAGATTGAGGCTCACGAAACCAACAACCAAGTGGAAAAGGCCTATATGATCAAAGCCCATGACCTTTTAGAAGTTCTTAACCTATTATTTAATGGAGAGAGGAGACGCACGACATCAACAATTTGGAATCGGGCAGCAGCACAAGAGTGTTACACACTACTTTTGAAGGAAGGACACGGCTAGAGCAGGAAGTTACTTTTATATTTTTATTGTTTTCTCTTTTAGACTACTTTTACTCAAATTCCGGGGATTTCTAAACTTGTGTTTTGATGAATGCTAGTTAAATTTAATATCGTTTCTGACGCTGTTATTGTCAGATTATTTATATCATCTATTTTATATTCTTGCATATTTGGGAAATTAATTTAGATTGATCACCTAGGTTATTTTATTCTTGCATACCTGTTAGTTCGTGTCACATAATCCGTAATTGTTGTGTGCATATGATAATTGGTTACAATTAGTAATATTTGCTAGGGTGATATAAATTAAATTCTTTCGAATCGAGCTTGCGTATTCGCGAATTTATTTGACCTTTATCCTAGAGACTAATGTTTTTACTGAATTAAATTTAGATCGTATCTAGACTGTTCAGTTAAAAGGGTTCATTGAAGAGCTTATTTCAATTGGATAAAATTAAGGGATAAGACCGATAAACACAACTTGTTGTTTATTGAGGATCATTAGTCTGAGAGTAAAGCGGAGCAAACGATATGTTTAATTAGAAAAGTTAAAGTACAAGGGATGAATGAACAGTGAATTGGAGGGTTTTTTTTATTAATTGATTTTATTTGTTATTTGATTTTTGTTTTACTAGTATTTAGAAAACCAATCCAAAACACACCTCCCCTTTTCATGTTGTATGTTTATCCCTATAAATTCGTACAATTAACAAATTAAATATTTTTGCGTCCCCCTATATTCTAGTGGATCAGTTAAGGTATTTAATTTATTTTTGGGTGCCGGCAACAACACACCAATCATCATAATCAACTTCAGTAACATAAGGATGTTTACCAACATTATCAGAAGTTTCACCTCTAAAAGCAAGTACTTTCCTGTCTTTATATTTTTCATGTTTATCATCATCTAACATATTTGAGTTTATCTCATAAGTTTTCAAAAAACTGATCAACTCATTTTGACTCAATAAATCAGTGTTCTTAGCCTCTTCTATGACACAAATCTTAGCATCAAATCGTTTAGGAACAGTTCTAAGTATCTTATTAACTAACCGAGTGTTGGAAATTTGGTCATCAAGTGAGTGTGACTCATTAGCAATCTCACTTATCATTTCATTGTATGATGAAATGTTTTCATCATCTTTCATCCTCAAGTTTTCAAACTTGGTTTCCAACATTCGAAGTCTAGTCCTTTGAACATTTTCTGATCCTTCACAATGTTCCTGCAATATTTCTCATGCATCCTTAGAAGAAACACAGTTAGGGAGGATGACTAAATTCTATAAAATTGAGCGACGTAGAAAATACATCTCAAATGATGTTGTAATTAGGCTAAATTATATATTATGTATAAACTTGTTATTATGAGAAACACGTTTTAAGGTTATTATCTTTGCTTAATATTTTTTCTGTAATCGGTATGTTATGGAGTGTAGGATTTGAGTTATTATACTGTTGTATTTTATATTTTTACATGGTGTGTAGTGTAATACTATTATATTTTTACATATAATAATGTTATGTTTTGTCTGTAATACTGTTTTTGTTTTGATTTAATATTTTTCAACACTTACTTTTTTTAATGTAATACTGTTATATTTTATCTGTAGTACTGCTTTCGTTTAGATTTTGTATCCTCCAGAATATACTTTTTTCTTATGTTTTGAATGAATATTGTTATGTTTTGCCTTTAATACTGCTTTCGTTATGATTTAATATCTTTCGAATTTACCTTTCTTATTATGTTTTTACTGTAATATTGTTACGTGTTACCTTGTAACACTGCTTCAACATGTAATATTCTTTAAAATTACAAATTTTACTGTATTTTATCATACGAGATAAAATAAATTAGTGGTCATTTTAGGTAATGAATGCATGTTACACCATAATGGTAAATACCATGGTTAAGTATTTTACTAGAAATAAAAAAAAAAGGGAGGGAGGGAATTAAAAAAAAAAGAAAGACGTGAAATTGGGAAAGAAAAATTAGAAAAGGGGAAAATTAGAAAAAAGAAAGAAATGAAATTGGAAAAAAAAAATAGGAAAGGAGAAAATTAGAAAAAGAAAAAAGTGAAAATTCAAAATAAGAAAAAAAAGGGGCGGGAGGGAATTAAAAAAAGAAAGACGTGAAATTGGGAAAGAAAAATTAGAAAAGGGGGGAAGTTAGAAAAAAGAAAGAAGTGAAATTGGAAAAAATAAAATGACAAAGTCTATGATATTAATTTGTATACATACAAATCCCAATTGAGACCCAATTTCACTTTACCTAACCCATCATTGACCCACTTTGACCCCTTTTTTACCACCTGACCCAGTGACCCTTCCTTAATTAATTGATTTGTATCTATACAAATTTGTATAGTAGACTTACTCAAAAAAATAGAAAAGGAGAAAACTAGTTATTTTGTTAACACATGAATTTTTTTACATAAGACTAACTCATTATATATATATATATATATATATATATATATATATATATAATGTATATACACATATATCATAAAATTAAATATTTTAACTAATATTGCACAAGATTATAAAATAAATGCATGTCCCATTAAATTCATTATTTTAGAATAAAAAATTATACTCCTTCCGTCCCGAGATAACATGCACAATTTTCTTTTTGTTTCGTCTCAAGATAACGTGCACACCACTGAAATGGCAAACCCTCTATAATCTTAATCCTCACAATATCCATAATCATTGTGCCCATTTTGGGGTGCACGTTATCCCAGGACGGAGGGAGTATTGAAAAGATAACATGTCACTCTTTATATTCTTTTAAAGAGACGCACAAGTATGATAGAGTCTCATGGTGAGACGGAGCATAATTTGAACAATGACGATTTAACATTTTTAAAGAGACGAGTGTTGATTTGTATTATTTTAATCTCCATCACATATATGAAATTGTCTTATACAAGTTGGTATCTTTTTTAAATATATATTAAGTAATATAATATTATATATTCAATTAAAAAAATTATAATATATAAAATCCTCTCCGGGAATGGAGTAAAGAGAATGATCTCCGTCCCGTCAATGAGATAAAATTTCCTCATCTTTATGGGGATAGAAATAGGGAATTTCTCGTCCGATTCAGGGCAAATCTCCGCACCACGGAGAATGGGGATTCCTCGCTCGACTTCAAAGCCTATTCATCCCCAAGGATGGATGTATCTTTGTTCGTGAAAGATATAACTATAAATTAATATTTGTACGGGTCAATAGTGTGTATAATTTGGTCATGCCTAGTTTATTTTCTAAAATATTTTGTTAAAATGTACTCTCTCCATCCCGGAATAACGTGCACTCCAAAATGAATACAAAAATTAAGAAAGTGTAATAATGAGTAGAGCTATGAGGGGTAATTTTGTAAACTTTTATGTATAAAATTAATAAAGGAGTTAACTTGTGTGTATGTGTGAGACCAAAAGTAAAGACATTTTATATAATATTGTGGATATTGTGAGGATGACGATTATGGATGATTTATCATTTTAATGGTGTGCACGTTATCTCGAGACAGACCAACAAAGAAATTGTGCATGTTATCTCAGGACGGATGGAGTATTTCTTAATTTTTCAAAATAATGAAAAATAGAAAGGGGGAGTATCAATTAGGTACAAAGTAGAGAGAGTTATATCAATTAGATACAACCCAAACCCTTTATTTCAATCCAATACAATTTGACACTTATAAAGACTAAAATACCCTTAATAAAAAAATCAAGAAATCTATCAGTACTTTTCATCGACTAGACCTTTTTAATGTTCATTTTTTGCACAGACAAAATATTTTTTGCACAGATAATATAATCTTTTACATCCTTTTAAAAATATAGTATTTTTCTAAAATTCAAATTTTTTTACTCCATTTTAATTTTTATTTGGTCTTTCTGGATTTTTACATACATTTTTCCATTCGGTCTTTCTTATTTATTTTTTGCACGAGCACAAAATAAATTCAACTCGATGCAAAATATATTTGCACAACCGCTATTTTATTAATTTCAGAACGAGGAAGAAAAAAGAAATATACAATTACAGGTTAAAAAAATTGTTCACCAGATTATAGAAAATGGGGGTTGCAATTCTATCTTCATTTATAGAAGAGCATCAACGCTAAATAAATTTTACACCAAAAAATATTTTCATCTGTGAAGAAATAAAGGTTTTTGCTTGTATCTATTACACTAAATTTACAAAGTTTCAAAAGTTTACAACCAAGGACAAAGAAATTTACATGACTTCAATTTTTTGGCACATGAAACAACTATACCAAAAAATCTACAGATTGCAAAAAAAAAAAAAATGTATCAGTGCAAAAACTGTAAAGAATTCTACGCACAGTGCAAAAAAAAAAAAAAAAAAAAACTCCAAAAATAACCACCATCGTTTTACACCTCTCTGCCACCGCCACCACCACAAACCACCACCAAAAAAAATTAATCTTACCGTCATTCTTCAATAATTCGCCGGAAAATATGAATTTGGAATCGGATCTGAGAACATCATACCAAAAAAAAAAAAAAAGAGAACACCATTTACACCTCTCTGCCGCCGCCATCACCACAAATCACCCCAAAAAAAAAAAGTTAATCTTACCATCATTCTTCAATAATTCGCAGGAAAATATGAATTTGGAACCGGATCTGAGAACACCATACCAAAAAAAAAAAACCCAGAACACCATCTTCAATTACTCAAAATCAGTTTACACAAAAAAATAGAGAAAATCAATGGAAGAGAAAATAACTCACCGGAGAGGAAGATTTGGGACATCGGCGGCGTAGATCCACCGCCACCCGACACTGCAGCAGCGGCGCGCGTCTTCTTCATCGTTGCAGCAGCGGAGCACGTCTTCTTCATCGTTGCAGCGGCGGCGCGCGTCTCCCGCTCATCCCCACCACCATCCGCCTTCTTCATCGTTGGAACGGCTCCTGCAAAGAACACCACAAACCCTAGAGAGAGAGGAGCGTGGAAGAGAGAAGGAAGACGATTGTTAGAGAGAGAGATGAGCGTGTGAAATTCTGAATAATAATTGTGTGGACATTAATTTAGGTATTAATTTATTTTAATTAGTAATAAGGGTATTTTAGATTTTTTGTGTATCATTTTATATAATTGTATCTAGATGAAATAAGATGGATATTTAGATAGATATTTGCCTGGAAAACTCTGAAATTTTCTCAAATTTGGCAATTATCTTATAACTCAGGGCTAGAAAAATTTTAAAACCTGTCGCATACTATTGTTTGAAATTTGATAGCTACTTTGCCTACTTCCGTCCCCACCTTAACTTGAAATTCAAGCCGGCGGAAACATACATAATTGGTTTAAACGATTTGATGAGTAAATTCAACTCAAACTGAATTTCTCCAAAATAGAAACCCCAAAACAGGGATTTTGGGTTTTACAATGGCGAAAATATTCGCGGCGCAAAATCTTCCGGCCGACGTCAATCAAGCGATGGATCAACTCGAGCGTCATTGCTTGGCCCCCGATGGATCTCTCATTTCCAAATCCACTTACTACGATCTCCAATTCGTATTCACTGTTCTCAATCTACTTGAAAGTTGCCTCACTTTGATTTCAAACGCAGTTTAATTTGTACGATTTTTGTTTCGATTTGAAATGTAGGCCAGAGAAGAAATGTGTAAAGGGAGGCAGCGGTACTTGGAAGCCCTGGTACTGTGTTTCCGGCTTAAATCTCATCTCAATGCCGATTTGGGGGTTTTAATTTTGTGTTAATTGGGATTAATGGCGATACCTTTGTGCAGGCGGTGTACATAGAGGCAATAGCTATGGTGGAGGAGTATCAACAAGCAGTTTCAGTGGCTAATTTGGGTGGCATTCGTGATGTTCAGGGTCTTTATCCGCAGCTTGGCTTAAGGAGCTCTCCCCAGGTCCCAATTATTCAGTTTTATTTATTCAGTATCTGAAATTTCAGCTTTTATTTATGCATAATTGAACATTCACATATGACATAGAACGTGGAACATTGTAGTCTTTGCATTTGTGTATAGTTTTAGTCCACTGTGTTGAGGTAATACAAAATAAACAAAATTCGATACATAGCTCCGTAAATGAAGTGTTGTTCGATATTAATTACATTGGCTTCTGAGTTGCCAAACTAGATAAGCTAAGAAAGATTGATTTCAGGTTTATGAAACCCTTGAGCATCGAATGGTTGTTGCAGAAGCTGCTCAAAGATTGCGGCTTCCTCTTATCTCCAAAGATGGTGAGATTCATGAAGAAGAAATTGAAAAATGGAGTATTGTGTCAAGGAGCTCACTTGATAGTACAATCAGCTCAAGCACTAATTCATCTAATTATACAAACTTAACTGCCACCGGGCCAGGGGCATCAAGTAATCCTTTCTCTGTCGTGGCGCCTGATGCATCTGAACCTGAAGTTGGTGGTGTGCCAAATAGGTTCCTTGGGATAACTCCACCCTATTTATGGCAAACACATCTTCAACAGACGCCATTATCCATGGTACTTGGAAAGTGTTAACTGTTCTGAGTTTCTATCTTTTTTTGTTTAGTATCATCAAATCATCCTTTAAAAGTGCTTCGACTTTTATATGTAGGACATTACAGAATACCAGGTGTTGCTGGCCCGTGAGATTGCCTACCGGTTAGAAGCTAAATGTGATAAATTAGCAGATGCCATTGTGATAGATGATATCGGTCAGTCTATATGTGTCTTATTTCCACTTTCTCTATTGTTGTTGTGTTTTTAGGAGATTGTTGGATGCTTGGCTTGCATAGAACATAAGGTTTTCTTCTCTTCTTACTGATACGTCTTTTTGATGCATTGATAGTTTGATTACTATCATACTTTGGTAGTCTTCCTCCTTGACCTCTAGCTTGATCTTAGTCTGTTCTTTTATTTCCAGTATATGACTCAAGACCTATATGTTTAATTCTCCAGTATCTATAATTTCTATTTGTCAGTCTGCTTAATTCTCTATATTTGATTTTGGATATATACTTTTTCAATCGAAACCCTTCATGCTTTAGATACTGATTGCTGTCAGTCTGTCACCATTATACACTGTTATATGCTTATATAATCTTCATTTATACTGTGAGGCTATATGTTTGCAACTGACCTATTCATTTGTCCTTTTGCCAGATTTGTCTACTAATCACCAGAGTATGACTTCCCGACTTCCAGAAAGGTGTCACTCTTTTTTATCACACACACACACTCCCCACCCCCTTTTCTCTTTTGTTATTGGCTTTGGGCAAGAAATTGTGATTCACTTTTCTCATGCTTTCCTCTTTCCGGATTATGCAGTAAGAGATCAGTACTTGTTACCCCCCACACCCCAACATTTGTTCTCTTCTTTCTTCTTTAATTGGCGTTGGTTCAATATTAAGCTATGTAGACTGATGCTGGGCAAATGTTCTTTTGAATTCTTAGAAATAATGCTGCTAAAAGCTCGTTTATACTATTTTGCTCTCTCACAATTGTTGGATTGAAAGCTTGAATATAAGAATTTATTCTTCAGTCTGCTATATGTAAGAGTATCTGTGATTCTCTTCTTTGAATAAGAACTGCCCGTAATTTTTTTCTAGGTCACAAGATTTTTGCTTATCATCTTGTCCCATCTCAGTGTATGAAAAATTATTTCCCCCTGGTTAATCCTGATTTTAATGTCTAAATTCACATATAACAGGGTGAAATTGATCATTGAGGAGATCGAAAGAGAAGAATTGGCATGGAGGGAGGATTTATATTCATCAGATAGAAAATTTGCGGAATATTATAATGTAAGTAGCATTCTGTTGTATTTTCTTGCTTATGTATTATCCCAAATGACTTCGTTTACCTAGTTGAATATTATCATTTGAATTTTGAGCCCCTGATTAATTGCTTTGCATTTCACTTGTAAATTCTTTTGGCGGTCCAAGGTTTTGGAGCAGATCCTTGGGATGCTTATTAAGCTTGTGAAAGATGTAAAACTTCGACATCAACATAAATATGTAAGCTTGAAATATATCTTTACTAGTTTATTTGGTATTCATAAGCATTCTCTGTTAGATTTCTCGATTAAATTGCTAATTATGCGGTTTTTCATAGGATGAACTACATAAGGTTTGGCTATGCAAAAGATGTGAGACCATGAGTGCTAAATTAAGGTTTGTCTTTCCTGTTGCTGACCTGGTTCTTGATATTGAACTTTGAAATCAATTTAGCTAACAAATTGCTTTTGGTTTGTTATTGAAGAGTTATAGAATATGTTCTCCTGCTTGAAACCTATACTAGGGAAACTATCCCAGCACTCCACAAAATTAGGTAAACACATATCCAATTTCAATTTATATTTGGTTTACTTTCAAGTTTTATTTATTTTTGCTTTTATAGGAAATATCTGCTTGAATCAACAGAAGAAGCTTCACTTGCATATAATAAAGCGGTGAGTTTCTCTACTTATAGTATTATTTGTGTGTTGCTCAAGTTATGTTCCTCTCTATGTTGCTTAGAGCATTTATGTGCTGGTCACGGAGATGGAAGTTGAAGTATGATTATGAAATAGATGAACAAAATAACGACTAATTGATAACTTTAAGATAGTTTTAAGCCGTTAAACGTTGAATATGACTATTACTATACTATAAAGGGTTTGAAGAAATACCTTTCTATTTTACTCATCTCTTTTTGATAAGAAACTGCAAGTCTTATTAAAGTAGGATGTGTCCTTGGGTGTGTTTGTTTTGAGATTATAGTTGGTGGGGATTCAGATTTTAAAATCCTAATGAATTTGATATCCGGATGAATAGTGATAGTATGTTTGTTTAAAGATTTTGGTAGGGCGTGATTGTTGCTTTATGTCGCATCAAATGTGTAAGATTGATTATGCTATATTATTATATTGAGTTTGTTGTGTTTGTACTTATTGAATATTTGAATAATAATTTGAGTGATTATAATTAGTATAATGTATGTATATATTTATTGGAAAAGCAACTCTATGTCCTATCCTATTCAAACATCCTACAGATTCTCTTATTCTAATTTTGTCAGTTGTGATAGGAGAATGCCATGCCTGATTTAGGAGCATAATTCCTCTTTGCTTGCCTCCAACTACTTATTTTGAAAATGGATATTGTAACTTGTATTCATCATGCACAGGGGTTTGATTGGATTTGTGTTTGTTTCTTTCATACATGGAATGTTTATGATTCAACTTATTATGTGAGAATTACCAATAAAAGATCATTGAAATACTGAAAAAAAAAAAAACCAATTTTGATGTTCACTTTCTTTACCAGGTCACACGTCTACGTGAGTATCAAGGCGTTGATCCTCGCTTTGATACAATTGCTAGGCAATACCATGACATAGTGAAGGTAACGTCAAAAGTGTATTCAGTTCTTACTTCTATGTTGGGGGCTGAATTTAATGAAAAAAATTCATTTGCAGAAATTGGAAAATATGCAGTGGACCATTCACCAAGTTGAAATGGACCTAAAGCGGTTGCCTGATCATCCTTCAACCTAATTTATCTGTATTCGTGATTTTGTAATATTTGTCTTCTTGATGGTGTTTTGGAGAAAGAACAATACCTTGCTGCCATCAACCACTGTGTAATTATTGGTTTTTACCATTATTATGGCGTGTGCCATTTTGTTGCAAAAATCTGTGGGGTTATCTATGATATCTCAACTAAGTTGTTTTTCTCAATTTTTTGATGTTGAATGCCAAACATGACTTAGATTCCTTATTCTAAATTGGTGGTGTCAAAATGATTTGCATGATATTAACATGTGTTGTGCATGCTTTAAGGACAAGGACGCATCACAGGATGAAAAATCAAATTAAAATACGGGTCATATCCGGTTAAAATTAATCTCCATTCTAGCCATGTTTGTTTTGCGACTCATTCATACGGATTTAAAACTGTGTGATCTACATCAGGTTCTAATTTGAATTTCCACATATGTATTTAAATTAAAAACAATTGTAACCAATAAAAGAACACTGAGTTGCCTTGGTGTCTCTGTGCATACAAGATTTCGTCTAAACATTAACAATGCTTCCACCTTCACCTATGTCCCAAACTAAACGAAAGTCCAAATAAGTTGAGTTACACTTGCGCCAAATTCACGGTGAGACTTAATATAATTTGGGTATAACACTTTCGCCCTTTGAAAGCAGTGGGCATTGATCTGTGCTAATATGTACTCCGTCTTACGTATGAGACCGTTTCATACGAGTTTTTGTCACATTAATTAGTTATATTGTCTCCCCCATTGGCGTGGGATTTTCTTTAGCCCTTGGAGAATCAATATCACAGAGTGCCATCCGTATCCAAATGAAAGCAAATACAAATGCGTGGAATCTACGCATGCATGCCTTTCAATTACCATCAACACATTGTATCGAATCAAAACTCCTTTGTTTGGCCAATAATGTCTAAAGTAACCTGAAAGCTAACTTATGCTCCTCTCTCTATAAAACACATACACCCCATGCAACCCATATTCCATCCCATCATCAATTCTCAATCACACCTTAATTAACTCATAAAATTGATGGGTTAATTTAGAAGCAGAAATCCCAAGTGCATACGATCCATTCTCAGAAGCAAAGGAGGAGAGCGGGAAAGAGAATGTGCACGTACGCGTGCAGCAGAGGAACGGGAAGAAATGCCTGACGACGGTTCAGGGGCTTCGCAAGGAATTCAGCTACGACAAGATACTTAAAGACCTCAAGAAGGAGTTTTGCTGCAATGGAAACGTCGTTCATGATAGAGAGTTGGGGAAGGTGATCCAGCTGCAAGGCGACCAGCGGAAGAATGTTTCTCACTTTCTTATAACTGCTGGGATTCTCAAAAAGGATCAGCTCAAGATTCATGGTTTCTAATAAATTATGTATCTCCAATATATATGTAATACAAGTTATCCCGTGTGATTTATTTATATTAATACTAGTATAATTTTGTGTGAATTCTGTAATCTGTGGTAAAAGATGAATTCAACAAAAAAATATTTTCATATCACAATAAATTTATATTTTACATTTAAACTGTGAAAATCATAAAAAATGCCTGAAATTTGGGTGGCCAAATTGTTTTGACAAACTCTTATGTGAAAATTCTAAAAAATTATTTTCCTTTATTAATTAGAAAAATATGCGCTCGCACACAGGTCGCCAAGAACAAAGAATATTTTTTACCACTACGCTACAACAAATAAATATTGACAAAAACTTATATGAGATGGTCTCATACTATTAGGAATTAAACTGCAATTATGGAGAAATTGAGAGAACAAGAAATTAAAGAACACAAATTTGGTTACCCAGTTCGTCAGGAATGACTACGTCTGAGGGCACTACCAAGCCAGGAGATATACTAAATTTTCGAGAGTGATTCACAAATACAACAAGTCAATAGGTATTTAAATATGAAATTGAGCCAAAACCCTAGATTTGACCCATCCTGGCCGATACCCCGGACTGCACGACCTCGCTCCTTGGTCGAGCGGAAGTGCACGACCTCAACTGGTCGAGCGCCTTGTCCTCCTTGGAATTGGACACGCACGACCTCGCTCCTTGGTCGAACGAAAGTGTTGGACATCAACTGGTCGAGATCCTCTTGCTCCCTGGACTCCTTCCCCAACTCAGGCTCCATAACCCAACAAATCTCTCACCTGGAGACTGACTCCAAATGTAACTTGTCTTCTCCATTTTACGGTATCTCTCACTGGTAGTAGTGTCAAGCCTTCATCGCAGTTTCCAAGGCCAGTTGAAGTCATGCATAACTTCAACTTCTCTAAGGTCACAACCTTAGTCAACATATCAGCAGGATTCTCACTTCCTCGAATCTTCATTAGCTGTAAGATCTTGTTCTCAATGAGGTAACAAATGTAATGATACTTCAACTCAATATGCTTTGTCCTTGAGTGAAAAGCTGGATTATTTGCTAAGTGAATAGCACTCTGACTGTCACTATACAGAATACTATCCTTCTGCCCCTTCCCCAATTCACGCAAAAGATTCTGCAACCATACCATCTCCTTACTAGCCTCAGTAACTGCAACATACTCTGCCTCTGCAGTGGACTGTGTTACGATCTTCTGCAACTTAGAAGCCCAAGAAATTGATGTACCACCAAGAGTAAATACATACCCAGTTGTACTCCTCCTTTTGTCAAGATCACTGGATGCCAAGTCTGCATCAACATACCCTGCCAATTCAGCACTTTTGCCCTCAAAGCACAATGCTTGTTTTGTAGTACCTCTCAAGTACTTAAGATCCACTTTACTGCCTCCCAATGCTGCTTACCCGGATTACCCATAAACCGGCTAACAACTCCCACTGCATGTGCAATATCTGGTCTTGTACACACCATAACATACATCAAGCTGCCAATTGCTGAAGCATATGGAGTGTTTTGCATGTAGATCCGCTCCTCTTCGCTACTAGGTGAGTCCTTGTTGGATAGCTTGAACTGACTTTCCAATGGGACACGAACTGGCTTTGCATTTTCCATACTAAATCTCTTCAAGACCTTCTTTATGTATTCAGCCTGTGAAGGATACAACTTTCCTGCCACCTTATCACGATCGATTCGCATACCTAAGATTTGCTTGGCCTCTCCAAAGTCCTTCATATCAAACCTATCAGACAACTGCTTCTTCAACTTGCTCACTTCTCGAGCACTAGAGACTGCTATCAACATGTCATCAACATATAATAGCAAAATGATATAGCCATTATCATACCTCTTGAAATAGCAGCCGCTATTGAACTCAATCTCGTGCATGAACCCATCAAACTTCTTGTACCACTGTAATGGAGCTTGTTTCAAGCCATACAAGCTCTTCCTCAATTTGCAAACAAGCTCACTGTTCCCCTTTGACAAGTATTCCTCTGGTTGCTTCATGTAGATGTCCTCATCTAAGTCACCATGAAGAAAGGCTGTTTTTACATCCATCTGCTCTAACATCAAGTTCTCTGCAACCACCAAACTCAAAACTAACCGAATGGTAGTTAGTTTCACAACAGAAGTAAAAACATCAGTATAATCAATACCATGTTTCTGCTGAAACCCTTTCACAACCAGTCTTGCCTTGTAACGCTTGCTTCCATCTGCCTCCTCTTTAATTCTGTTAACCCACTTATTATGCAGCGCCTTCTTGCCCTTAGGGAGCTCAACTAGCTCCCAAGTTCCGTTGGTCATCAACGAATTCATCTCATCATCCATTGCAAGTTTTCACTTGCTCACCTGCTCACTACGTGTAGCCTTTGCATAACATTCGGGCTCACCGCCATCTGTCAACAATAAATAATGAAGAGAAGGTGAATACCTATCAGGAGATCTATGTTCTCTCGTGGATCTCCGCATCGAAATTGTTGGTGATGGTGTACGTGGTTCTTCTGTTGGGATTATACTAGAAAGTATGCTTTTACTTTGTATAATCAAAACTGAATTTCGAACTTATCTACTGAAATAAATTGTTTATCACTGATGCTTTAAATATCATCGAATGTTACATATATTTACTGCATAACTGTTCAATAAATAGTACGTGTTACATTGTAGTTAATTTAGTGATACCAGATCACAAAAGATTAAATTAACAATTTCTTGTAACTAAAAGTACACCGTTCACGACCTAGATGGAAATGAACAATCCATCGTGAAAGGTTGAAGTGTAAGGCTCGGATTGACTTGTCTTGACCAAGAGATTACACTAGTGCATGACTGGTGCACTGAATAGGACCTACAGGATGACAAATTCTTCAGAACTGAACAAGGAAGAATTAGACCTCAGTGGTTCGTTATTTCTTAATCTTCGTTCCTTAAATAGGATCACTTGTGGTTGGTAACTATTGCTTTGACTTATCATGGGTAGAGAATCAACGAGATTCAATACTTTTTATCTTGGGCAATATTATTGGTCACATGCGATTGCTAAGATTTAATACGAAGAATCGTGTGCAAGTACGCTTGTTCGATTTGCCCCCTTGGGAGGTTCATAAGCTTTATCATACCAAATCTTGCAAGTGGAACTAGTTTCCGGTATGGATAATAATGTTGAACCGTTCCTTAACCAAGGACAAAAGATATTAATTAATGGAAAACTATTTCAGTGGCTTGAATTAATTAATGAGCTAGATAATCTTAAACACGGGAAATAATAACCGGGAGCCATATTGACTGTAATATGGGTTAAGATGGATAGTGCAATATTAATTATGTAAAGGGATTAATTAATATTTATGGGCTTGAATAATATTGTGGCTCAATATTGATAATTCAAGATCCATTGGAAGGTTCAATCTTAATTCTCCTAAAGGCCCCCTAAGTAGTCCAACATAAAGTCCAATAACTGAAAAAAGTGTTTAAAATAAAATAAATATTGTTGCCTTATTTTTTTTCCTATTTTCAAAAATTATGGATTAAAAGGGGAGAGAGATTTTCTTTGAATTTTGTTATGGAATGAAGATATGTATTCTTGGAATACAAGATTATCTCATTAAATTCAAGAAATCTCCCACTTAGTCATCCATATAGTATATTTCGAAATTTTTGAGAAAAAAGGGGAAAGAAAGATTTTCTTGAAAAAGATATTATGAAAGATATGTATTTCTTGAAATACAAGAATATCTCATAAATTCAAGAAGATCCAAATCTTAGATTCTTGCCCCTAATTTTCGAAAATATCCCATAACAAAGAGGAGTTTAATTATGGAGAAAAGAATATAAGAGATATATTCAAGATTTCTTGGAGATCAAGAAAAAGATTTTCCCATATTATTTTATCCTAAAAATTCGACCACCACTCTTATATAAATAGGAGATGAGTGTTTCATTCCCAAGTACAGTTTCATGTGCTGGAAAAATTAGTAAATCCACAAAGGTGGTGCAACAAAATTTATTTTCCTTTTGTTAATTGTTCGCAAGCATCCTACTACCGGATAGTCGAGCAAGGATTAAGGGAATACTTGGGAAGTTCTTTTGGTGTGTCTAATCAACAAGACCATTGCCGTTCCAAGAGGTATGTTCACGTAAACTCGTAGAAATTCCGCATGCGTAGGATTTACGTGAATTGATTATATGCATGATTTGTTGTTGGATTATTATTTGAATTAATATAGGATTAATTCATGCTAGTATTAATTATAAGAATTAAATTTGTATTTAAATATTTATCCCGAATAGATCCGTGCAACTTATTCCCCAACATCTTCCTCAACAATCACTTGATCATCTTAAACCTCCTTGCTCCCACCTGAGTTCAAAATGTCTAACTCAACAACCTGAGTCTCAGAACCAACTACTTTGGATGTACCCGACCTGTCTTTGTACAAAACCTATTCATTAAATACGACGTCTCGATTATGAATTATCTTTCGATTCTCCTCATCCCAAAATCGATAACCGAATTCATCACCGCCATATCCAATAAACGTACACTTAATAGATTTAACATCCAATTTACTTCTACTAGTAGCATCAATATGAACATATGAAACACACCCAAATACTCGAAGAAAAGACAGATTTACCTCCTTACCAGACCAGGCCTCCTCTGGTATGTCATTTTCCAAGGGAGTTGAGGGTCCTCTATTTATCAAGTAAGCTGCTGTGTTAACTGCTTCTGCCCAAAACATCTTCGGCAGCCCGCACTTCAATCTCATTCTTCTAGCACGTTCACATGAGGTTTTGTTCATACGTTCTGCCACACCATTCTGCTGGGGGTTCCTCTCACAGTTTTCTCCATTCGAATTCCATTCGTCTCACAGAATTCTTTGAACTCACGGAGCTCGTACTCTCCACCATTATAGATCTCAAACACTTCACTTTGAGACCCGTCTAAGTTTCTACAAGGGCCTTCCACTTCCTGAAAGCATTAAAGACATCAGACTTACTTTTCAAAAAATAAACTCATACCTTCCTCGTAGAGTCGTCAATGAAATTCATGTAATATGATGCTCCACCAAGAGATGTCACTAGTGCTGGACCCCACAAGTCGCTGTGGACCAACTCTAGCTTCTGCTGCTTCAAGGTTCTGCCTCCCTTCGAAAAACTCACCCTTTTCTGTTTTCGAATACACAGTTCTCACATAACCCGATGTCAACTGTCTTGAGGTCTGGCAGTTTACCCATCGAACACATAATTTCATCCCTTTCTCACTCATGTGGCCAAGACGACAATGCCACAAATCTGCATTCCCCTTTTCACCTGCAAGAGCAAGCTGTCCGGTGTTGCCTGTCATGTACAATGTTCCCTCCTTATTTTCCTCGAGCCACTACCATTGCACCCTTGGATATCTTCCACATATTGTAACCAAAGATCACATTGTAACCCTCATCATCAAGTTGCCCCACTGAAAGTAAATTCCTCTTCAATCCAGGAATATGTCTCACATCTCTCAACTGCAAGAAAGTTCCATTCGGTGTCTTGATCCGAACATCCCCCTTCCCTATGATTTCCAGAGGCTCATCATCAGCAAGATAAACCTTCCCAAAATTCCCAGAAGTGTAGCTTTCCATTACGTCAGCCCTGCTGCACGAATGAAACGATGCTCCAGAATCTAACACCCAAGATTCTAGTGGACTGCTTACGCTCAAAATTAATGCATCTGAGACCTAATCAGTGGCAGCGTTTGCTGAGTTGTCATCCTTCTTTGGTGCATTCGCTGGTGCCTTGCACTGGTTTTTGTAATGACCAAGTTCATGACAGATGTAGCACTCAACTTGACTCTTGTCCTTCTTGGGCTTATCTTTGTCCCTCGACTTTGATCTACCCCGATTAGATTTCCCTTTGGATTCTGATCTGCCTCTGTTTCCTACACTCAAGGTTGATCTCGTGGCCACACCCAATTCTTTCCTGCGAATTTCTTCGCTCATGATCAGATCTCTAACCTCATCAAATTTAAGTTTCACTTTACCTGCTGAAGCACTAACAGCCGTTACCGTCCCACTCTAACTTTCTGGTAAAGAAGACAACAAAATTAGGGCTTGAACCTCATCATCAAAATCAATCTCAACCGAGCTCAATTGGGCTATGGTCATATTGAACTCGTTGAGATGATTGACTACCACAGTATCCTCTGCCATCCTTAGGTTGAATAGCCTCAGCATCAGATGAACCTTGTTCACTGCGGAAGGCTTTTCATACATCTCAGTCAGAATCTCCAACATCTCCTTCGTGGTTTTTGCTTTTACTGTGTGTAGGGCGACGTTCCTGGATAACGTTAGATGAACCACACTCATCGCCTTCCTGTCCAGCAACTTCCACTCGTCGTCCTTCATATCTTCTGGTTTTGAACCCAAAGGTTGATACAGATCTTTACCGCAGGTAATCCTCGATCTGCAATTTCCAGAATCTGAAATTCGTTCTATCAAATTTCTCAACAGACGATTTCCCTTCAGCCATCATAATTGCTCCCACCAGATCCTCTGAACCCGATGATCTAGATACCAGTTGTTAGGCATTAAACTGTAATTATGGAGAAATTGAGAGAACAAGAAATTAAAGAACACAAATTTGGTTACCCAGTTCGTCAGGAATGACTACGTCTGGGGGCACTACCAAGCCAGGAGATATACTAAATTTTCGAGAGTGATTAAAAAATACAACAAGTCAATAGGTATTTAAAGATGAAACTGGGCCAAAACCCTAGATTTGGCCCATATCTTGGCTGAAACCCCGGACTGCACGACCTCGCTCCTTGGTCGAGCGGAAGTGCATGACCTCAACTGGTCGAGCGCCTTATCTTCCCTGGAATTGGACGCGCACGACCTCGCTCCTTGGTTGAGCGAAAGTGCTCAACCTCAACTGGTCGAGCGCCTCTTGCTCCCTTGACTCCTTCCCCAACTCAGGCTCCATAACCCAACATATACATGAGACGAAGTACAACTTAGCACAATCAACACTCATCCCTCCCTAAATATAAAAGCGAAAATTGCCAAATTACGACCCGTCTCAACGTTAGACGGTAGCAAACAAGTGTGCTTCATAAATGTTTTAAGATTGTGTTATGAAATAATAAAATATTATATGGATATCCTTCAATATTCCAAATGCATGAATGATCATTATATTAGAAACCTTTGATGTACTTTCATCCCTATAAATAGGTGGTATGCCATTTTCATTTGTACAAGAAAAAGATATAGAAACTCTCCTAGCTTGGTCACCCCAAACGTGACGAACTGGGTCAACAGACGTTGCCTTCTTTTCTACTTTCTCTACTCCCTCAATACTCATTAGTTTTATAACACGTTATCAACACGAATGCTATAATGGGAATGCTTAACATGATTTTTAGAATTCCACCTCTAGCATCGATCCAGATCGGTAAATTCTTTTTTTGAAAACAGATCGGTAAATTCTCGATCTATTTTTTTGTTTCAATTTTGCAGGCATTTTTTTTATTATGTATTTGTGTTAGTTAATATGTCAGTAGGTACATGTGAAAAGAAAACATAATATTGAATTGTGAAATCACTATTTGGACCTTAATATCAAATTGTTTTGGTGGGGAGTTAGGATTTCTATGTGTATAGTGAGTCATATGAACGACTCATCTTGGAGGGTCTTTTTTGGAAAACATATTTTATTAGCCTTGAACTAAATAATTTATAATTGAGTTGCATAACACTTAAGATTGATTTTTGTCTTTTTGAGTTGGATTTCAAAGTCGTTAATGTGTTTTTCGAAAATTATTAATTACCGATCATTATGATTCTTGAGATCCTCCATTATTTGGTCTTTTGGAATTTTGTGGATGTTATTTTATTTTGGTAGAGGATCAGAGCATTATACATTAATTACGTAATTATAAAGTTTACCTAATTGTCGTAAGCTTTGATGTATAAAAACATTATTTGGTTTATCAACTGCCTTACTTATATATTGCTTGGAGTCATGGCTTATTCTATTAAAATTCTTATGTTGGGCAAATAATGAGATGATTTAGCATGAATTTATGTGTTCAATATCCTCTTTAACATCTCTGCCACTCTCACTCACCTGGTCTGAATTTTTATGAACGTGGGCTTGAGCACTTTTGTTGATAAAATATACATGGAGGGCAAGAGAACGGAATAGATCTGTTACACAAAGTGTAGTTAAAATATGTCTCGGCTACTATGCGATTTAGGCCTGAAAAATATTTTGCACCATAATTTATTTTGTTTTGCTAATCCCTCATTTTGTTGAATTTTCTTTTGGACTAGATCGAGCCAAAACAATGTTTTTCCTTCGTCATCGTTTATATAAAGGATTAAAAACTGAGTATTTCACAATGAAAGATGTACTAAGTATTGTGAATGAATTTAAAATAAATAATGTATACGGCCACCTGAAGTTGGTCCTCCTTCCAAAACACAATTCGATTAACTCCACATACGTTTACAAAATTTCAAATTGTTGATGAAATATAATTCGGCAATGTTCTATTTACTTCTCAATTAAAATTATGTGGTGAAATCATAACTGATGATGATATGCTTTCGAAGACATTTTCTATTAGAATGTGCTCCTGCAGCAGCAATATCTAGACAAAGAATATAAGAAATATTTTGAACTAATATTCCTTTGGTTAAGAAAAACAATGAATTATTGTTGAAAATAATGAGTCCCGACCCATTAGTTCTAGTCCATTCCCTTAAGCGAATGTGACTCCATATAATATAAACCACAAATGTGATAAGAAATAAGTTGTCTCCCAGAAGAGGGACAATGAATAAAATAAAAGTTTGTGGATAAATGTTACTGGTGTAGCATTGAAGGTCTCAGATTTGATTACCCAGTTCGTCAGGAATGACTACGTCTGGGGGCACTACCAAATTAGGAGATTTACTAATATTTCAGTTATAACAAATACAATGAGTGAGATAGGTATTTATAGGTGAAACTGGGTCAAAACCGTAAAGGCTCATTCTGATCGAAAACTGCGAAAAAAGGCCCCAAAAATTGAATCACCGAGAAGGTGGAACGTGAAGTAGTCGATCAGACTTCATAACTCAACAATGCGAAATCTTGGTGTTCATGTTTTGTGTTTATGAAAAGTTGACAATTATTTACACTATTCAAATTAAGGAGATAATGTTTTGTGTTTATGAAAAGTTGACAATTAATTACACTATTCAAATTAAGGCGATAGACTTATTTTCGTTCTATGAATGTTTTAATTATATAATTTTATTTTCATATAAAATATACTTTTCAATTTTTTTTACTAATATAACTTTGTGAATTAAGGATGTTGGGAATGATAGTACTTATAAAATATGCTATAATAAAAAAAATTTATCTAATTTATTTTTTTTAAAATTAAATTTTATACCAATCAATTTTTATAATTGAGACGGATGAAACAATGATTTCATAACCGGTTTGAACCGTCCGGTTCAACCGGTTGAACCGGGAACCGGTCGGCAAATCAGTCAAAAAAAGCCCTAATAACCGCTTTTCAGGTTGAACCGGTCAAAACCGGTTCAACCGGCGAACCGCCTAACCGAAAAAAACCGGTTTTCACCTTTTTTTAAAAAATATTTTTAAACTACTTTCTCTCACATTTTCCTCAACACTTTTGATGTGGGATAAATGTATGAGGTGGGATAACCCTTTTATAATACTTCCTCTCACATTTTTTCCCAACACTTTCGATGTGGGATAAATGTATGAGGTGGGATAAAATGAACCAAGGTCCACATTCACCCCTTTTATAATACTTCATCTTACATTTTTCTTCCAACACTTTCGATGTGGGATAAATGTATGAGGTGGGAATAATATGAACCAAGGTCCACATTCACCCCTTTTATAATACTTCCTCTCACATTTTTTCCCAACACTTTCGATGTGGGATAAATGTATGAGGTGGGATAAAATGAACCAAGGTCCACATTCACCCCTTTTATAATACTTCATCTTACATTTTTCTCCAACACTTTCGATGTGGGATAAATGTATGAAGTAGGATAAATATATGAATCAAGTTTCACCTTCACCCCCTTTTATAATATTTTCTCTCACATTTTCCTCCAACACTTTCGATGTGGGACAAATATATGAGGTGAAGTACACTTTTCCCATTTTATGTTGTTTTCTCTCACATTTTCTTTTAACATTTTCGATGTGGGACAAAATTATGAGATTTTATTTTCTCTTACATTTTCTTTTAATATGTACTTGATGTGTGATAAAAATATAAGGTTCACTTTTCCCTTTTAAGTTACTTTCTCTCATATTATTGTGTTGTTTTTTATTATGATCATGACTCAATTGTGTTTTCTTAGATATGAAAAGTTATAAGATATATGTTTAAATTTTTATAGGTGTATATTTATTTTATTTTTTAACTAAATATAAGAAATATTGAAAAAAATTAGGCAGAAATCATTTCGACGGTTGAACCGCCGGTTGAACCGGTCCGACCGGTTGAACCACTGACCGATGGACTGTCCGATCCGATCACCGATTCGGTTATGAAAACATTGGGATGAAGTACTATTTTCGAACAAAAAACAAAAACCAACATGACTAATTTCAACCTTTATAATGTGCTTGTTTGACTTTATAGACGTAATCTTATTGAAGACTCAGAATTCGAGCATACCGAGTCACTGAGACAGTGACAAGCAGAAAATAACACAAGGTAAATACATATACTAAAAATAAAAGTAGATTCCTCTCCAAAAAAAAAAAATGAATGTAGATTAAATAATTTTAAGATAATGAGCTAAAACAACATATAGAACAAGGGTTAATTATAATTTGTAACCTGTATTATTGTCATTTTTATAAATTGCGATTTGTACTATTTAAAAAAAAAAATTGTAACATGTATTATTAAAAAGTGGACGATTACAATTCGAAACTCGTTTTTTGTGAAATTTTCCGACTAAATATAGCTACAAATGATATATACCATAATGCTAAAAAGTATTATAACAAACATCAAATTGAAGAAATTCAATATAAAGATTTCAAAAAAATGAGTTGGGTTGCATTTTGGTGTACTATGTACGTAGGTAGTGCCTAACTACAAACTCACACAAGAGATCTTATAACTAATTATTACTAAATGAATTAAGACAAATATTTATTGTTGACACTAATAAATTAAATATTACTGGGTCTTATATGAGACTGGGGATTTAAACTAAATTTGTACCATAATTTTCTCTCTTTATTGAAATGATCTCGTAACTATCAATATTTTCAATTTAGTCCCACAAGTATTCAATTTGTTTCAATATAGTCCCAAGCTGCTGGAGGTCGATCAGAAACAATCAATACGATGTGGTTTTAGTCGCGAAAATTAAGGGTGCATGATAGACACGCTACTAAAACGACGCCGTTTTAGGTGTTTTTGGTCGAACTCCGACGGTCTGGGACTAAATTGAAATAAATTGAATACATGTTGGACTAAATTGAAAAAATTAATAGTTACGGGAACATTTCATTAAAGGTGAAAATTATGGGACGAATTTAATTTAAATCCCTATGAGACGGGGTATAATTTTGAAACGGAAATTTAAAATTATGGAAGAAATATGTGTTAATTTGTACTAGTTTTGACATGTTTTTTATAAGTCGCTTTAAAGCCTCTTTTTTTTTGGAGTTTAACTTAAATTATTGTGTAATTTGTGTGCTTTAATTGATTATTTTATAACAACAATTTTTTATTTTGTTCATAATTGTTCGATTTCCTATTTTAGTAATTGTAGGCGTTGATTTTGTATTTTTAGCTTATGGAACTTTTTGATAAATCCGGAGAGGAGTTAAATGTGGAGATATGTTTGGATGCGAATTAATTGGGCGAATGCGGGAAAAAAATGCCTGCAGCAGAATATTAACGGATTACTCACTTATCTATGCCCATGAATTATTTGGTTAAATTGGATTAATTTATTTACCACGCCAAATCAAAGCAAGATAATGCCCATCAACCATACCGCACAAGTCAAAAGGAATTAGCTAGGCTTTAACAACTCAAGCCCATGTTTTCGCACACAACTTTCTTTTGTGTTTTTTCTTTTAGACTTTTATTTTAATTGAGAATGTCTTGTGTGTAATATTGTACACTAGTGTTATGTGTAATACAACATAAATAAGGTAAAAATAATCTTAAATTCGTGGGTCTGGGCGGGCGGGTCGGGTAGAGCGCGGGCAGGGCGGACAGGTAAGGGTTGTGGGCTGGTGTGGGCGCAGACGGATATATATTTATAAAAGGTTATCTTTATCAAATATGTATTGTGGCTTAGTGGTTTAGGTATATTGTTAATGTATGTGGTTGTAGGTTCAATTCTTACTGAGCACAAATTTTTTTTTGTGTCAAATTTTTGTGTGTTACTACATCTATGTACAAGTGTTACTACATTGTTATATTGAAAAAACTTCATATCTTACGTAAATGTAATAAAACATACAGTAACACATAAATATTCATAAGGTAACATGGGTCACAAAGGTAACACATTATTGTTCATATGGTAACACATGAGTATTCACATAGTATTACGACGATATATGAACAGTGTTACATATTACTAAAAAAACATGTGTTACCACATGAACAAAACGTGTTACCATATGAAGAAAAACATGTTACCACATAAATTAAACCAGTACAAGCGCGAAAAGAAATCCACAGTCCAAAATTACAGATTTAAAGAGCAATTTGATGTGTTACTACATGAACAAAAGAGTGTTACCACAAGAGCAAAATAATGTTACTAAATGAACAAAAACCAGTACAAACGCGAAAAAAAACTTCAGTTTAAAATTACATATTTACAGAACTGCGTGAAAAGAGTGCAGAGGGATTTGAATTTCATCACACACTTTGTGTTGAGGGGTAATCCAAACACCACACACATATTCTCTCTTCTTCTCGCATAATTCATATCAAATTTCAAATTGAACAACCTTATTTCATCCAATAATCAGAGCGAAAAAAGAAAATTAGGGCACGGACGAGGAAGAAGAAAGCCCATGGGATTCGCCAGAAGAGAAGAGGAAGAATAGGAAATCTGACCGCGTCCGACTGCGCGCGCGAGGAAGAAGATGAAGAAGCCCATTGGCCCACCAACAATCTGCCCTAAAACCCGGTTCCCCTGACCGCGAGAAAAAAAAAGACTTAATTGCACATATCACTTGTATGCAATATTGCATACAAGTTTTTGTCTTTTAATTTTAGGGATATTTAAACTCGCACTTTATTGTTTGTTAATTGATTTTTGATGTTTACAATATATATCTTGAGATTATTTATTTTAACTTTCAACATACTTGGATGTTTAATTTAGTTTGGCCACCTAGGTTAGATTATTTTTGTATGTCTGCTAATTCGTAAATTTGTAATTTGTAATTGTTACAGATTTATGACAATAGGTTGCAACTAGTAATTTTGCTAGGGTTATTTAAATCGGGCTCTTTCAAATCGAGCTTGCGTATTTGAGAATTTATTTGTCCTTTATCCTAGTGCTTAATACTTTTGCTGGATTAAATTTAGATCGTATCTAAACTGTTCAGTTAAAAAGAATCATTGAAGAGCTTGTTTCAATTGAATATAATTAAGGGATAAAATCGGTAGCTAGAGCTTGTTGACTACTGAGGGGGCATTAATCCTATAGGAAATTAGAGTAAACTTTACATTCAGTTAGCATCGTTAAGTCAATGGATGAATGAACTGTGAATTGGAATTGTCTTTTCATTATTAAATTTTCTTAGTATATTAATTGTTATTTTTCATAGTAATTTATTGGTTTGAGTAATAGATATAAAATTTCTAATTGAAACCCCTCTTTTGTGTTACGTTTTGTCTTCATAGATTCATACAACTAGCATAATAATTTGTCTTCATAGATTCATACAACTAGCATAATAATTATTTTACATTCTCTGTGAATCGACTTCGTACTTTCTATTATTACAAGTTAGTAAAGTAGACGAGGGTGTTTATTTTTGTCACACCTCGACAGCGCGGTCAATCTCATAAAAGTTTTGCCTAAATTAGTAACTTAAGAAATAAAAAGGCTACTCAATTGCATAATCCAGATTAAAGCATTCCTGTATATGAAAAAAATGATCACCTTTTATTTGGTTTTTCTAAAGAAAATAATCATGCACCCTCGCATTGATATCTTTCAATCAGAATGCAAAAATCATTCCAAAGAAAATAATGTGACCATAATATTATGAACTTGTTTGCAAATTCAACTAAAAAGGTAAAAATAAATTATTATTTTTTGAAAAAGTTTAGTCCAACACTTTTAAAAAAAATGTTTTTACACTCAACTATTGCATACCTATGTGAAAGCAAACAAATCCTAGAGCTTGTGAAGAACCAAGTGAGCACCGTGTTGAGGCTGAATTGTAACAACAGAATTAGGAGCATGAGTATACCACGGCGAAAGCTCGAACGAAGAAACGTCGTAAATCATCGTGAGCGCCACTTTAGCCTCCATCATCGCGAAAGTTTGTCCAATGTATATCCTCAGCCCCCAATCGAACGGGAAAAATAGGCCTTGCCTCTTCGGTGCCTTCGACACTCCTTCACTGAATCTATGTGGATTGAATTCCATCGCATCGTCCCCCCAAATTCCACGGTCGTGATGTAACACGATTAAAGGCAGTAAAAGCTGAACACCAACCGGTAATCTCAAATTTCCGAGCTTCGTCTCCTCGCTTACTCTTCGATTAAGAAGAGATATCGGCTGGTATAGCCTCAATACCTCGTCCAAGATCATCGTAACCTGTAAAGAAAATGTCACTAGAGTTAATACTAATCAGAGTTAATAATTAGAAAACTATAAAAATTTTGATATGCCGCACTTATCGAATTAAAAAATATCAAAAATACTAATTTTTTTGTTATACCGAGATTTTTTATACGGCATCACTAAGTACATAAAAAAAAATCAGCAATATTTCAATAAAAAAACATGCATATCATTTTAAAATGCATACTTTATATAAATTTATTTCGGTATGAAAGGTATACCAGAATTCGGTATTGAACTATATATACCGATACCATTCAACAGATAGGTATACTGAAATTCTTATACCGAGAATTTTGCTATATATGATATATGTAAGCAATTTTATATACCAAAATTTTTGGTACAGTATGATATATATGGAACGGTATTTTCGATATCTCGCACCAATCTACCCTTAAATAGACTAGGAAACAAGTTCAAATGTTCACTTACAATCTTCAGCTGACTCAACCATCGAAATTTGGTATTCGATCACCAAACACTTGCAAAATCTCTTCCCTGGCTCTGATCTGCCAATCCGGATATCTACTCAAATAAACAATTGTCCAAACAAGCAACACGGAAGTCGTCTCTTGGCCCGCGAAATAAAACATCTTGCACTCTTCGACTACTTCATCAATGCTCAGCCCGAAACTCTTGTTACCCTGTTGCTCGATTTCTTGAAAATTAGATTGCAACAATATGCTCAATAAGTCGGGATTACTAGCTTCCCCTACTTCGATTGCCTCGATCCTTCTATGAATGAGACCGCGTATCGAGGATTGAATCTCTCTTTCGATTTCCTTCATTCTCTCGTTCTTTTTAGTTGGCAGAAAGTTGCATATAATGAAAAACATAAAGCATATAGAGTAAGTCACTTGTGCTACAGGTGCACTGTGCAATCAAGTGCATTTTAAACTGTATTAGTTGTTTTCGCTGAAAAATATTAGTTGTTTCACTGAAATGTATTAGTTGTTTTCATTGATAAGTATATGTTGCAAAACTAATATTGTTCAAAGACACCAACTAATATTGTTCAGTGTAAACAACTAGTACCGTTTAAAAAAAAAACTTGAATTGCATGGTACACTTGGTGCATACAAGACTATTTTATTACCTCCATCAATATATGTGTGAATAAATATTACATACATTAATTAATTTAATAACTTTCGTTTATAATTTTACTGAAAGTGATAAATGAAGACCAACTCTTGAATTAATATAATTTTATCAGGAGATTTATTGATAGGTGCATTTTGGGATTGCGACTTATTAATACGTACAAAAGAGTTGCATATATATAGATACATTTGCACTTTCGCGTGCAACTTTAACTATATATTCAATCTCATTTGTACCTATTAGTAATTTGCATAAAAAAACAAATTGTACCAATTAGTAATTTTTCCAATTTCAGTCAAACTAGTTTCTATAAATTTGTAAATTTTTATCAACACTCGTGTGTATTGAATAATGACCCTTCATTGACTAGTCCACAACACTGACTTTTTAAGTTTAAAACTCATCTTTATTAGAAATACAAACATGAGTTATTTAGTTATAAAAAGGCATAGTCCGATAATTGAGTGCATAATCCTTACATTACATGTAGTGATAATAATTAAGTTTAAGACAATGGAATTTGTGTACCAAATAATTGCTGCTGCTTTTGCGTTTCTTGTGTCAACATACATATGGAGAACACTCAAGTGGGGTTACATCACTCCAAAGAAGCAGGAAAAAACTCTGAAAAAACAGGGTCTCAAGGGAAATTCTTACAAGTTGATGTATGTAGACTTTAAGGAGATGATTGAGGAAGCCAGATCGAAGCCCATCAATCTTGGCGATGATATCAATCCAAGGGTCCAGCCTTTTTTCACCAAAACTATTCACAGATATGGTATCTCATTTTCTCATTACTCCTATTATATTTTGATTCATGCCAATTTTTCAATTTAAGCGAGCCAAATAATCGACGGAGCTGTTTTTCTATATTTTTTTAGAAAAAAAGGGTCGAAAAGTACTAATTCATGTGAACAAAAGTATCAGCTGTTATGATGAAAAGTATCAGTTGGTTCAGCCTACAAACTAATACTTTCTTTTGTATGAACTAATAAAACAAACTAACTAACCAAGTCTTTAGTCTCAAATATTCGGGGTAGGTTATATGAACCAACAAATGAATCATGTAAGGTCGCGTTCTTTATACGAACTAATACTTTTCATTATATGAACTAATAATATTCATCATACATTTCATTTTTTTATTCGTGAGTGAGTCAAACTTTCATATAAAGTTGTGAATGAATTGAACTTTTTTAAATATTATCATGGGTAATAACTAATAATAGTATGTTGCAGGAGAAGAGTCGTATGTTTGGCTGGGGCCAAACCCCAGTGTGATAATCACTGATCCTGAATTAGTTAAGGAGGTTTTCACAAAGAATTACGTGTTCCAGAAAGCACAAATTCCAATCCACTGACCAAGTTTGCTGTTACAAGGACTTCTTCAACATGAGACACAAAAATGGGCTAAGCACAGGAAAATCATCAACCCTGCTTTCCATTTTGATAAACTCAAGGTTGAAATGAGTTTTAATCCCCTCGTATTATCGCTTAAAGATTAGTTAACGTTTGTATGCATCAGGCGCACTGTGCAACTCTAAGTACCCTTTTAAACAGTATTAGTTGTTTTCACTGAACAGTATTAGTTGTTTTCATTGAACAGTATTAGTTGTTTGCATTGAATGTTACAGCTGGTGATCCCAGCCTTCTATTTGAGTTGTGATGAAGTTTTGAACGAATGGGAAGACAGTGTGTCACCACAAGGATGTGGTGAGGTGGATGTGTAACCTCATCTGCGAAATTTGACGAGCGATGCCATATCAAGAACTGCGTTCGGTAGCAGCTACGAAGAAGGGAGAAGGATATTCGAGCTTCAGACAGAGCAAGTTGAGCATGTCATTCAGGCTTCGCAATCCGTATATATCCCCGGATGGAGGTAATAACCTGAAAATAGACTTCCTTCACTGAGAGTCTGTTTGCCTAAACTTATTTTAAACATCTTATAATGTGCAGGTTTGTGCCAACCAAAAGGAACAGGAGAATGAAGGAGATAGAGAAACAAGTCCAGTCGTCAATTCGTCGTCTCATAGATACAAGGGTTCGGGCAATGAAAGCAGGGGAAGCTATAAATGAGGACTTATTGAGCATACTGTTTGAGTCTAACTTGCAAGAAATCGAACAACATGGCAACAAGAGTTTTGGAATAAGCATAGACGAAGTCGTAGATGAGTGCAAGTTGTTCTATTTTGCGGGGCAGGAGACGACTTCAATGTTGCTCGTTTGGACGATGGTTTTATTGAGTAGATATCCGGAGTGGCAGATGAAAGCGAGGGAAGAGGTTTTGCAAGTCTTCGGGAATCAAACACCACATTATGATGGTTTAAATCATCTCAAGATTGTAAGTAATCTGATTTGCACGATAACTAATACCTTTTACTAAAATAACTAATACCATTTATAAATGTCATATTCTTTACAGGTTACCATGACTTTGTACGAAGTTTTGAGGCTCTATCCAGTGTCTCTTCTTAGTCGAAGAGTGAATGAGGAAACAAAGTTGGGGAAATTCACATTACCAGCCGGAGTTCAGCTTATATTACCAATCATCGTATTACATCACAACCGCGATATATGGGGGGACGACGCCATGGAATTCAATCTACAGAGGTTCAGTGAAGGAATTTGAAAGGCTCAGAAGGGGCATGGTATATTCTTGCCATTCGGATGGGGCCCTCGAATATATATCGGACAAGCGTTCTCAATGATGGAGGCAAAAATAGCGGTGGCTATGATTCTGCAACGCTTCTCGTTTGAGCTCTAGCCGTCGTACACACATGCTCCTGTGGCTGCCGTCACAACTCAGCCTCAGCATGGTGCTCTCTTGCTTCTACACAAGCTTTAATGTCGGATTAGGGAATTGAATGGCACAACATTTAATAGATAGTTACTCAACTTCTTTTTTCTTTTAAACCCTAGAGGGTAGTCTGTTCTTGACAATAATTTGGAAAGAATCATGAAAGCAGATATATATATCGAGTGAGTCTCATATGCATCCAAATGCACCGTGCACTTATAGTGCATTTTAGAAACATCCAATTTGTTATAATGAAAGAAGCAACCTATTTATACTGAACCGTGCAACAATTTTTTTTCATATAAATAGTTGCACGGTTCAGTGTAAACAAGTTGTTTCTTTCATTATAACAAGTTGCATGTTTCTAAACGATGCATCTGAATGCACACAAGACTTAGCCATATATATTTTCAGCTACCATTTGTTTTTAAGAACTCATGGGAAGTACTCAACTCCAACTTTCCTTTTATTTTTTTCTTTATCATACACAATATATCAAATTTATGTCTCGGTGAAATAGGGCAGCGCTTTAATATTTTAGAAGGAGTTGGTTTTATTTGTGTTGGTTTGCAACTCGCCTCAAATGATTTTTTTGCCAATATTCAAAAGTATAATATTTATTTATAATAATAATAAGAGTTCAATTTAGAAAAGTAGAATATAAAATTCTTAAGTACATATCCCACTTTTTTGTGAACCTTTAATCAGTTAAGAGATGACTTGATGCCCACAAATTACCAGAATTCGCATCCCTATTCATAAAGTATCTGGCAATCAATCCACATTAGGCGGTTTCTTGATGCCCAAACCAATTACCAGAATTCGTATCACATTCACCCCACTCATAAAGTATCTGGAAATCAATCCACATTTGGCGGTTTCGTAGGGAAAAAGTCATGGATACTCTATAAATTCCAGAGTTTCTGCTGAATTTAGGCCATGAAAATTTGAGCTAAAAAAACAGATATGGAAGTTGTATACCAGATAACTTCTGCTTCTTTTGCGTTTGTGTCGCTAATATTCGCATGGAGAATTCTGAATTGGGCGTATTTCAAACCCAAGAAGCTGGAAAAGGCCCTCAGAAAACAGGGCCTCAAGGGAAATTCGTATAAATTGTTGTATGGTGATTTGAAAGAGTTGATGCAGATGATTCAAGAAGCTAAATCGAAGCCATCAATCTTGATGATGATATCAAGCCAAGAGTCCTCGCATTGATCTCCAAACCCCTTGAAAGATATGGTATATCCTTTTGCCATTCTCATTTTTTAGTGGAATCTTTGTGTTTAAATGCATGTTATGTGTTTGATTAAATGCCTCTTAGAAATAACGAGCTTGGATTAATCATTTTTTGGGCTTCATCTGTTGAGAATTTACTTTATCTCATGTTACATTGCAGGAAAAGAGTCTGTATTCTGGTTTGGGCCAACACCTCATGTTATCATCACTGATCCTGAATTAGTTAAGGAGGTTATGAACAAGTTCAATCTGTACCAGAAACCGGGCGAATTCTAATCCACTGACGAAGCTGCTTACGCAAGGACTTCTCAGCTTTGAGGAACACAAATGGGCCAAACACTGGAAAATTATCAACCCTGCTTTTCATCTTGACAAATTGAAGGTAATATCTTGATACATGTGTTTGTATCTTTGCTTCATTTCTTGATTTTAGGAATGATTAAGCAAGATTTGCAGACTTATAAAATATTCAAGATTGCACACTTATTTATGGACATTGTGCATAATCAGTTCTTCCAATGTCAATATGTGTCTCTCTCCAAGATTTGCAGTAGTAATGTGCTGATAATAGGATGTTTAATTTTCACTACAGCTTATGTTACCAGCCTTCTGTTGGAGTTGTGATGAAGTCTTGAACAAATGGGAGAAGAGTGTGTCCGCTGATAGGTTCTGTGAGGTGGATGTGTGACCTCATTTGCAAACTTTAACAAGCGATGCCATTTCAACAACTGCACTTGGTAGCAGCTACCGAGAAGGGAGAAGGATATTCGAGCTTCAAAGAGAACAAGATCAGCATGTCTTTGTTGCTACGCGTTCCATGTACATCCCGGGATGGAGGTAAAAACATACACGACCCCGAAGGAAGATAATATAGACTTATTTTTATAATTAACGTGTGATCTCTCCCACTGTGCAGATTCATTCCAACCAAAAGAAACAAGAGAATGAAAGAAATCGAGAAGGAAGTTCAGTCCATAATACGGGGTCTCATTTCAAAAAGGATCGGGGCAATGAGAGTAGGGCAAGCTAGCATGACGACTTATTGGGCATAATGTTGGAGTCCAATTTCAGAGAAATCAAAGAGCGTGGTAACAAGAGTTTTGGAATGAGCATTGATGAACTAGTCGAAGAGTGCAAACTGTTTTATTCGGCGGGGCAAGAGACGACTTCAGTATTGCTCGTGTGGACGTTGGTTTTACTGAGTAGATATCCAGAGTGGCAGACGAAAGTGAGGGAAGAGGTTTTTCAAGTCTTTGGGAAACAAGCACCACATAATGATTGTTTAACTCATCTCAAGACTGTAAGTTATCTTAATATAATTGTATTTTTAAACAGTATCAGTTGTTTCACTAAAGAGTATTAGTTCTTTCACTAAAAAGCATTAGTTCTTGCAATAATCACGGGAGATTTTCTTGGCAGGTTACCATGAGTTTGTACGAAGTGTTGAGGTTTTATCCACCGGTGGTTGCTCTTGGTCGGAGAGTCACGAAGGAGACCAAGCTGGGGGAACTGACGCTACCAGCTGGAGTTCAGATTTCACTGCCGACTATCTTTTTACATCACGACCGTGAAATTTGGGGGGACGATGCAATGCCAATGAAGGGGTTACAAAGGCACAAAAAGGGCAGGGTATATTCTTCCCGTTTGGATGGGGGCCTCGAATATGCATTGGACAAACGTTCGCGATGATGGAGGCAAAAGTGGCACTTGCTATGATTCTACAACGCTTCTCGTTTGAGCTGTCACCATCGTATGCGCATGCTCCTCACATGGTCATTACGATGCAACCTCAGCATGGCGCTCACTTGGTTCTACGCAAGCTCTAGCCGTGGATTGTGTTGGGATTTCGAATCTGGAATTTAGAATTTGTAAACTCTATTAGCAGTAGCTTCTAGATTAGCTTTTCTTCATGAAGCATGAGTAGCTTTTGGAAAAAAGTGATTTTACCCTATTTTGAAGATTTTACAAACATTACCCAATTTCCCAAGTACGCATTTGCCAGTCCCATAACAAGCATGGCCATGATGTTTTGACTTTGCATCAAGTACTATTTTTCTAGTTGTAAACTTGTAATTGAAATAAGATCAAGGTATCACTTTGTTAGGAGAATGGTATCACTTTATCAAGATTGAATTAAGAATTTGTTTTTCTATGCAATACGCATCAAAATATCCTTGCACTTTTTTACTTTAGCCATCATACAATTTAAATAAATATATGCATATACCATTAACACATTCTCATTTAATTGCAAGAAAATCTTCCGTTATATTGCTAGGAAGCAAATGTTAGTTTTAATGCAAAAATTAGTGGGCAAATGGTGCTCGAGTATAGGATCCAACAACTAGCAGAAAAATCGAGTCGAGCTGAGTATTTGAAATTCGAACTCGACTCGAGCTCTCATCGAGCCGAGCCAGTTCGAGCTCGATTACATTAACGAGTCGAAAATAGAGTTCGGTTGGATTCGCAAATGAGTTTATTGAGCCTAACGAGCATAATTGAATTACAATAAAATTCTTAGTTATCGAGTCTAACGAGATGAACTTAAACAAACTCATTAGTAAATCGAGTATCTTATGAGCTCGACTCGTCTATCAATATAAATGAGTCTATAAATGAGTCGAGCTCTCGAGCTGCTCGTTTCGTTTAACAGCTCTAATTACAACTAATATAATACCTATTTTGTTATGTTGTAATGTCGAAATAGATAATATTAAATTAAGGTGAATAATTTTTTAATTTCAGAGCAGATGAATAAATAATGCAAACCTTAAATCTTCGTCAAAGGAAAATGATTGTTATCATTGAAAAAAGATGCACATTTTATACTCAGCATGATACATGTCACCATCCATATTGAATATTTATAAGCCGTGTTTGATTTTGCTGTGGCTCTAGCACTGCCACGTGTTGCATTACCAAGCGAAGACAATTGATATGATCACAGAGCCTCTTCTTTTTTCTTCCAACACCAATTTTCTTGATTTTATCTGTATACTAATACTCCCAACGCCCCAAAAGACTTAACACACTTACTTTTTGCTCATATAAAAATGTGCGAGTTATTTATTACTATTTAAAATAATAAAGTGACTTTTAAGATGGTGTATGATAGTTTTACCCCTCATCTGTCATACGCATTTCTTAAAATTACTTTATCATTTCAAATAATAATAAAAAACTCGCTTGCTAAAACACGAGCGGAACAGTAACTGTGCAAAATCTTTCGGGACGGATGGAGTAGTAAGAAGCCATATCATTCATCAACCGATAAAAACATGGATACCGGATAGCTAGGAGAAAAAAAAAATCACAAATGGTCCTATAATTTTAGTATTTGCAAATGATTCTATGAATTTTTACTTTATCAATTTTAGTTATTTTAGTATCAATTTTAATTTTTTTCATCCAATTTTTTTGAATTTTGGCCGTATAATAATAAAAAATATGTTGTAGTATACATTATGATATGTTGTATATATCGAAATGACGAGTACGGTGAAAGGAAGAGAATAATATAAATTTTGACCCTCGACTCAATGTAAATCACTTGAAATTAGGCATAAAAATAAATGAAATTAGTGGTTTTGAAGTTGCAATTCATGGAGAGGTGTAAGCAAAACATAAAATTGATTTAGGATTTTTCATCCTCGATGAGAGACAGTTCAAATGAGAGTGGGGCGACTGTTTACGTGATCGGATTAAAAATTAGGTCAATTCCCTATCGAAAATGATTAAAATTAAAACTAACATGATCAAAATTGATAAAATAAGAACTTACGGAACCATTTGTGGACATGGGCAAAGTTACGCGACCATTTATGATTTTTTTTCTATATAACCAATGTCTTTGCAGAATGGAAGAGCACCATCAACAGATTTTTTTTATTTTTTTAAAATGGAAGTTGAATACCAGCAGATAATTGGTGCTTGTTTTGGTGTTGTGGTCCTAACATACGCATGGAGGATCCTGAATTGGGTGTACATCACTCCAAAGAAGCTGGAAAAAGCTCTGAGAAAACAGGGCCTCAACGGAAATTCTTACAATTTGATGTATGGCGATTTGAAAGAGATGGCAAAGGCAATGGAGGAAGCCAAATCGATGCCCATCAAACTTGATGATGATATCAAGCCAAAAGTCCTTTCCTTTTTCATTAAAATCATTCAGAAACATGGTATGTTGTTTCCAACTTCTTTTTTAAAGTAATACTTTTCAGTGAAAACAACTAATACTTTTAGTGAAAACAACTAATACCGTTGCAGGAGAAGAGACGTTTTTCTGGATGGGCACAAAGCCTTGTGTTATCATCACAGAGGCTGAGTTAGTTAAAGAGGTGCTAACCAAGATTTATATCTACCAGAAGCCCAAGAGCGTGAACCCGCTGGGGCTGCTGCTTGCACAAGGACTTTCTGAGCACGAGAAAGACAAATGGGCCAAACACAGGAAGATCATCAACCCTGCTTTTCATCTCGACAAATTGAAGGTTTTCTTAAGTTATTCTTTAAGTAAAGATAAAGAACCTGCAGTTTCATTTAATAACATTAAATGGTATTAGTCGTTTTACTAAAAAGTATTAGTTGTTTTCACTGAAAAGTATTAGTTGTATATAATTGCACCATACAAGAGTGTTGTACCAGCCTTCTGTTTGAGTTGTTAGAATAGACCAGTGCTCTTGTTTCATTTATCATTAAATGGTATTAGTCGTTTTACTGAAAAGTATTAGTTGTTAATACTGAAAAGTATTAGTTATATATAGTTGCACCGTACAGGAGTGTTGAACCAGCCTTCTGTTTGAGTTGTTTGAACAGTTTCGTGCTCTTGTTTTGATGCAAAATGACATATTCGAGATTTCATTTCTTTAAGTAAAGAACCTGCAGTTTCATTCATCATAATTGTAGTGAAAAGGGGTTGATTCTTGACTATTTCTTGGCACAGCTTATGATACCAGCCTTCTGCTTGAGTTGTGATGAAGTTTTGAACAAATGGGAAAAGAGTCTCGGCCCGAAAGAATCTCTTGAGGTGGATGTGTGGCCCGATTTACAAAACCTAACCAGTGATGCGATATCAAGAACTGCATTTGGTAGCAGCTACCAAGAAGGGACGAGAATATTCGAACTTCAGAGAGAACAAGCTAAGTACGTAATGCAAGCTATTCGCTCTATATATATTCCGGGATGGAGGTAAGTAACATATTTACATATGTGGCCTTTAACGAGCAATCCTTCACTATAGATTTTTCTTTCTAAACCTATCTATGTTATGAAATGTAGTTTCTTGCCAACCAAAAGAAACAAGAGAATGAAAGAAATCGAAAAGGAAATACAATCCTCAATACGGGGCATCATAAATCGAAGGATTGAGGCGATGAAAGAAGGGGAAGCTAGTCATGAGGATTTACTAGGCATATTGTTGGAGTCTAATTTTCAAGAAATCGAACAGCATGGTAACAAGAGTTTCGGTATGAGCATTGGTGAAGTCGTCGAAGAGTGCAAGTTGTTCTATTTTGCAGGGCAGGAAACGACTTCGGTGTTGCTTGTTTGGACAATGGTTTTATTGAGTAGATACCCGGAGTGGCAGATTAGAGCCAGGGAAGAGGTTTTGCAAGTCTTGGGTGATCGAACACCGGATTTTGATGGTTTAAATCAGCTGAAGATTGTAAGTCCTTTACAATTGAACTCAAATGCATTTTATTTGTTGTTTTAATCAAACAGTATTAGTTGTTTAACCATTCAGTTATAGTTGTTTTAACTGAACAATATTAGTTGTGTCTATGCATCAGCTGCACCGTGCAACTCAAGTTCTTTTCTTTTAAACAGTATTAATTGTTTCACTTAATGGTATTAGTTGCGCTTATTTCTTTTGAGGTCTTATTCACAGGTTACCATGATTTTGTACGAGGTGTTGAGGCTTTATCCACCGATAGTGTCTCTGCGTCGAAAAGTGAGTGAGGAAACCGAGTTGGGGAAATTTACATTACCAGTCGGAGTTGAGGTTGCATTGCCGACTGTTCTATTGCATCACAACCGCGAAATTTGGGGGGACGATGCGATGGAATTCAATCCACAGAGATTCAGCGAAGGAGTTTCGAATGCACAAAAAAGGCAAGGTATATTTTTCCCGTTTAGTTGGGGACCTCGGATTTGCATTGGACAAACATTCGCGATGATGGAGGCAAAAGTGGGAATTTCTACGATTCTACGATGTTTCTCATTTGAGCTTTCGCTGTCGTATACGCATGCTCCTTATCCAATCGTTACGACTCAACCTCTTCATGGTGCTCACTTGCTTCTTCACAAGCTTTAAAAAAATTGCCTGTCTTTACATTGCTCAAAGAGTTCATTTTACTGATGTTATGGATGCATTTTGCTAAGTATGATAATAATTAAATTATATTATAATCTCAATATATTAAGACTCTGTTTACTTTGAAAATAAGAATTAAGTTGGATATGATAATATGAGATGAAATAGGGAATATGGATTGAATTTTCTTATCTTATCCATAATTTACTTTAGAGAATTTGATAAAACTTAAGTTATAAATACATATTATTCATCATTTTCTTTAGCCGATTTTAGGATAGAAAATATTATTTTTACTGAAATACCCTTTAAATTCTTTGTACCCGAAATTCTACTTCATTCTTTTCATGTTGAGTCTGTACCATTTTGAAGAAGGCACGCCAGTGAATGAGGCCAAGAAGACGAATAAATCAAAGAACACATAAACTTGATTTCAATTCTTTTATTGGAACTAGAAGCTGCTAACACATTTCTATAACCTTCCACATTTAATTTGTACAATCAAAAAATATTTGTGGACAAAAAAAAAAAAAGAACACAAAATCAAAGAATATAATAATGTGCACAAAAATAAAATGAAATTGAAGCAAATTAATACCACTGATAAATTAAAGAACATTTTTCTGATTCATCAGCTATTTTTTTGATCAAACAAAGTAACTTTTTATCACTCAAAGAGTCAAAGTAAACGGACCTTAAAGGTAATCCTGATATTTATATTCATAGTGCTTGTTTCCTGCAAAGCTTGTGCATTTATGTGCTGTCAACTTGCCTCCTCAATTATTGGAATTTATTTGTAATGGAAGTTTACATTTATTAGTCATAATATTTATATATACTTATAAAACATAATTAAATCATAAATTTCTCCCTCACCGTCTTCTTCTCCATAAAAAAACCTTAAGGGGCGGAGCAATTGGTTTATGAGACTGAATTGATTAAGTGTGATAAGATTGGGTGAGATTGAGTAAGATTTGATTGATTTGACTGAATTTGTTTGAATCAAAATATGCGTTTGGATTATAAGATTGACTTGAAGAATTAAATGAGATACCTATTGAAATGTTATAAATACCTTTAAATTGAATTAGAACAACCACACTTCATTCTTGTGAATTTATTGAAATAATAGAAGAACAATTTGTAATATCGCATTTGAGATATATTCTATCTCCATATGAAAGACATATCCTTTCATTGAATAATTTAATACATTTTTTATCCGGGCATAGCCCTCACTCCACAAATTAAACGGTGGTTTTGTTGGGACTTAATCCCGGTCTATCCCGATTAATCCCGCGAATCAAAAGGGACCTAAAATTAAAAGAAATCTAACTGCCATTTATAACGGTGAAAGACACCAAGTTTCAAAATCTTTCGTGCCAGATTGCAAAGGGTGGATCTCTCAAATCATTCGTCAGCATATATAGTGTATATATTTTTGTGTGATTCAAAAAGTTAATGTTTCCGAATCATATTACTTCATTAAAATTGCTCATAATTGAATCTGCGAAGAAAAAGTTGATTCCGTCCAAGAAACTGAATGCAAAAATGGCCAGATATCGTGTTATTCTTCATTTTTCTTGTGTGTATATTGTTTATATTTGGAGGTAGAGTTTTTTTTTTCCCTTTGCAAAAAGAGTATAATAGTCGAAATTTGGGGTGTCATTAGTATTATATTTATTAAATATTATTTAAAAAATTGAGGTGTATATAGAAAATTCGGGAGTGTGTTTGGCCGCCATATGTATATGTATTTATAAAAGCTTTTTCGTGGGTTATGTATTTTCTTTATTAGGGAAGAGACGAAAAACTCTCCGTGTTGTAGGTCGCTCAGCTAGGCGGATTGTAAATTGAGGGATGTACTCAAATAACAGACACTTGTGAGAGAGAGAGCCAACATGATTCAATTCTCATAACAAACTTCCATAATATTTCACACGGGGTTCGAACCTGCATTGTCTGGGAACATTCCCCCTATATTACCACAAATCTTACCACAAAGCCAGGGACAAATTCATGATTTGGTCCTAAGAGGGGGCGATTTTTTTTTTTTTTGAATTAGGCGGTAAAATTTTAATATTTCAAGGGACGTGAAATGATAAAAGTTTAGGATTTTAAAATATAAATATAAAAATTTATATGTATATAGTACAAAAAAATTTAATCTCACAGGGCAAATGCCATTTGGGCGCCCCCTACATCCATCCCTGCACATGGTTATGCCCCTGGTGCGGATTATGTTTCTTTGATGGAATGAGGGCAAAAGGCAACACGACATACGAAAGAAAGAATTTTTTTAGCATTTGGTACAAATTTGCATGAAATTAGTTCACAAATCTCACTTTGTTTAAGATGGAAATAAACACTTAGTGGTGCAAACTCCTCAATATTATCACCCAAACCTTTGATGCAGCGCATAATACACGTTGTAGGGGGTTGAGACGGCATCACGATAGTCAAGAATATTCCTGGAAAATACTTTATTAATATCAAATCGTCCTTTTATAATGAAAATTCACTAATACAGACTTAGCTTTGGACAGCCCTTAAAAAGGGCCTTGGACAGCTGACAGTTTTGTTGCCTTCTCACATCCGGGCCAAAGGGGTAATCCAGCTCCAACGTCATCCCTTAACTTCTCTGACATATATGAGTGATTTCGTGATCATCGTGATCATCCCCACTCGATACATCTCCGAAACTATCCGCATCCACTGTATCTTCAAACCTAAAGTCAGTTCTTAGGTTGATTGAGCTACATCCATCTCGTCTCTCACTATGAGATGTCCAAACGGTATATGATTTATCAATACCGTGAATCATCAAGTGGACGAATAAGCTTTCTTGACCACTAACTGTTTTTCCATTCATACATTTCCAACACGGACATGTAATGTACCGATGGTCGGTACAGTGTCTAATTGCATGATTACAAAATTCTTCCACCTCATTCCTACACTCCTCTGATAATCGATCTGCTCGAACCTACTTTCGATTCATATAGAAAAAGAGATGCCTATAGGAAATACAATATGAAGCGCTTCTCAAGACATTAATGTATATATACCTAACCATACTTGATCTCAACTCTTATCCTAATGTATCTTCCTAATCATTTTCTTATTAAAAGCTATATCACAATCCTAACGTACCTAAGGTTTTGTTTCTTCTCAAGACATTAATATATATATATATATATATATATATATATATATATATATATATATAACCAATCATCTAAAGCAACTATCTAAAACACATGCCATGCATTTGATCAAACATTTGGTGTGCATCTTATATTCATCTCTAAATTGATATAAAAAAATCACCAATCAACTCAAAAATATATCTCAATCCTAATTATGCTTAAATCCTACCCATGCATTTGATCAAACACTTGGTGTGCATCATATATTCATCTCTAAATTGACATAAAAAATCAACAACCAACTCAAAAATATATCACAATCTTAAATTATGCTTAAATCCTACACATGCATTTGATCAAACACTTGGTGTGCTTCATATATTCATCTCTAAATTGACATAAAAAATCACCAACCAACTCAAAAATATATCTCAATCCTAATTTATGCTTAAATTCCTACACATGCATTTGATCAAACACTTGGTGTGCATATTATATATTCATCTATAAATAAACATAAAAATCACAATTCCAAACTAACAATTTATCCACAAATTACCAACAACAATCAAGCCACACAACACACACACATATATATATATAAAGACATATATATATACACAACATATATATATATATATATATATATATAACACATAAATTAACCCTAACTAATTAATTAACAAAAAGGAAAAAAAAAAGATTAAGCATTACCTTGTAGAGGCGGAGGAAGGCGGCGGCGGCAGGGGAGGAGGGTGGCGGCGGAGACGGAGGGAGGAGGAGGGGAAAAGTCGCCAAGCTTCAACATCGAAAATGGTGAAAATGGGGGTTCAGGGGTTGAACCCGCTGTATAAATTCGGATTTTCACTTGGAGAGCGTTTCATAACCGCTCTCCAAACTTTAGCTTGGACAGCGGTTATGAACCGCTGTCTATGTGAACTTGCAAAGCGGTTTTGAACCGCTGTCTAAGTTATTTTCTTGGATAGCGGTTACAAACCGCTGTCTATTTTTTTTTTTTTTATAAATAAAACCGCTCTCCAATCTTAAGCTTATTTATACTAATGCTAAAGGTACGAAAAAGGAAAATCCTACACTTATTTATACTAATGCTAAAGGTATGAAAAGGGAAAATCCTACACTTGGGGCCCTAGTAATACTTAGTGGCCAAGTTAAACATATTTATGGAATAGAATCCTCAAATAGTATCTCGATAAAAAGGGAAAACATATTGAAAATACTTATGAGGCTTTATTCTAATACTATAATTAAAGATGAAGATGAACATATTGAATTTATTTAGTCATTTTCAAGGTGTTTTCGTCATTTATAAGAGAAGATGGAATTCAAAAATTGAAAAGTCGTTTATAAGAGAAGATGGAATTCAAAAATTTAAAAGTGAGGTAGCAGGCGAATGGTACAAGGTAGATTTTTTTGTTATGAAAAAATGGGATGTTGACAGCTATAGGAAAATGGAAGGAATGAGGAATGAAAAGTAAATTGAGTTGACTCATTGGAGGATATTATTATCTTTTAATCATAAATTTTGGACCTCTAAGTAATCTAAAAAGGAGGGTGGACCTAGTGGTAAGTTTTAGTTCTCTTTTGCACCTAAGAGTGAGACACTCATTTTTATTTAATTTACACATGGGGGAAGGAGCATGAAAGAAGGGGTAAGCAGTAATGTGAGACATGTGAGTATAATTCTTTATTTTTAATAAGGATATATATGTATTTTCATTAAAAAAAATGGGTAGATATCCGTTTTTTATGGGAAATTGTAGAATTTTTTTATTCTTAATAAAATTAGGTATATTATTTCATTTTTTATATTTGAACCTCATAAGTTATCATTTTGGTATTAATTGCCTTGTAACATGTAAGTAGGGTTGGGAATAGGTCAGGTCGGGCCATGGCTTACATAAAAAAGTCTAGGTCCGATATTAATTTTTGGAACCAAACCTGATCTGTTATCTATCATAGGTTTTTTTTAAGAAGTTAGCCTGACATTTTTAATAAACAGACTGGGCCTATAAGCCTTTTAAAAGCATATATAAGAGATAATTTTTAAAAAATTTACTAAGGTAATTATTTATTTTAAAAAAATTCAAAATCGCACCTATAAAAATTTTAAGCGTACAAATAACATACTAAGTGCTTCACTAAATCATAAAAACAATAACAAAATCATTATAATAATGAATAGTTGTTAAAATATTTAAAACATTATAAAAGTTAATAGTTATCGTGTTGCGTTACTTGCAAATGCATACTAGATGTATATCACCACTAGTTATTAGTATTAAATATTATCTATTTTATTAATCTTATTTATAAATAGTATATATATATATATATATAGTTAAATAGGTCAGCATGTTGAGCTTAAAAGACCTACATAAAAGCTCAAATCTGACATATTTAAGTAAATAGACTTTTAACAATGCATGAACCTGAATTATTTATTAAACGAGCTGAGCCGAGCCAAACTTTAGTAGACCAGGCCGTAGGCCCCTGTCGGGTAGATTGACATATTCCCATCCCTATGCACGGTGCACTCATAGTACATTTTAGAATTATGCAACTTGTTATACTGAAGTATGCAACTTATTTATACTGAATCGTAGTTCAATTTTTTCATATTAATAGTTGCGGTTCAGTGTAAACATATTATATATTTTAATATAATAAATTGCATAGTTCTAAAATATTCTATGAATGCATCGTGCATCTGAATACATACTAGATTTTGCCATATCTTATATTATTGTCTATTTCCAATATGTTTAAAATATGTAATACACAAGGATGATATATTTTGTACAAAAAGTTAAAATAGAGAGAGTGACTTTAAGGTACAATGCAATTTTATTTTGACCATAAGATACAAAATTATAGTTAAAAAGTCTAAGTTACCCTTCTGTTAGTTTTCTGCACTTCTAACGCATTTTGACTTTTTATACCTTAAATTTTTAAAAGTCCAAATTTTTTAATTTACTAAATTAATTAAATTATTTATTAATATAATTTTATTATTTATTTCAAAGTGTATTTTATTAACTCATTTTGCAATTAAAGAAAATATATAACTTTTAAAAAATAAATTCTTTTAATTTCTGCAACTCTAATCCAATTTTGGAGTGCAATTTTTTAATAAAATCGTAGTTTGTTCAATTTTAGAGTGCATTTTTTTAAAAAAATTATATTTTAAGCCAATTTTGAAGTATATTTTTTAAAAAAAATTGTATTTTGAAGTGCATTTAAAAAAAATATTTTTCTCAATTTCGGAGTGTTTTTTTTAAAAAAAATTGTATTTATATCAATGTTGGAGTGCATTTTTTTTAAAAAAAAAATTATATTTTAGGCCAATTTTAAAAAAATTAAACAAATTAAAAAAATAATACTTAAAAAAAACCCGAGAAATCCTAAATTACAAATTACACAAATCTGCAATAATAAAACCCTAAAAATTAAACAAATCTACAAATATGATGGAAACCCTAAAAAATTAAAAAAATATACATAAATTACCTAAATTAAAAAAATACAGAAATACCTAATTTCAGAAATTAAAAAATACCAAAAAATAAAGAAAAAAATAAAAATATCACGGACGGCCACCGTCTTCTCCGGCGTATCGTCGCCTTTCTCTCCGAATTTTGTTAATTTAATTTTTCTAAGGCATGAAAAGCTTGTTTCCACACTTACATCTCCAAACGCGTCCACCAAACACCGACACCTCAGATCTACACAAAAACAACACCAAACACCTTAGATCTACACAAAAAAACGAACCAAAAAAAAAAAACAAAAAAACGAAACCAAAAAAATAAACTTTAGATACAACACCTCAGGCGCTGCCCATCACCACAGCAAACCCACCACCATAGTCGCGTCTCCGCCCAGATCCGCGGCGTCTTCGCCCAGATCCATCGCCATCTTTACGCAGATCCACGCCGTCTCTCGCCCCCTCCTCAATCCCTAGATCTGTCGTCAAACCCCAACCATCACCTTACCACCGTGGCATCTCGGCCGCCCCAATCACCACCTTCATCTTCTCCCCTGCAAAACCACCATCACGCCAAAGCCTCGCGCACGGCGGCCAGAGTACTCAGGCGGCTGAAGCCTCGACGCGGCGATGACGCACCCCAGTGACGCAACCACCAACCACAGCCTCCCGCCGTCCTATCGCCACAAACACCACCCCCTCCCCGACCATCGCGCACCACCGCTCGCTGTCGGCCCTTAGCCTTATTGGCCGCCATTGATGATAGCTTGGGAAAGTGTGTTTTTAGGAGACGGAGTGTGGGCGGTGTTTGTCCAGAGAGAGAAATGAGAGGGGGTAGAGACAGAGTGGGTAGAGGGAGATTGGAGTGTTTGATAAAAAGACCGACTTTTGCAAAATAAAAGGGGAATTAAAATGAGTGGTGGGCCCAGCTTTGTAATTAAAATGTATTGACCATGTTGGGATAGAAAATGTAATTGCAATTGATAGAAAATGTAATTACAATTGACTCTAGGGGTATAAATGTCTCGTTTTATACCTTAGAGTCACTCCTCAGTTTTCTTGTACTTAAGAGTTACTTACTTCTGTTTTTTATACCTTAGAGTCATTTTTTCGTTAAAATATCTCAAGTGAAAAATGATACCAAGGCTATGTTTAAGACTTTGCGCTCCCCGTCTCATATGAGTTTGGGATTTAAAGTCTGATTTTTAAATCCCACATTCAATTTACACCTACTAATACCTATAAAACTTATTACTACTCTTCTCTCAATAAAATGTAATAATAATACAACATCAATCACTATTAAATATTGATTTGACATAAAGTTAAATTTCATTATACTTAAATCTTAAAACAAATACATATATTTACTATTCATCAAGAATTCTAACTCCTCGAATTCTAAAACATTGACTTGCTCCGCACACTTAAATCTAAAAACAAACGCAGCCCAATAGATTTGTTGGTTCATGATCAGTGTTTTCAGAACAGGGTTGAACCGGTCGGTTCAACTGGTTGAATCGGGAATTGGCCATGAAACCGGTTCAATTACCCTCAAAAAATTATTTTTGCGGTTGAGCCGGAAAAAATCGATCAGAATCGAGAAAACCGATCAAAATTGGGAATCGGGTAGAACTGGTTTTTAATTTTATTTTTAAATTTTTAAAATTTAAAACTTAATCCTAATTTTTATCATTCCTATTTTCTATTTTAGTATTTTAAATTGTATTGTATAATATTGTTTATGATTATATTGTGTTTATTTTCAATATTAAAATTATAAATTATCATTTTAAAGTTTTATAAGTGCATATTTATTTATTTTAATACTATATATGAAATATTTTAATAAAATGAATAGAGAATATTTTAACGGTTGAACTTTCGAATTGACCGATCGAACCGATTGAACTACTAACCAGTTGACCCGTTCATAAAAACACTGTTTATGATATCAATATTGTTTCCACTCCTTTTTCAAGAAAAGTTCTCTTTTTATTGGGACAGTATTGGTGGTGTTACCGACAAAAGTGGTCTCAACAATCTTAAACATCCCAGAATAAGTGTTTGATTTTGCTTTGGCACAGTCACGTGTTGCATTACGTATGGTACGTGATGACATGCGTCACGTGACACCTTCCAACGCCAATTTTCTTGATTTCTTTATCTTAAAAAGACATGGATACTGCATAAGCAGAGTGCATAGAATCTGCAGAAAAAGGGAAAAAAAAAAAACCCATCAATAAATTTCTAAAAATGGAAGTTAATTACCAGCAGATAATTGCTGCTTGTTTTGCCCTTGTGGTGCTAACTTACGCATGGAGAATGCTCAACTGGGCTTATTTCACTCTAAAGAAGCTGGAAAAAGCTCTGAAAAAACAGGGCTTCAAGGGGAATTCCTATAAATTGATCTATGGTGACTTGAAAGATATTGTAAAGATAAATGAAGAAGCCAAATCGATGCCCATCAAAAGCCGAAAAATGCGAACCCGATGACGAAGCTCCTTGCACAAGGACTTGCTCAGCATGAGAAAGAGAAATGGGCTAAACACAGGAAGATCATCAACCCTGCTTTCCATCTTGACAAATTGAAGGTTTTCTCATGTTTAATGTGCTCCTATTATTACTTCTAAAGATTGAAAATATGGTACATTATGTGATTGATTGAAAAAACTTGTATACACCGCGCAACTCAATCGTATTTTCAAATAGTATTAATTGTTTTACTAAAAAGTATTAGTTGTTTTCACTGAAGAGTATTAGTTTTATATAGTTGCACCGTACAACTAGTGTACAGGATTGTTACTGGACGAGGTTGCTTTTGACTATTTCTTGGCACAGCTTATGATACTAGCCTTCTTTTTGAGTAGTTTGAATAGACTGATGTTTCTTGTTTTTTATGCAAATTTCATATTCAAGAAATGGGGATGATTCTTGACTATTTCTTGGCACAGCTTATGATACCAGCGTTCTGCTTGAGTTGTGATGAAGTTTTGAACAAATGGGAAAAGAGTCTCGATTTGGAAGGATCCCGTGAGGTCGATGTGTGGCCCGATTTACAAACTCTAAGCAGCGATGCCATATCAAGGACTGCATTTGGTAGCGACTACCAAGAAGGGACGAGAATATTCGAACTTCAAAGAGAGCAGGCTCAACACATAATCAAGGCTATTCGTTCTATATATATTCCGGGATGGAGGTAATAACAACATGAGTCGCCTATAACGAGCTTTCCTTAGACTTTACTTTCTAAGCCTATTCATGTTATGGAATGTAGGTTTTTGCCGACCAAAAGAAACAAGAGAATGAAAGAAATTGAAAAGGAAATACAATCCTCAATACGGGGCATCATAAATCGAAGGATTGAGGCGATGAAAGCAGGGGAAGCTAGTCATGAGGATTTACTAGGCATATTGTTGGAGTCTAATTTTCGAGAAATCGAACAACATGGTAACAAGAGCTTCGGTATGAGCATTGATGAAATAGTCGAAGAGTGCAAGCTGTTCTATTTTACAAGGCAAGAGACGACATCGGTGTTGCTTGTTTGGACAATGGTTTTATTGAGTAGACATCCTGTTGGCAGATTAGAGCTAGGGAAGAGGTTTTGCAAGTCTTGGGTGACCGAACACCGGATTTTGATGGTTTAAATCAGCTAAAAGTTGTAAGTCCTTTACAACTGAGCATGTGTCTTATTTAGATCTTAATCACATGTTTGATTTTTAGGCAAAAAAATCTATTCACCAGTTGTACGATGCAATTGATCTAATTTTGGCCAAAGATTGACTCATTCAGTAAAAAAAAACTGAAATGTATAATGAGAAGTATTAGTTTGTATGGTGAAAAGTATTAGTTCATATAAATAAAAGTATTAGTCTATAGCTTGAATTGTATTAGTATTTTTCAAGTATATATTTTTCATCATATAAGCTAATATTTTTCGACCCTTTTTTTCCATTATCCACGGAAAGTATAAATAAACTGTTTCGTTAAAACATTTTTGGTTGAAATGTCTCAGTAGGTGCAACTGGTGCACCAAAGTGTTACTCTAATTCTTATAAGATCTTATTCAGAGGTTACCATGATTTTGTACGAGGTCTTGAGGCTTTATCCACCAGCAGTGTCTCTACGTCGAAGAGTGAGTGAGGAAACCAAGTTGGGGAAATTCACGTTACCAGCCGAAATTGAGCTTGCATTGCCGACTATTCTATTGCATCACAACCGCGAAATTTGGGGGGACGATGCAATGGAATTCAATCCACAGAGGTTTAGTGAAGGAGTGTCGAATGCACAAAAAAGGCAAGGTCTATTTTTCCCATTTAGTTGGGGACCTCGGATTTGCATTGGACAAACATTCGCGATGATTGAGCCAAAAGTGGGACTTGCTACGATTCTACGAGGTTTCTCCTTTGAGCTTCGCCGTCGTATACGCATGCTCCTTATCCATTTTTAACGAACTCAGCCCCTTCACGGTGCTTACTTGCTTCTTCACAAGCTTTAAAAGTTTTGCTGTTTTTTACATTTCATTTTACTAAGGTGTTAATTTGTATGGAATATTTACTATTATTAGTCATAAAATAAAATTGTATTGAATATTGAAGTTGGAATTAAAAGATAAAAACAGAGAAAAGCATGTTGGTTAAATTGTTTCAAAAAAAAAAAAAAACCTTGTTGGTTACATATTTTGTAAAACTGGGCCAGCAAAGCGGGGAGTCCTGCCAATAATGGCAGGGTTCAATCATCCCGGCCCAACCTATGAGTGGGTCCAGTGGGCCAAACCCACCTCTTTTTGTGTAACGATTATTTTGAATTTTTAATCAAATAAAATAACTCAACCACACTATAACATCATATATTCAACCCAAATAACAATACTCCCTCCGCCCCGAATAAAAAACAACACTGCGTCCGTCCCGAATTTAATGGTGCATTTACTGTTTGCACGGAGTTTAATGAGAAAGTTTTTTATTAGTATAAATTGTTTTTGGTGGAGAACTAAACGGTAAAATAATGACATGTGATGTAAATAAAAGAGAATAAAATTAATTTTAGTATGAGAAAAATAATGGCATTGTGTGTAATTATTTAAATATTTTGGGCTAAAGTTTAAAATATTGTAGTTACTTTATTTTCTTTTTAGAATTGTGCTAATGAATTCGGGAGGATCTTTTTGACAAATTTGTCATTAAATCCAGGACAAAGAGAGTATAAAGGAATGCATGTTATCATAATTTTCCGAATTCACTTAATATCATTTAACTTGCTAAAGGAAAAAAAGAAACTAAGCAAAACATTTAAAAGGTTAGGTCTTCTATGCACTAGGTGCACCGTGCATTTTCTAGTGTATTTTAAAAATATACAATTTATTATACTGAAACACACACAACTTATTATACTGAAACATGCAGCTTATTTTACGAACACGTGTTGCATGTTTCAGTGTAAAAAAATTGTATATTTCAGTACAATAAATTGTATATTTCTAAAATATATCATGGAGGGCACGATGCACTTAATGCACATGAGATTCACCCAATTTAAAAATATATTACCTTTAGAATGTTTTATATAAATAAAAAGAGTAGGAGAAATTAGAATTTTCCGGATTAGAGTTCTCATATGTGTAATTTTAGTTATATTTTTAATAAATATAGTATAATATTACGGACATTATTTCTATGGGCTTTATTACTTTAGGGTATTTAGGGTTATAACCCAATTTTTAATATAAATAGTTATTTCTATTGTATCTCCTAAATCTGTATTCGTGTGTTCTTTCTCTGTTCTTATTCTTTACTAGTATTTTGCCCGTGCATATAATTTTATTTTTTGTAATTTATTAAAGAATAAATATTTTAAACACATTCATAGAGAAAAAAAGTGAGTAAGTAAAAATCAACCGGAAAACACAGTAAAATGGTAAATTTAATCTAATAAAGTAAAGAGAAGAGATACGAAGAATTAATATTTCACATTATCAAAGACTCTTCTAACGAAATAATACTCCAAGCCCTAATCTGTCAAATTTTTTATATTCTTTATAAACCTTACAATACCTTTAATAATTAATTACAATATAAGAAGTGCAATTGATTGATTATGACATAACCGGAATTTAAAATTACTTTACATTTTTCTTCACAATTATGTGATGAGAATTACAATTTATTTTCTTGATTCTCAACTTTATTTAAAATTACTTTGTACATAATTGTTTAATTAGAAAATTTTTTGACCATCAAAATTGAATTCTAGCATCTTCAACTTTATCGTTCGCAACAAAAACTTGAAATATTCCAGACCTTTCCATCATATCTTTTGCATCAATCCTATCCATGATTATCATCTCCATGCATTACTTCCCAAAACAGGATTAATTGTAGTTTTTCAAACGACTTTTCAAGTTAATGTTGAATTTTAAAAAGAAAATCTGGTACATAAATACGTTGGTGGTACACACAATAGTTTCCAAAAGATGTCAAAGCATTTTTCACCTCCTAAATTGAATATTCATAAACAAGAGCCAAAAAGAAATAATTAATGCCCTAAAAAACTAAGCATTCTTCCAATGCTTTCCACTTCATATATATTCTGATGTTATTGTCCAGAGTATGTGTTGGAGGACTCAAATAATGAAGCAACTCAGGTGCATCCACTGAAGCAGAAGGTACAATTGCAAGGTTTTGAAGAGGAGAATAACCCAACTTAAACATATTTCAATTAGTTTGAAAATGAAGAACGAATGCGTACGATTTAGAGAACATCTAGCAGAATAAAAAATTGATTGAAGTTTAGCGAATGTAAAAAAAAAAAAGACTAACCTTGTGACGAATTCAATTAGCAAGTGGCAGCAGTGTGCGCAAAGGTGTTTGCTGCGTGAGAATCAGGTGGAAAAATCTGACAGTACACTGAGCTAGATCATGCAAAGAAGTTCATGTTTCGATATCAATTTTCGTCCTTTTCTTCCTAGCAATTATCATTACAATTATTCAATTTGTTCGTTATATGTGACCCTATCTTTTCGTGCAGAAAATGCAATCTACCACATCTAACAATGATCAACAATATAAAAAGCCTAAGCAGTGTACATCATAATGATTAATGATTGTTAAGTATTGCAGTTATATTCCAATTCACGCTTATTATACACCTTCTATTTACAAATTACATATATCTCCCATGCAAGCATCGCCTGCATGACCCAAGAGTTTTCATCAAACCTGGAAGACAAAAAGAATTTGTGGAGATAACATAAAATTACCCTTGCAATTCAACCAAAACTTGATGTTGAATACTTTTTCTCTCCACCACCCTTGACAATACTGAAAATACAATCATAGCCATGAACGCAGTAATTAAAATAAAGATTAGTTTTTTTATTCACAAGCTTAAAGACTTATTTGAATAGAAGATTTCTTGATATGCTCCTTAATTCGTTGAATTAGTCCCTCTACTGTCACTTAGTCTCAATCCATGTTTCCATTAATAAGGGCATGTTTTGAAACACTACTTGAGTGCAAGAAGCACTTATTTTTTGAAAAAGTTGGGTCTTACCAACTTAAAAAATAAGTGTTTCTCACCATTCTAATTGTGTTTCAAAACATGCCCTAAATCTTGCACTTCTCTACTTAGAAAAATACCTAAAGAGAAGGCATAGCTAATAGATTCCTTCAAGCAAATATATACAACACACTTATAAAGTTTATTATATATATTCGGCAAACCTTCATTAACTATCCCAATAATGTCCTGTTCAGTGAACTCCCCTTCTTCTTCAATCTCATCCATTGATCTAACAATCATGAGAAAACATGACATTAATCCATTTAAATCTTAAAAAATTTATTCCCCAATTTGGATGTAATAAAACTTTTACGTTTACACAAATGTTCTTCAACAACAAAAAATTGAGCATAAGAATTATTGAAATTGATGCAACTGTAGATAGCAAACATAGAAAAAGTTTAGTATGAAAATTTTCATACATGAAAAAACTTTAATTTACAACCAAATTCTGTAATTGGTGAAGGTAAGACAAAATTGAGTGGTTCATGGTTCACTCGGCCCAAGTGGTTCATGGTTCACCCGGCCCGAATAGATCATAACTTAGGGATCATTATTTACTGTTTAGGGTGTAGATGGTTGATTTAGGACAATTTTATAGATTTTCATACATGAAAATTTTCACACTAGACCTACTCGCAAACATATCATTTCCTCACAGACAAATTTCACCAGTAAATAAGTAGGCATTAACAACTCAATCAAAAGAGTGTGAGGCAACCAACTTTGATAGTGTAGCACAACATCTACAATGTGTAAATCGCATGGTATTTCATTGAATTGTAATTAGCTCTTAAGGCCTTGCAATAAATGGGAGTTGTGAATCCCTAAATGAGTTCTTACTACAAGTATTTATACTTGTTACAAACATGGGAGTAGATCTCTAGATCCTAGTCTCTAAGCTATTAATGCGATTTGGCCAAAAAATTGGATTGAAATCAGCCTACATACAGTCATAATTAATGGTTTTTGTCTCGATTTGTGAGCTCGAGGTCGTTGGCATTCCTTCTGAGGTCGCCGGCATAACTCTCGAGGTCGCACTGCGAGGCATTTCTCCCTCGATGTGTCTGTTTCTGTAACTCAAGAGATTTTCAGGGCACAGACTTCCCCTTAGGGAAAGTCTCCTCTGTTCTGGGCCGTCGGAGGACGCAGATAGCCTGACACAACCTTGGGTTTCCGTGCCACCTGCAAACTCGGGACATCTCTCGATCTCACCCTTTAGTTAGATCGAAAATCCTTTCCTAGATCGGTGGAGTCGCCTATCTTTTTCCCCGGTCTGCGACCTCGCCTCACGGCTCGGGCTCGATCTAAGCCTACGCGATCTTGGTCCGAGGAAATGGATAAATCTCCTAAGTATGGGACCTCGTAAATCCTTAAATAGTGGTTAAATCTTCTAAGTGTGGGACATTGCCCGTCCCAAAATATTTCACACACAACAATTACCCCCCAGGTCGCGTGTCGAGCTTTCAGCTCAGGAGGGGACCTGGTAGTCGACAAATGCATCGATATCTATTTAGGTTGCGGAACGTCTCTCGAATTTGACGAGATGTTTCATATCTCGAGGGTGGCCACCTATGACGTGCGTAGGTTGCTTTGCAGGTGTAATGATGGCGCGTGTCTTTCAATAGCCCGATCCCAAATGACGCGACGCACGGGGGCCTCAAGTTGCGAGCTCCACGCGTCCTACATGGTGCCTATTTAAACAGGGATTCCCCCTCATTCTTCACTTTCGAAATTTTCGTTCTTCCTGTTTTTCCTCTCTGCAAAATTCTTCGCCGTGAAGACTCTTTCGCCGCTTGTTTCTCAGGTAAGGAATCGAAAAAGCTTTGATTTTATAATTCTGAATGGAGCCTCATACTTCTACCCCGGCACTGCCAATTTCCTCCGAGAAAACTAGCACCGCCCCGCCGCAAGAAACGGGGACGTCCCTGCCAGAGACGAGGACTAGCGAGGGACATCCGGTCTTTAAAGTGTTCTCTGTCTCTGCCACTCGCGATGAAATGAGCGACTCGAGTACGGATTTCAACTCCAATTATTCAGCCTTTCTCCGCGACGACGACGTCGTAGACGGCAACGAGGAGGATCCACTGGGGACTGCTTGATCCGACTCGTTGGTCAGCCATGAGGGCTGATCATTACAATAGCATAACTGGTAGGTCTCCAAACTAATTGCAAAACTGCAATTCCTAGTTTGTCGAACCTAGTTCGACTGATGTCCCTTACCCTTTGTTCCCCGCGAGGGCTAGCGAAACAAAGTTAAGTTGGTTTACAACCATCAAGTGGCTACATTACATGTCCCTATAAAAGTCCCGTTAGATGTAGATCCGAGCAAAAGACGGGGATCTTTACGTACTCATTGGAACGAAATCTCCGGTTTACTTTTAATTTTGATGAAAACATCTTATCAAACTAATGAGAAAATTATATTTTAGTGAGGAACATTTTCAAAGGCGGGGTATTAATTGCTTAATCGAGATCTATCATGATATCTAAGTCACATTTGAGCAATTACGGGCGCCGCCTACCCAAACATGACATATACGGACTAACAAATATTTGGGCGCCGTCTACCCAAGCATTTAATACGGTTCGATAAATATTGGGCGCCGGCTACCCAAACAGTTATAATGCGGACTATAAAACGAGTTAACTAATTTAAACGAGTAAACAAGTTAACAGTGGCTTTTAATAAATCTCTTAAAACGAATTTAATTCCAATTAAAAATCCAATTTTAAGGTTATTAAAATTACAATTAATCCAATTAATCGTTTTGGTCCAACCAAATTTTAATTTCAGAATTAAACTTAATAAAACTTCAAAATTAAATTTTAATTTATTTTATTTTATTCCCGAGGGCTCAGGTGCAATTTCTATAATTTACACGGGAGGGTCTATCTCAAATCAAATTTGCAAAATAGCCTTCCCACATCATCACCCTTTCCAAATCGAATCCAATCCGAAAAATCGAACACCCAAATTTTTCCAATTTCCAAATTAATCGTTTCATCATCATGTTTCATTCAACAAATTAATCCAATTAACAGTCTCAATTAACCCAACAAGAACCAAAACAAAACAGTCCAGATTCAAATCGAGCAACAAAAAGACGAAACAGGCGACAATGATACTGCAAGTACGACCTGAATGAACCGGCGTGAGTCGCCACTGCCATGCCTCACGTGCGGGCGACTCGCCACCGTGAACGAGCGGGACGGAAGGGGCACGCGTGGAGCCGCGGCCCCTTGGTCGAACTGGTTCAAAACTAGAATAAAAATAGAGGAGATCGAGTCGGAGGCACGCCACCACTGATTCATCTCGATTCCGGTGGCGCGCCGCCTTGAAACACATCAAGACGGACACAACGGTCAAGCCTCAAAAATTTCCATGCAACGGAAACTCAAATCAAAATGAATCGATGGTGCACCGCCATGAAACGAACTGAGAAGAGGGAGGCGCACCGCCATGAAAAGAGGCGAGAGTAGGAGAAGCATCTCGGAGATGATTCGCGTCGGGGTGAAAATCGCGGGAAACGCCGCGGGCTCCCACACGAGTCGAGAGGCGCGACGCCTAGCGCCGGCCTTCAGCGACTCGGCGTAGCGCCGTCGGCCGTAGGAGGGATAACATGCAGCGACGAATTCCCAAAAGGGAAAACCTATTTTTGGGTTTGAGGACGAAGGGGAAAAACCCAGCGGGCGATAAAATAAAAGTGGGGTACAGTTTGTCCAACAAAACAGTGCCCCAATGATTTAAAAAAAAAAATTAAAACCAATTTTGCAATTAAAAACAAAGAGCCTGAAGCTCTGATACCACTGTGGGAATTTAGAGGCACGTAAACACGTAATACATACGCAGCGGAATTAAACAGTTCACCAACAACAAACATATAATTGCATAATTGAACACGTATAAACATAAAGAGAAACCTTACAGTAAATCCTACGCATATTTCTCTACTATGGTATCCACGTAATCCCCAATCACAGACTTGCACGGGTTTGCCAGCGTTGAATCCCGAGATGAATTTGCTAGGAAAATTCTAACTCTAGATCTTATGGAGAGAATAATGAATTAACCTTTTTTGTGGATTCCCAAGAGCTCATATATATAGGGAATGTCCAGCTTAAATCTTAAGCTAACCTGATTAGGAAATAAAATCCTTAATCTTATAAAATAATATCTTAGATTTATTTCTCATATATAAAATCTTTACGGATTTAATTCCCATGTATATCAAATCTCTACGGATTTGATTCCATATATATTAAATCCTATAATAATATTCCATATATTATTATTGGGAATCGTATTTAATTAAATCTAATTTAATTAAATATTAATAATAATTAATTTCAAATTAATCTATTATTAATTAATTCTCCATAAATTAAATTATAAATTCAATTTAACATTTAATCAACCAACTATAATCCGTAAAAGGGAACTACTTGTTGTGTGACCCATAGGCCCTCATATATCGAGCGATTAGTCAAACTAGCGGTCTTAATTGAACCCTAGACTAGGGGTGGGTTCGGGTCGGGTATGTCGGGTTCGGGTACCCGAAATTTTGGGTAGTTATTTAAAAAACTCGAACCCGACCCGAAAAATCGGGTACCCGAAGCGATCGGGTTTTGTCGGATCCGAAAAATCGGGTACCCGAAATACCCGATTTTTTAATAAATAAAATTGAAAAAATAGTAAAAAATGATAATTACATATAGAAGTTCGGGTACCCAATCGGGTACCCGATACCCGGTCACATAATTTCGGATCGGGTTCGGGTACCCGAAATCCGATAATCTTAAAAAGTACCCGATCGGGTCGGGTCGGGTACCCGAAACCCGAAAAAAATGCCCACCCCTACCTTAGACAATGTATCAGACATTCTCAATATATGAGGTACGTTGCGAGAAACGTGCAACTACCTGTAACTAAAACATGGGCTATTACGATTTCCTCCTTTCATTCGCGAATACTCGATTAAGTCTTGAACATGATGAAGTGTCTATTCAAATTTAATCATATTATCTCTAACCACTAATTGATCATGTATGTCACACTTAGCCACAAAGTCTAAGTTGACGTGCATCGGCCGATGACTTTGATCCAATTATGATGAGAAGATGAGTATTCTCTCTAAATCCACATTGAGGAATGAATTCTATTCTTGGCTCAACTACCACGCACATGAACTTCGTGATGAATCCAATCCAAGCCTTATTTACCCATTGACCGTTGCAAGCATCGGTCATGGTCAAAGTTCATCACTCCACACATATCGTGCGTATTGACCTCAAGTCAAAGGAGTATCGCATCGCTCCCACTAACCGAGACACCCGTAGACACATATTGTGGACTTACATCAAACGGTTTCTCGGATGGGTATACCAATACCCTCTAAGGTATTTGTGCATCCATCATGCGATACCTAGTATCTCGTAGTAAGTGAGATTTTACTACACTCTCTAAGAGTATGATGCAGATCGCACATCAATCTCAATTACATCATCAATATCCCATTCTTGATGATCCTTGATCGGGGCTATATGAGTATCATGCTTAAGTCATCTGAGTTCTCACAACCTCAATGACAACAATGACTCATGGGAACACTGTTGGGGAATTAATTGCTCGGATCTATTCGGGATGAATATTTAAATACAAATTTAATTCTAACAATTATTAATAGCATGAATTAATCCTATATTAATTCAAATAATAATTCAACAAATCATGCATATAAACAGTTCACATAAATCCTACGCATGCGGAATTGCTACGGGTTTACGTGAACGAACCTCTCGCAGTGACAACCGTTGAGAAGATGGATCCCGTTCACACGAACACACCAAAAGACCTTCTCAAGTATTCCCTTATCCTTGTTCAACAATCCGGTGGTAGGAACTCGCGAACAATTTAACAAAAGGGAAAAATAAAATTATGTTGCACCACCTTTGTGGATTTCTAATTTTTCCAACACATGGAATTGCACTTGGGGATGAAAAAATCATCCCCTATTTATAAGAGGGTGGTGGCCGATTTTTATCTAGGAAAAAGGGAGAGAAAATCTCTTTCTTGATCTCCAAGAAATCTTGAATATATATCCCATATATTATTTTCTCCTTAATTAAAATTTTCCATAAAATCCCACTCTCCTATTGTTATGGAATTTCGAAAAAAATGAGGATAAAGATTCCAAGATTTGGATCTTCTTGAATTTATGAGATATACTTGTATTCCAAGAATACATATCTTCCATAATATCTTTTCAAGAAAATCAAGAAAATCTTTCTTTTCCTTCCTTTTTTCTTAATTTTCGAAAATCCCGTATAAATAACCAAGTGGGAGATTTCTTGAATTTAATGAGATAATCTTGTATTCCAAGAATACATATCTCCATTCCATAACAAAATTCAAAGAAAATTTTTCTCCCCTTTTTATTTAAAATTTTCGAAAAAATTGGAAAAAATAGGCAACCATAATTTATTTTATTTTAAACACCTTTTTCAGTTATTGGACATTATGTTTGGGCTACTTGAGGGGCCTTTAGGAGAATTAAGATTGGACATTCTAATGGACTTTGAATATCTAATATTGAGCCACAATACTATTCAAGCCCATAAATATTAATTAATCACTACATAATTAATATTGCACTATCCATCTTAACCCATATTACTGTTAATATGGCTCCCGGTTATTATTTCCCGTGTTTAAGATTATCCAGCCCATTAATTAATTCAAGCCACTGAAACAACTTTCCTTTAATTAATATCTTTTGTCTTTGGTCAAGGAACGGTTCTACATTATTATCCATACCGGAAACAAATTCCACTTGCAAGATTTGGTATGATAAATCTTATGAACCTCCCAAGAGGGAAAATCGAACAAGCGTACTTGCACACGATTCTTCGTATTAAATCTTAGCAATCGCATGTGACCAATAATATTGCCCAAGATATAAAGTATTGAATCTCATTGATTCTCTACCCGTCATAAGTCAAAGCAATAATTACTAACCACACACGATCCTATTTAAATCTATAAAATGGATTGCGTCTGTTGCCCCCATCAAGGTCATATGGTCGGAGAATTTTCCGAGGTGGATGGCGGGATCTGAGTCTCCATTGTATTGGCTAATGGAGGTCGTAGTGACTTTACGTTGAGCTGGCGCATATATAATAGCGGGTACCAACGGCGATACGGGGACTAGAGCCGATGTGGACGGGCAGACCTTCTGACCGACCTAATCCTGTAGTCTCTTGAGAGCTTGTTTGATGGCTTCAAGTTGATTGCTCTCGGGATTAAGAGACCGGAGAGGTGTCGGCGTGTCTAAGCGATCATGCACAGACACTCTCGGTCCCTCGTTTCCCAGAAAGCGTGCTCCTGCCTCAACCTCGAAGGAGTTCTCTAGGTTCCGTCTGACCGCGGTCGAGTTTCCCATGGATTCCACATGGCGACCTCGGGGCCTGCCATAATAGATCATAATTTAGGGTTCATTATTTAGTGTTTAGGGTGTAGATGGTTGATTTAGGGCAATTTTATAGATTTTCATACATGAAAATTTTCACACTAGACCTACTCGCAAACATATCATTTCCTCACAGACACATTTCACCAGTAAATAAGTAGGCATTACCAAATCAATCAAAAGAGTGTGAGGCAACCAACTTTGATAGTGTAGTACAACATCTACAATGTGTAAATCGCATGGTATTTCAACCGATCAATCCATTTTACGGAGGAAGGTGTTGATACCAAAAATATAAACAAGGATTAAGACATTAATGTGGTTAGTTTGGCATCAAACTAATAAAGATTTGGTAGAGTTGGGGTTAATGAGGAACAAAGGGAATGTTCTTCATTCATTGTAGATGATTGCTATTGAATACCCTTGAATGCATGATGATTGTAAGTATTAAATTGCAAGAAGGTTTGGGCCAAAGGCCTCTTTTTTGGCTCTTAAGGCCTTGCAATAAATGGGAGTTGTGAACCCCTAAATGAGTTCTTACTACAAGTATTTATACTTGTTATAAACATGGGAGTAGATCCCTAGATCCTAGTCTCTAGGTCGCTGGCTTTCCTTCTAAGGTCTCCGACGTAACTCTTGAGGTCACACTGCGAGGCATTTCCCCATCGATGTGTCTGTTTCTGTAACTCGAGAGATCTTCAGGGCACATACTTCCCCTTAGGGAAAGTCTCCTCTGTTCTGGGGCCGTCGGAGGACGTAGATAGCCTGGCACAGCCTTTGGGTTTCCTTGCCACCTGCAAACTCGGGACATCTCTCGACCTCGCCCTTTAGTTAGATCGAAAATCCTTTCCTAGGTCGGCGAAGTCGCCTATCTCCTTCCCCAGTTTGCGACCTTGCCTCATGGCTCGGGCTCGATCTTAGCCTGCGCGATCTTGGTCCGAGGAAATGGATAAATCTCCTAAGTATGGACCTCATCAATCCTTAAATAGCGGTTAAATCTTCTAAGTGTGGGATTCGCCCGTCCTGGAATATTTCGCACACAACAGAAGTCAGCTACTAAATCTTTTCAGGTAGTGGGACGTTGCAATAATTACTACCCGTCATAAGTCAAAGCAATAATATTTCGCACATAATTTAGATTTCGCACACAACATTGCTTTGAAAACAAAACGGAAACGAAAAATATATACAATAAGATCATTATCCAAGCATGCTAAATACCACATATAAACAGAAGTCTTAAAAGTAAACAGAGAGGTAAATTCAAATGCATCAACAACATAAATGTTAGTTCGTGTAGTTTCTCGACAGCAGCTCCGACAACCGTCTATCCAATTTCTCGTTCATTATGGGAAGCGTATACTGTGGAATGGGAAGATGATGAGTTTGTAGAGAGGAATTGAAAGGACCGTCAATTAATTATGTGAGAAAATGAATGTGTTTTGCAGTTTTTTTAACTGAAATTTTTATATAAAAAATAATGTAAATAATAAATAATTGAATAATACACTTGGCATATTAACACATGGCAGCTGCAGAGTGTGTCATTCATGACTGATGCCAACAAGAAAGATAGTGTCCAAGATTTAGCAAGAATATCTTCAAGATTTACAAGATGATTTACAAGATTAGAAAGATCCTAATTATTAGTGTTAATCTCTATCGCTTCGTTTGTTTTTCTTTTATTTAGATTTAGTTAGATAGTATTTTTGAATTTCAGTCCTTTAAGTATTAGATTTGGTCCTGTATCTTAGTAGATACACTAGGGAGATTGAGCGTGTGAATCTGGTCCTTTATGGGACAGATTCGGTCCTCTTTTGAGTCCTATATATAGTGAACGATTTTTTTCTTGTTTTTTAATCAGAAAAATAATAAAAAACCTCTTGGCAACTTTGTCAAAACCTAATTGTTTCTTGTCAACCTGAGTTGGGGCAACAATTATTATCGTTCTTTGCGTATTATTTATGTTTTGCAATTGCGGTTCTCATCAAATTGGTTCTTTCATTGAGAGTAGACGAGAATTGCGAAAGGGATACGAGCAATGGCTGGAACTCACGAGGAGAAGAAGAAGCGCAGTGCGGATTCTTCATCCAGAAGGAAGAGTGATGAGGATTCTTCGTCTGAAGAATTCAATGCCCCAGAAACGGAGGAAATCAACCCTACCCGACGTCGGGATAGGGAAGATGTGAACGGGGAGACCGGAGAAGGGGGAGACCCAAATTAACCTGCCCTACGTTCAACGGTAGCAACCCAAATTCATGGCTAAGCTTGGCGAACCTGTACTCCACGCTGAACGACATCAGACGTAGCAAAAAGGTGAAGTATGTGGCATACTACATGGAAGGAGAAGCGAATGATTGGTGGCAATTGATTAGCAGGTTATATCGAAAGCAAGGACGGATCGTTCGGTGGAAGGATTTCAAAAAGGAACTTATGGCGAGATTTGGACCATTCGATTTCGCTGATTACGACAAACAGAGAAGCATCCAAGTCACTGTTGGTATTTCGAGCAGCGGCGTTGTGCCGATTGGCGCTGAAGACGAAGATCAATCTGCCGCCTTTGATTTCCAGGCGTCTGTTCGGAATCCTGAAGCGGCTGAAGACGATGATCGTTTGGGGGAATTGAGCGTGAATATCCTAAGGCTATTTGGGCTTTTTCCCGTAGGTAAGGAACAAGCTGGGCCAACCACTTATTTTGGTGACAATGCCTCTTCTGTGATTTTTGAGCATGTTAACTCCTATTTCACGTATGGGCCTAAATTTAATTTGAAGAAGGATGAAATTGGGCCTTCCCATTTTCCTAATGCATATATTGGAGGAGTTGGTATGCTCGGTGAAACTGATTTTTTTTTTTTTTACAGACATACACTTTAGTAATAAAAGTCACACACTTTAGTAATATAAGTCACACACTTCAGTTATCACTACGACACTCTTTGCTATAATATAAGTCACACCCTTCACTTTTATGAGTAAAACTCTTTATAGTAAAAAGTCACACACTTTATAGTAAAAAGTCACACACTTTAGTAATATAAGTCACACTCCTTAACCAGTTTCACCGTAAAACTTGTTCACACTATACTTTGCCATATTGGAGATGGGCAGTCTATTTTCAGTGTTAATTCTAAGGAAAAAAATAGTTCTTCACGCGAGAATTATTTTGTAGAGGTTGAGGATAATGAGTCAATTTTTTCAGACGGATCTAAGCATTCTTTTGAGAATTTTGGATGGACCACCTATTTATGATGAAGAGGTGTTAATTCTAAGGAAAAAAATAGTTCTTCACGCGAGAATTATTTTGTAGAGGTTGAGGATAATGAGTCAATTTTTTCAGACGGATCTAAGCATTCTTTTGAGAATTTTGGATGGACCACCTATTTATGATGAAGAGCCGCTCGGAATTGATTCCGTGTTTCCTATTTATGACACCGAACACGATGATGAGCATTGCCAATTATTTTTTGATAAGGAAGATGAGTACGATGCAAATTTTTGGGGACATACTATGGCGTATGACGAACCACACCTCGATGATGATGAAGGTTTTGGCTCCCATAATAATAATTATTTTTTCATAATTAATGATTGTTATTTTGTTGGCCAAGCAATGAAAAATCGATCCTATCGCCTAAAGGTTTTTTGGCCACACCCAAACGGCTGATAATTTTGAGCTCAATAATTTTGTGGCAATAAGTTGGCAATTAGATGAAGAGGAGCTATATTTCCATAATTGGTCCTTGAGGACAAGGATGATCTTGAAGGGGGTGGGAATGATGCGAACAAGAAAGATAGTGTCCAAGATTTGGCAAGAATATCTTCAAGATTTACAAGATGATTTACAAGATTCAAAAGATCCTAATTATTAGTGTTAATCTCTATCTCTTCGTTTGCTTCTCTTTTATTTAGATTTAGTTAGATAGTTTTTTTGAATTTCAGTCCTTTAAGTATTAGATTTGGTCATGTATCTTAGTAGATACACTAGGGAGATTGAGCGTGTGAATTTGGTCTTTATGGGACATATTCGGTCCTCTTTTGAGTCCTATATATAGCGAACAATTTTTCCTTTTTTTTTAATCAGAAAAATAATAAAAAACCTCTTGGCAACTTTGTCAAAATCTAATTGTTTCTTGTCAACCTGAGTTGGAGTAATAATTATTATCGTTCTTTGCGTATTATTTGTGTTTTGCGATCGCGGTTCTCATCAGTGACACATGGCGCAAGGAGGAGAGACTTAATTTGACACATGATTTTAGAAGCTTTAATAGTTCAACGAGTAGAATGATGTGGTCGTGATCATGATGGGTTAGACTGGTCCGTTGTTCAATTTGGACCTATTGAAATAGAGGCCAACCTTTAGTTTTACGTAGGTTCATGGGTCAATTGAATTATTGACCCAATAAATTTATCTAGCTTACATAACACGAGATTTTACTTTTAAAATCATAATGCATGTTCTTTAAAAAAATATCATAATGCATGTTTGTAGAATTATTAAAGCTAAATTTTAAAATCTCGATAATTAAATACATATTTTTTTCTTTTATTATTTTTCATTCTTTTATTTTTTTTCTCAATATTGCACATATATTTTTCGCAATATAATGATCTAAGATCATTTACTATTTCACGATATTTTTCATCATTCCATCATACTACATATTGATCTTATCAACTAAACATGCATAAGAGTCAAATTTACCATTTTTTTATTCACGAATTTTTGGACTAGGGTTTTTCTATATCCCTTAAGGCCTATTTTGAAACACTACTCAAGCCCAAAAAACACTTATTTTTAAAATAAGTTGGATCACAACAGCTTTTTAAAAAAACACTTATACACTATTCATTAGAATTGAAAACACCCTCTTACAACCCGAAACAAACATACCCGCTTCCTACCCAATTACTTATAAACTGAATTAAAAAAATCCTTTCTTACTTTTGTTTTTATATTTCTGCTTTAGAATATGAGAGAGAAAATTCTAGTTGGCTTTCATTTTCTCATAAGAATGATTGTCAATTTCGTATTTCCCTTACTTTTGCTTACCCACTCGATTAATTTGTTAAGTCTATTGCTTTAATTCTGTTTTTTCACCACCCATATTAATTAATCTTGTTGTAGTTGCTAAGTCTATATTTCTTTGTCTTGTTCATATATTCTGCATTTCTCTTTCCACCTTCAGAACGGTGAGAAAGAGGATAGGACTATAGGAGACAACTGTCTTGTTGGAAAATGTTGCTTATTTTTTGGATGAATGAGAAATTAATTTTCAAAGTTATTTTAATCGATTATTTAAGAAAGGATAAAGCAATGAGCTTTTGTCCCACATTAGAAAAATATAAATGAGAAAGTGAATTTGCCTCGTTTTTATTTTTCGCTTAATTTAATTGCTGGCACGTAACGCTTGCAGCAAATTAATACGCAAAGACGTTACGTACGTTTTTAATGTGACGGTTACAAAGCATAAATCGAAAGTTTAAACCTGAAATAATGGTTCATTATGTCGGTTTTATTTTGAGGCCATTAGTGGCTCATAATGCCGAAAGTTTCCAACGATGCTATAAGTAGTACTTTAGTCGAAGTTGAAAAGACTTAACGAGAAACACTTGAAAAAACGTGAAACCATGAATTGTAGAAACGATACAGACATATTCCGACAATGGTCAACATATCCTTTTGTCTAAATTCGTTCTTGCTCCGGTGAAATTTTTTCAGGCAACATCTCGGTTCGCCTCAAACAAGATATAATGCTAATATCGTTGTTCTTATGTCGTATCTTGGGAAACAAGTGTCCTACGATTCACTAGCATCGAGAGTGAATGACATAATTTATTTTAAAGTAAACGTGTTTGACACGTGCCTCGATTATTCGATTTTCAGCCATCTACGGTGCATATTTTTCTACACATCTAAGTATTGGAGATAAATAGGAAAACCAAGAAAAAAATAAATTAAATAGGTTTCTCGTACATCATGTGTATCGTGAATTTTAAAATATGCAACTTATTTTTATTTGGATTTTTCAGTAAAAAAAAACACTTAAAAATGCATGGTACATCTGGTACATATAATAATTTGTCCAAAAAATAAATAAAGGATTGCTTAGTTATTCTTTCGTTCACTTATGTTTGATACATCACATCAAACAATAAGTAGGTGGGTAAACTGTCACGTTATGTCATGTACAGTAAAACCTCTATAAATTAATAACTTTGGGACCGGAGGATTTTATTAATTTGTAGAGATATTATTATATCGATAAATTAATAATTTATTAATTTAAAGAGGTTTTAACGTATATGCACAGTTGACCTTCAAAGTTCCAAATTCTTTGAATAACTTTAAGTATACATGCATAGTTATTGATAAAAATTAAGTTAAAATACAAATGTACTAGTAGAATTCCATGAATACAAACTCACCGGAGAAGACATTCGTGAGCTTGAGAATTTGATCACCGGTATGCAATATCACCACAAAATGGATGTGAATCAATTGTTCGACTTTCCGAGTGAAAATAATCAATGTCACGAAGTTCAGAGTCTAGAAGAGATAGTGGCCGATGTCATTCATAATCCGGAAGATGATGAAGCAGGGGATGATTCAATAGCTTTGGAACCGATCACTCTAAAAGAAGCATTGCAAGCATCAACAACTCTTCATAACTTTTTGTTGCAGTACGAGAAGACAACGCCACAACTATTGAGTGCAGTAAGGAGATTTAAAGATGAGATCAACATAGATTTGAAGTTCAAGAAAAAATAAGTTACAGTAGATTCTTATTTTACTAAGTTGTCTCAAGAATATTCAAGTGCATCATATATATGTATATGAATTATTTTTAATAATTATTAATTTATAGTTTCGTCGGGACCAATATATATACACTGGGATCTCAAAAAAATTATTATCTTATAATTTTATTGATTGGGTCCCAAATTTGTACTGGTCCCAACTTGGGACCGGACAAATTATTAGTTTTAGCGAGGTTATTAATTTATCGAGTATTAATTTAACGAGGTTTTACTGTATCTGACAAACAAGAAATTAATTGATACATAAAACTTAGAGCATCTTACTTTAAAATGGAGTATGCATTTCTTTTCAACCGTACTCCATTTTAATGTGAGGATATGAAGTTTTGAATAGTACTGTACCATATAAATGGACAATGTTCATAGTTCATACTATATATATTTATATACACACCCTTATAATTAGTACTCCATTCGTCCCATGATAACTGTAACATAAACATTTTTGCGAGCTAGTTTTATATTAGTAATTGAAATAATAAAGTGAGTTTTAAGGAGGGGTATGATAGATGAGCCTCTTATCTATCACACCCCTCCTTAAAAGTAATTTTATTATTTCAATTACTAATATAAAACTCACTCGCAAAAACGCGTGTAAAAGTCAGTTGTTGCAGTGATCATGGGACGGAGGGAGTATAATTTTAATACAATAAAAACAGTTATTCTTCAAAACTATAAATGCTATTTATGTTTTCTTGTAGTATTATTTACTTTTTAGCCTTTTCATTTATATACCAAAGAGAAATTCCATGAAAACAGCAAAAATATAAAAATTCATTAAATGTTCAATTTTTTTCTTGACCTTGTAACTGAATAAAAAGAAAAATAGATTAAAACATAAAACACCTGATTTGATAGGGTTTTTGAAGTAGTGTTCAAAGTTTTATTATTTTAAAATATAAAGTACTGTATTTTAAATAATGGACTGGATTTTATACGTAGTTTATTTGTTCGAATTTAATTAGAATAAAAGCTTAGAACCTTGTTTAGAGAAAGAAATCTTTTGTTTCTTCTATTGGTTCACACATATCCAATACATTAGGTGTGGTGTGGTATGACATTTTATCTAATCAAATTTTTAAATGATTTAAAGAGGGAGAGAGATTGGATATCAATTTATTTGGTATTAACATTTTCTTACCTAAATATATCGAATCTATTTTGTATGGTATTAAAATGAGCCTATATATTCCGGGTGGGTACGGCTACTGACAAAAACTCATATGAGACGGTATACATTTTGATATATAAATTAACGTCCACTTCTTCTAGAAAGTTAAAGAGTTATATCCAAATTATGATGCGGCTCATTGCAAAAAAAAAAAAGGCTTAATTGTTCTAGAAACTTAATTTTTTTGTACGATTTAACTTGTTACTGCTCTTTGAAATTCTTTTGTTTTTTGAATAATCAAATAATGACTCAAAATCTGTGATCTCTCTACATGAGTAATAATAGTTTAAAATCTTGAGCTATTTTACTTGGTCGTTATTGCTTCTCCAAATATTATCGATTTAACTTAATTATTTTGTCATAGGGTAAACAAAATTCTACCCAATTGACAAAATAATGTATAAATGTATTATTTTAAAAGGAACTGATAAAAAAAAAGAGTAAAAACGTACTCTACATATCATAACAAGCTAAACATCAATTTTATGTTGCAACAGTACGCAATATTTTTTACTTTAAAAGTGAGACTTATTTTCTTGAAAAATTACATGGTTTTTCGTTGTCCACGTCCCCCACTAATTTTGGTGTTGAAATTATTACTATAATTATGGGCCGGTATGAAAATAAGAAAAAGTGTAATCCTTTTCATTTTAACTTGTTGGGGTTATACTGAAAAATATGTTTTTACTTTGTATAATCAAACTGAATTTCTGTATTATTTACTGAAATAAATTATTTATCACTGATGCTTTAAATATCATTGAATGTTACATATATTTACTGCATAACTGTTCAATAAATAGTACGTGTTACATTGTAGTTAATTTAGTGATACCAGATCACAGAAGATTAAATTAACAGTCCCTTGTAACTAAAAGTACGATGTTCACGACCTAGATGAAAATGCACAATCCATCGTGAAAGGTTGAAGTGTAAGGCTCAGATTGACTTGTCTTGAACAAGAGATTACACTAGTGCATGATTGATGCACTGAATAGGACCTACGGGAGGATAAATTCTTCAGCACTGAATTAAGAAGAATTAGACCTCAGTGGTTCGTTATTTCTTAATTTTCGTCCCTTAAATAGGATCGTGTGTTGTTAGTAATTATTGCTTTGACTTATGAAGGATAGAGAATCAATGAGATTCAATACTTTATATCTTGGGCAATATTATTGGTCACATGCGATTGCTAAGATTTAATACGAAGAAATCGTGTGCAAGTACGCTTGTTCGATTTGCCCCCTTGGGAGGTTCATAATATTTATCATACCAAATCTTGCAAGTGGAATTAGTTTCCGGTATGGATAATAATGTTGAACCGTTCCTTGACCAAGGACAAAAGATATTAATTAATGGAAAGTTATTTCAGTGGCTTGAATTAATTAATGGACTAGATAATCTTAAACACGGGAAATAATAACCGGGAGCCATATTAACAGTAATATGGGTTAAGATGGATAGTGCAATATTAATTATGTAGTGGGATTAATTAATATTTATGGGCTTGAATAATATTGTGGCTCAATATTGGAAATTCAAGATCCATTGGAAGGTCCAATCTTAATTCTCCTAAAGCCTCAAGTAGCCCAAAGATAAAGTCCAATAACTGAAAAAGATGTTTAAATAAAATAAATTATTGTTGCTTATTTTTCCAATATTTTCGAAAATATTAAAGGAACAAAGATAAAAGATTTTCTTGATTTTGTTGGAAAGATTTTATGGAATATGTATTCTTGAAATACAAGATTATCCCATAAATTCAAAAAAAGTCAAAGATCCTATTTCTTCCCTATTTAATGGGAAATTTTCGAAAACCCCTTAATATAAGGACACTACTACACATTTGAGCTTGCACAGCTGCACTTGGACAGCCCTTTTTTCAAACAGCTCTCCAAGTGGAGAGCTGTTTTATAAAAAAAAAAAACAAAAAAAAAAAACAAAAACAAAGACAGCGGTTTGAAACCGCTGTCCAAGAATAAACCTTGGACAACGGTTTCAAACCGCTGTCTAATACCACTTGCACAGCGGTTAGTAACCGCTGTCTAAGTAAACACTTGGACAGCGGTTAATAACCGCTGTCTTTTTTTTTATATATATATATGAACCGAGACCTAGCTCAGACTTCATTTCTTTCTCTCCAATTTCCTCTCCCCCCAAAATCGCCGCAAAAACCGAAGACCAAATCGCCACCGTCGTCGGTTTCCCTTCAACCAAATCGCCGCCGTCGCCGTTGACCTGCTAGCCGCCGTCGTCGGCTTCTCCCTCTCCCCCAAATCGTCGCGCGCCCTCCCTCCCTCTCCTACCGCTGCCGCTGTGCGCCCTCCCGCCCTCCCCTACCGCCGCCGTCGCCATCCTCCCCTATCGCCGCCGCCCTCGCCTCCATAACACTTAGTTGGTACAGTGGATTGTGGAATCTTTTAATTTTGCTTTTTTTCAAGCTTTAGCTTTATTCATATTGCATATTCCGGACTTGGTTGAAAAGTGGGGCCTCAACTCAAGTCGTATTGAACATTATAAATATGATTATACAGTTGAATTGAACATTATATGAGTAAGTCAATATAACGTGTGTTAAAAAAAAAAAATGAATGAATAGTCTTCCATGAAATATTTTATATGCAATATCTACTGATTATAAGAAAAGTGGGGCACAAAATAAATATAAATATAAAATGGGGCCTCAACTCAAGTCGTATTTCCATTGAATTTTTCAAGCTTTGGCTTTATTCATATTATATATGTTGCTCTTGTTGTTTTTTGAACTGAACTAATCTTGTTGTTTATAACACTTAGTTTTGTTTATATTATATATGTTGCTCTTGTTTTTTAGCTGAAATATTATATTTTGCTCCATAACACTTAATTGCTCTTGTTGTTTATATTACTGGTCTACTTCAGAAGACAATGTCATTCAAGCCTAATACACATATGTTCATAGTATAAGAGTATGCTATCAACTGAAATTTTAATTTATAAGTAGATGATGCAGATGTAACTTATAAGTAGATGTATCATGTATACTGCATAGATAGTTCTTATCATGTATGAAACATCCGGTTGTGAATATTGTTTATTTTTTGTTTATTAAATGTTGTTCTTCTGCTTTACAGGATCATGTCTCGTTTGCCATATCCCGGAGATGAGGAGATTCTGATGGAGATCATGGCGCATATGATCATGGTGCATATGATGACTTGAGAGAGTGTGACATCGATGCTCCCACCACCACTAGCACTCAGGAGAAGCGCACTTTCGGGTATAGTTACAATGTCATCTATTAAGAGAGCTCTCGTAGCAAGGAAAACACTTGGTCATTTTATTACAATTGAACAGTTTGAAATCGATAAATATATTGATTGATCGTTGAACCTAATTAAATACTATGTTATTGCGCTTATCGCTCAATGAGTTTGACAGACAATAGGAAAAAGAGAGTGAGTCGTTGTCCTTCTACATTGAGCCGCCGTCGAGCGCGATCCCTATCGTCTTTGCCCAATAACGATCGGGCGCAACTAAACCGACTCCTTTGAAGGAAAGATTATGGGACGAGCTTACGGTATGTTAATTATATATTTATTGAAAGTTGTAGTATGACCCTTAAATTTACTAAATTGTTATGTTATATGCGTATAGACTACCTTCAGAGGTCTTGACCTCACAAAGAAGAAGCAAATATTGTTGCAAGCTGGAGTAATGGCCAAGAATTTCCGGACTTGGTTGAGAAGTAACACACGAGATCCTGAAACTGGTCTTTACTCGGCTAGTCCGCCTCCTGCGTATCAGAATAACCCTATGGTGGCTCCATACTGGGAGGAGTTTGTGAGCAGAGCTATGGAGGATGATTTCCAGGTAAAATTGATCAATGTCATTTCCTCAATTTCTAATGCCCTAAGTTTTTTCAGTGTTTATCATATTTCTATTATACTGTAGGATCGAAGCAATAAAAAATCGCGTTCAAGCCAAGTCGATAGAGGCGCGATATCGTGGATCCAACAAAGGTTATGCACGAATAAGAGAAAATATGGTGAGATCAAAATCCTAACTTTTAATTTTTTTTATATATTCACTTTTAATATATCTAATAAAGGGACACGTTCATCACTATCGTAGAAAGAGGAAAGAAGAAAAGAGAGAGTGAGCCTATTGTTACCCGTTTTGACTTATTTCAGACTACCAGAAAGGGTCGAGACGGGAATATTCACGATCCCAATGCACAACGCATCATCGAAGAAGTGGTAATCTATCCATTAATTTATCTTTCAATTACAAACTATTATTTATAAACAAATAATTAAATAATAATCTTTTGTTTTTGTGATTCAGGAGCGTCTATCTCAGACCATGACGCCGACAACATTCGCATGATCGCCCCGATGATCTGTTTGGATTTGCTATGGGTCGCCAGAGAACATCCCTACCGCTCTGAGTGTCGGATATGGCGTGATTTAAGACATCTTTAAAGAATGGCACCTGGTCTTCAAGCCATGAATATGGTGGGTATACTAACGAACAGTTGCCAAGTTGGCTAAAGATGTGGAACGTTTGAGGTCCGAGAAAAGATCGAGCCCCGGAATGTCGTCGAGTGGAGCAAGTGGAACATAGTGTCGCTTAATGCTATGTTTTTCACTAACCCTAGGGATGACTTTATTGAGGCACTTCAAAACATCTCACAGGTATCAGATATGCATGTCTCACATTTGTTTTAATTAAAGACTAGTGTATTAAAATTTTCTCACTAAATATCTTATTCGAACGACCCAATGACCTTTTTTTACTACCCAGATCCGGAGGATCCCGATAGGTTGGTGGCCCGCAGTGCTCGTTACCGACTCCCATGGAATGATTCATGGTCATCCCATCACTCTTGGTTTCGTGAGGGTCACACTCGATGTACCCGTGTCGGAGAGGAGGATTCAAATGCAAAACCAATTGATGAAGCCGAATAGTTCGGAACAATGATCGGGCACTTCATCGAATGACCGAAACAACTTGGTCTCTAGCACCATGAGGGTAAAATATTTGTTATTAAAGTTCATTATCTTATTTGTGGTTCTAAATAATATTGTAAATTAATTGTAGAATCTGCCGACCCCACGTGAGGCTAAATCGAGGGACTCCAACGCTCTAAGACTTGGTTATCCCATGACCGGAGACTTAGATCACGATGATCATTTACTGATCTAGGGTGCACCGGATGGTATCGTCTAATGCTTTCGATATCGTCCACGGTTCCCATGCTTGCTCACTTTCATCGAATACTTTCCAAGAATTCGTCGATGAGGAACATGTCTTGCCAAGTCTTGAATGACGAGTGGTTGAGTGCAACCACCATAGCCCTTTTTACCTCGGTATGTGTTTACTAATTCTCAATATTCACTTTCGTATAGTTTAATTTTCTTTTTAAATATTAATTAAGCGTATATATGTTGGTTAAAGATATTTGGGTGAGCTATATCTCTCCGAGAGATAACCGAAGCGAAAGTGGAATGTACTCCTTCGTCTCCCCCAGTGTCTTGTATAATGGGTGATAAGGCATGACCATGGATGGGTTCGTTAATCACATCTTTGAATCTAACTGGGAAGCGATCATCTCATTTTTTGGCCAACAAATGTGGGGTGAGTGATAAACATTTCGTTAAAATTTGTATTCATGTTTATAATATTTGCACATATATATGCTAAATTTGCGCTTAATTTTAATACTCTCAATATAATATAGGAACCATTGGGTCTTTGGTCGCCATACACATGAATGCATTAAGTGTGTATTTTATGGACCCAAAATGATGGAGTTTATTCTAATCGCCTACGATCTCGTTTCATATATGGAAGCGTAAGTTCATTTTTAATATTCTATACAATGATTTGTTTTACTTTTAAAATTATGCATATTTAATCTATTTTTATTTTTAATTATAATAATAATAGTGTGATGACAATGTATCGAGTCGCCTTTCGTAGTCGTAAGGCTCAAGATCCGGTTAAATAAAGTGAATCGGATTAACATTAAGGTAAATTTAATTTAGTAAATTATCAAACTAATTAATAGAAAGAAATCATAATTGTAATCGTTATTATATTGTTAATCAACAAAGTTCCGAAGCAACGAGATAATGACCATTGTGGACATTTTGTTTGTTGCTTTATAGAAGATATAATCCGCGCTTCTATAACGAACATTTCTCCCAATGTAAGTCAATTATTGATTTATTTAAATTATTATTGATTGAATAAAAATTCATACTATATTGATTGATTCGTTGTTTGCAGTTTGTCTATGAACGTGAGCTTAAGTCTTACTCTAAGAAAAAGATCGAGAAATGGAAAAACGATTGAATCGGGTACCTTTACAATCGTTTCTTATATTCATCTGATCAATATTGAGATAATGTTGTTTGAAATATTGGTAGCATGTAATTAAATTATATATTTGTGATGATATATATTTCATGTTTTTGGTGTATTGGACGTATGTTTACGATTGTATGTTTATATATTTCGATGTTTTGGTATATATATGTGGTTTATGGTTTTATTATAGAATTTTTGGTTTATGTTATATGGTATTGGACGTATATATAAGTTTTATTATATGGTATTGGACGTATATATAAGTTTTGGTTTATAGTTTTATTATAGGATTTTTAAAATGTAAATTAATAATTAAAAAAAAAAAGATATTGAATGAATGTTTTTTCAATCATTGCCTATGTAAAAATAAAAACGAATTAAAAAAAAATCATCTTGACAAATGGTTATCAACAAATCAATCTAAAACTTCAAAAAAAGTTAAAACCGTTTCATCTAAATCTTTTCTTGGACAAATGTTTTTTATCATTATCAAGCTTTTGACAAATCGATGCTTGGAGAGCGGTTATAACCGCTCTCCAAGGTCATTTTTCACAGCTGTCCAAGCCCAAATGTGTATTAGTGGGAGGTGGGATTTTTATGGAATATTTTAGTTATGGAGAAAAGAATATATTGGATATATTCAAGATTTCTTGGAGATCAAGAAAAAGATTTTCCCATCTTATTCCTAGGGCAAAAACCGGCCACCACCTAGTATTATAAATAGGGGATGAATTTTTCATCCCTAAGTGCAATTCCATTTGTTGGAAAAATTAGAAATCCACAAAGGTGGTGCAACATATTTTTATTTTTCCCTTTTGTTAAATTGTTCGCGAGTTCCTACCACCGGATTGTTGAACGAGGATACGGGAATACTTGATAAGGTCTTTTGGTGTGTTCGTGTGAACGGGATCCATCTTCTCAATGGTTGTCACTCCGAAAGGTTAGTTCACGTAAACCCGTAGCAATTCCGCATGCGTAGGATTTATGTGAACTGTTTATATGCATGATTTGTTGTTGAATTATTATTTGAATTAATATAGGATTAATTCATGCTAGTAATAATTGTTAGAATTAAATTTGTATTTAAATATTCATCCCGAATAGATCCGGACAATTAATTCCCCAACAACTAGTATCAGAGCCTCGGTTTCGGGCTCTGAGTTTTAAATTGTAATTTAATTCATTTTTATTAAATTTGAAATTGGATAGTAGAATTGCTAGATCTTTTTTGCAGGTATCCAATTGCATGGTATTTGATGAATGTATATATTTATGCATGCATATAAATTGTGGTTTTTAATTCGATTCGTTCGAATTCGTTTTGCCTCGTGAGAAAATCCACGAGTAGATTAGAATTTATTTGATTTGATCAATGTAATAGCCTAGTCTAGATCTAGGTTTATTTATTTTTTGTAAATAAATTATAACCGGATCGAGAACGAAGACGAAGAATTAAAGACGGCGACAGTGCCCGGACGACGCAGCTGGACACGGCGAAGTGCTAACGCGAAGCTTGAAGAGAGAGGCGCCCTGCACGTGGGTGCAAGCCTGGGTGTGGCCGAGCACCGGGCGAGACTGGTGGTCGAGGTGGCAGCCTTGGCTGCCTGCGTCTTGTGGGCGCTATGAGACGCTGCACGCAGCACGCGAAGCGGTGAAGGCGATGGCACACGCGGCACAAGCAAGCGTGGGCAAACGCCCGATGTGACGGGCGAAGAAGCGCAAGTCTTGGTGGGCGCTAACTCCGAGCTTCATCGCGGCGAAAAGGGCGCGCGCATAAAAGCACGTGTATCTCATCCCTTGCTTGCCGAAAATTCCGAAAGTGATGGGCGTGGATGGCCGCCTGGAGACGAGGCGTCGCGCGCGGATACGAATACGTGTTCCGGGCCGTGAGCTACCCAATGTCGGACGTCGTTTTGGACCTAGAAGGAGGACATTATAAAGAAAATGCTGCGGACGAGTGGGAACTTTTCCAGACGAACGATGAAGGCTATGAAGACGATTTCTCAAGATCAAGACATGACAAAATTAACCGTGACAATTGGATATATGTGCCCAATGTGTTTAATTTTTGTTTTGATATTTTGCATTATTTTATGCTTATTTAAATTGTGTTTAAATATGCGATGCATGAGAAAATATTTTGAAAAATCTCGCATTCGAAAATTACAAAGTATGTTTAAATAATTAATTGACAATTTTATTCCGGATAATAAAATTGAATTAATTTTGACCTCCATGATTTATTTATTTGTGGATTCTTTTGGAGAAATTCCCCCCACGGGACGTCCAAAAGATAGATTTCACATGAAAAAATTCCTAAAGGATGATTGTGGGTTATTATTAGTGGCGACGATGACCCTCCCCACGAGGCTCATTCAAAACAAAATAATAATTCTGTATTTAATCATGGTTATTACTTAGGTATAAAATTAATATGTATATACTTCCCCGAAGTCCCTGTCAATTTTATACTGGTCAAGTGGGAGCCAACTATTAATCTGGATATTAAAGGTTTGTAACTGTTTTCTTGTTTGTAACCTGCTTGAATGTGTTTAAATAATGACCCACCCCACGTGGCTTATTTTAACTGTTTTGAGATGTTGGCTGATGCATGTTCATATTTTTTGAGATTTTAATATGATACATGTGATCGAACCTTGTGATATGTTTGTGCTTATACAAATTGTTATTTATTTTAGTTTAGCATGTCGCAACCTTTTAATCCACTGTTCAATACACTTAAAGACAATTTGCTTACTGGTGAAAACTTCGTTGATTGGAGTCGTAAACTTACTATTGTCCTCACTGCACAAAGCCATAACTGGGTTTTCACTACACCTAAACCAGAAAAGCCAAATGATGAGTCAACTAAAGCGGTTAAGAAAGAGTATGCTGACTGGGAGCGTTCCAACGAAATGGCAAAGTGTACCATCTTGGCTTCAATTTCAGATTGTTGCAACACCAACACCAAAACGTTGAGACCGCTGCAGACATCATGACTAATCTTAAGTGATGTTTCAACATCAGAATCGTGTGGCTCGTCAGATCAACATGAGGGACTTGCTCTCTATGAAAATGGTGGAGGGAACGTCCGTAAGGGAGCACGTTCTCCAGATGATGGCTCACCTTAACAAGCTTGAGGTACTTGGAACTGAATACGATATCGAGACCCAAATCGATTTCGTGCTCCACTCTCTGCCGAAATTTTTTGAACAGTTCAGGCTGAACTACCAAATGAACAATCAGAAGTTCTCGATGCCTGACCTGCTGCAAGCTTTAGTCTCGGCAGAGACGATATTGGTGCAAAAGAGCCAAGCCTTGGTGGCAAATGGACCTTCTTCTTCTTCTAGGCCAAAGGGTGATAAGAACAAGAAAAAGGATAAAGGCCACAAGCAAGTGAACTCAATTGTTGCCAAGACCAAAGAAAAGGTGAAGGGAGGTGGAGGAGTGAGTAAACCAGCTAAGGGGAAGTGCTTCAACTGTGGTGAAAAAGGACATTGGAGGTCAGCCTGTTCCAAACCCAAAAGGAATGGAAGGAAAGGTAATTCTCACGCACTAGTTGTTGAAACTTGTTTAGCGGCGTATGCCTCCCATTTATGGGTGGTGGATACGGGATCCACTGATCATGTTTGTTTCACTTTACAGGGGTTCAAGCGGACTCGGCAACTTAGTGGGAGTGAGATCCTCATCACACTGGGCGATGCTACGAGAGTGGCAGTAGAAGTAGTGGGAGAAGTGCACCTGTCTTTTGAAGACAGAGTTTTAATTTTAAGAGATGTTCTTTACGTTCCTAGTTTTAGAAAGAATTTAACTTCGGTTTCTAAACTTTACCTTGATGGATATTCGGTTACGTTAGACAAAGTTGTTACCATTTCTCTTTATGATAAATTTATCTGTCATGGAATGTTGTCGAATAATCTCTATACAATTAACTGTGCACACCACTCACGAAATGCATCCTATAACACATCAACTGTTTCCGATAAAAGAAAACGTTCATCAGACGTGAACGAGACACTTCTATGGCATCTCAGATTGGGACATATCAATCCAAAAAGGATTCAAAGGTTGGTAGAAGATGGTTCATTTTAGTCTCTCCAGGTTGAACCAATCCCAACTTGTGAATCATGTTTGGAAGGTAAAATGACCAAGAGGGCATTCGGAGCCAAGGGGAATAGAGCCAAAGAAGTGTTAGAAATCGTTCACACAGACGTATGTGGTCCAATGTCAATCAAAGCAAGAGGAGGTTATGAGTATTTCGTCACCTTTATTGATGATTACTCAAGGTACGGCTATATTTTCCTTATGAAGCATAAATCTGAGACCTTTGACAAATTCAAAGAATTTAAGGCTCAAGCAGAGAATCATAGGGAAAAACGTATCAAGTCTCTATGATCCGATCGTGGAGGCGAGTACCTCAGCGATGAGTTTTTGAACTACTTGTCAGATGAAGGGATTGTATCCCAGCTAACTGCACCCGGAACCCCTCAACAAAACGGGGTTGCAGAGCGAAGAAACAGAACTCTTTTAGAAATGGTTAGATCAATGATGAGTTATGCGGATCTACCCAAGTCGTTCTGGGGTCATGCCTTGGAAACAACGGCTTATATTCTGAACTTGGTGTCATCCAAATCGATTCCCAAAACTCCCAAAGAATTGTGGATAGGGCGCAAGCCCAGTTTGAGACACATGAGAATTTGGGGGTGTCCGGCCTACGTGTTGGACAAGGAAGCCGGAAAATTGGATCCTCGATCAGAATTAAGGTTGTTTATAGGATACCCCGAGGGAACAAAAGGGTGTATGTTCTATGGTCCCGAAGATCAAAAGGTGGTAATAAGCACCCACTTTAGATTTTTGGAAGAAGACTATATGAACGAAAGAAGACCCAGAAGTGAGATTACCTTAAATGAGCTAAGGGGGCTAACCTCAGTGCCAACTGTACAAAATGACATACCAAATGACACACTTACACAACCGGAACCTCGTCATAGTGGGAGGGTTGTAAGATAGCCCGAGAGATTCATGGGGGTAGGAGATTCCTCGGACTTAGTCCCCGGTCAAGATGAATCAGACCCATGGACTTACGACGAGGTAATCCAAGACAAGTATGCAGTTTCTTGGCAAACAACAATGGAAGCCGAAATGGGTTCTATGGATCATAACAGAGTGTGGGAGCTAGTCGAACCACTTAATAGGGTCAAACACATTGGCTGCAAGTGTGTATACAAGAGGAAAAGAGGACCGGAAGGGAAGGTGGAAACCTTCAAGGCAAGGCTTGTGGCGAATGGTATACTCAGAAAGAACGGATCGACTATGAGGAAACCTTTTCACCTGTAGCAATGCTCAAGTCCATCCGAATTCTCTTGTTTATTGCCGCGCATCTAGACTTTGAAATCTGGCAAATGGATGTCAAGACGGCTTTCCTTAACGGAAGTCTTGAAGAGGAAATCTATATGCAACAACCCCAAGACTTCATTGAAAAAGGCCAAGAACACCTAGTTTGTAAACTCAAGAAGTCCATTTATGGACTCAAACAAGCATCCAGAGCTTGCAACCAATGTTTTTGATCAAGTAATAAAGTCTTACTGGTTTGATCAAAACTAGTACGAAAGTTGTGTGTACAAGAAGCGTGTCGGAACTGCATTGGTATTCTTAGTACTATACGTAGACGACATTCTTCTCATCGGGGACGATGTAAAGGTGTTGTCAGACATAAGGGCATGACTTTCAAAAAAGTTTGATATGAATGACTTAGGGGAAATCGGGCACATCCTTGGGATCAAGATCACTTGAGATCGCAAGAAAATGATGATAGGCTTATCGCAAGCTTCATTTATAGACACTGTCTTGAAGCGATTCAGCATGCAGGATTCCAAGAAAGGCTTCGTACCTTTCAGACATGGAATCCATCTATCCAAGGAAATGTGCCCTAAGACACAAAATGAGATAGATGACATGAAAGGCATTCCTTATGCTTCGGCTGTCGGAAGCCTTATGTATGCAATGCTGTGCACGAGACCGGATATCTGCTTTGCCGTTGGCATGGTGGCAAGATATCAAAGTAATCCGGGAAAAGAGCATTGGACGCCAGTTAAGAACATTCTGAAGTATATGAAAAGAACTCGAGATAGAATGTTAGTTTATCAGTCAGATAGTCTAATCCCCATTGGTTACATGGACTCGGATTTCCAATCAGACTTAGATTCCAGAAAATCTACCTCCGGTAGTGTGTTTTGCATGGGGGGAGGAGCCATGACATGGAGAAGCGTTAAGCAGAAATGCATCACCGATTCTACCATGGAAGCCGAATACGTAGCTGCTTGCGAGGCAGCGAAAGAAGCGGCTTGGCTCAAGAACTTCCTAGTGGACTTGGATGTAGTTCCGAATTTGCCCGCAAAGACAATCATTTCTTGTGATAATGCCAGAGCGATTGCAAATTCAAGGGAACCAAGAGCCCACAAGGCCAGCAAACGCATTGAAAGGAAATACCATCTTATACGAGAAATCGTTAAGAGAGGAGATATAGAGGTGGCAAAGATCGTGTCAGAAGACAACCTAGTAGATTCATTCACAAAGGGTCTGCCTCAGAACACATTCAAGAGACATGTGGAAGGAATGGGTGTCAAGACCGTTGCCAATCTGCTTTGAGTATAAGTGGGAGATATTATTAGGTTCGTGTAGGTGACATTAGATGTCACGCATTAGGAACTACACGTGATATGTTGTAGTATACTTAAAAGCAGACTTTGAGTATAAGTGGGAGATTGTTGGGGTTATACTGGAAAGTATGCTTTTACTTTGTATAACCAAACCAATTTCGCCTTTATTTATCAAATAAATTATTTATCACTGATGCTTTAAATATCATTGAATGTTACATATATTTACTGCATAATTGTTCAATAAATAGTACGTGTTACATTGTAGTTAATTTAGTGATACCAGATCACATAAGATTAAATTAACAGTCCCTTGTAACTAAAAGTACGATGTTCACGACCTAGATGGAAATGAACAATCCATCGTGAAAGGTTGAAGTGTATGTTGGGATTATACTGAAAAGTATGCTTTTTACTTTGTATAATCGAAACTGAATTTTCAGACTTATTTACTGAAATAAATTGTTTATCACTGATGCTTTAAATATGATTGAATGTTACATATATTTACTGCATAACTGTTCAATAATTTGTACGTGTTACATTGTAGTTAATTTAGTGATACCAGATCACAGAAGATTAAATTAACAGTCCCTTGTAACTAAAAGTACGCCATTCATGACCTAGATGGAGATGAACAACCCAACGCGAAAGGTTGAGGTGTAAGGCTCAGATTGGTTTGTCTTGACCAAGAGATTACACTAGTGCATGACTGATGCACTGAATAGGACCTACAAGAGGATAAATTCTTCAGAACTGAACAAGGAAGAATTAGACCTCAGTGGTTCGTTGTTTCTTAATCTTCGTTCCTTAAATAGGATCACGTGGGATTGATAACTATTGCTTTGACTTATCATGGGTAGCGAATCAAAGAGATTCAATACTTTTTATCTTGGGCAATATTATTAGTCACATGTGATTGCTAAGATTTATCTGAAGAATGAATCGTGTGCAAGTACGCTTGTTCGATTTGCCCCCTTGGGAGGTTCATAAGTTTTATCATACCAAATATTGCAAGTGGAATTAGTTTCCGGTATGGATAATAATGTTGAACTGTTCCTTGACCAAGGACAAAAGATATTAATTAACGGAAAGCTATTTCAGTGGCTTGAATTAATTAATGGGCTAGATAATCTTAAACACGGGAAATAATGACCGGGAGCCATATTGACTGTAATATGGGTTAAGATGGATAGTGCAATATTAATTATGTAGTGGGATTAATTAATATTTATGGGCTTGAATTATATTGTGGCTCAATATTAGATATTCAAGGTCCATTAGAAGGTCCAATCTTAATTCTCCTAAAGGCCCCATGAGTAGCCCAACAAATAGTCCAATAACTGAAAAGGTGATTAAAATAAAATAAATATTGTTCCTTATTTTTCCAACTAAAATTTCGAAATTTATAGATATGTTGGGTGAAAGATTTTCTTTGAATTTTGTTATGGAATGAAGATATGTATTCTTGGAATACAAGATTATCTCATTAAATTCAAGAAATCTCCCACTAGGTTTTCTATATTGAAATTTTCGAAAATTAGAAAATATAATGGGCAAGAAAGATTTTTTTGATTTTCTTGAAAATATATTATGGAAGATATGTATTTCTTGAAATACAAGAATATCTCATAAATTCAAGAAGATCCAAATCTTGGATTCTTGCACACATTATTTTCGAAAATCCATATGGTTGAGGAGGTGGGATTTTTGTGGAATATTTTAATTATGGGAAAAAGAATATAGGAGATATATTCAAGATTTTTTGGTGATCAAGAAAAGTCTTTTCCCACATTGTTTTTCTACTGAAAAAATCGACCACCTCTCACCTATAAATAGGGGATGATTGTTTCATTCCCAAGTACAAATTCCATGTGCTGGAAAAATTAGCAAATCCACGAAAGTGGTGCAACAAAGTTTTTTTTTTCCTTTTATTAATTGTTCGCGAGTATCCTTCCACCGGATTGTCGAGCAAGGGCTAAGGGAATACTTGGGAAGTCCTTTTTGTTAGTCCGTCCAACCGAATTCACTGCCATCCCGAGAGGTATGTTCACGTAAACCCGTAGATTCCGCATGCGTAGGTTTTACGTGGCTTATTATATGCATGATATGTTGTTGCAATTATTATTTGAATTAATATAGGATTAATTCATGCTAGTAATAATTAAAGAATTAAATTTGTATTTAAATATTCATCCCGAATAGATCTGTGCAACTCATTCCCCAACAAGCGTATCGAGCCACGATTTCGACTCAATTTTTTAAATTGTAATTTAATTGTGGACATTAAATTTGAAATTGGATAGTAGAACCTGTTAGATCTGCTTTTGCGTATCCAATTGTCATGGATTTTAATGTGTTTATTTATGCATGCATATAAATTGTGGTTTTAATTGATCTGTTCGGATTTGTTTTTGCTTAGTGAGAAAATCCACGATTAGACTAGGATTTGTTTGATTTGATCAATGTAATAGACTAGTATAGATCTAGGTTTATTTATTTTTTGTAAATAAATTGTAACAGGATCGAAAACGAAGAGACGAAGAATTAAAGGACAAAATCCGTAACCAGCGTAGGCGGCGCCGCTGGCATGCACGGGCGCAGTGGCGAGGCCGGGCCGCCGAGCGCTGCTGCTTAAGAACAGGTCACAAGACACGGGGCGGCGCTTAGGCGCGACGCGTACCGCGGCGCTGCGATCGCTGCCAGCGGAAGGGAGGACGCTGGCGCTAGGCAGGACGCTGGGTCGCTGAGAGGTCGCGGGCGAGGCGAAATGGGTGAGCTGCGTCTGGCGCTGCCGCCGCCGAGTCGCCGACGCCGCCGAGGCATCGGCGGGGTGCGGCCCAATTTGTCTTAGAAAGGCCGCTGAGGTCGGTCTAGGCCAAGTGGCCGTCGGATCTGGGCGTCATCCCGGATCTGGCCGCTTGGCGTGGCGTTCGAGACAAAGTATTTTTCGAGACGAACGAGTGGGAGAAATTCGAGACGTGTTTCTTCAAGTTCAAGCCAAGAAAAAATCAAACCATGACAATTGGATAATTTGTGCCCAATATGTTTATTTTTCTTTTTTGCTTGATTTATTTGTCTTATCTTATGCTTTATTTAATTTGTTTAAATGTGTTTGCATGAGGGTTGCCAAATGGAAAAATCTCATCTTCAAAATTACTAAGTATGTTTAAATAATTAATTGACAATTTTATTCCGGATAATAAAATTGAATTAATTTTGACCTCCATGATTTATTTATTTGTGAATTCTTTTGGAGAAATTCCCCCAACGGGACGGTCAAATGATAGGTTTCACATGAATGAATTCCAAACGGATGATTGTGGGTTATTACTAGTGGCGACGATGACCCTCCCAACGAGGCTCGATCAAAGCAAAATAATAATCCTGTATTTAATCATGGTTATTACTTAGGTATAAAATTGATATGCATATACTTCCCAAAGTCCCCGCGAATTTTATATTGGTCAAGTGGAGCCAACTATTAATCTGGATATTAAAGGTTTGTAACTGTTCTTGTTTGTAACCTGCTTGAATGTGTTTAAATAATGACCCACCCAACGTGTCTTATTTAAACTGTTTTGAGATGTTGGCTGATGCATGATCATATTTTTTGAGATTTTAAATATGATGCATGTGACCGAATCTTGTGATATACTTGTGCTATTGCATATAGTTGTTTATTTCAGTTCAGCATGTCGTTACCTTTTAATCCACTATTATTATACTTAAAGTTAATACAATATGAATGGAAACTATATTGATTGGAAACGAAAAATTATAATTGTCCTAACTGCACAAAAGCACAAGTGGATTCTTGACACACCAAAATCAGATGAGCCAACTGACGAGTCAAAACATCGCGGGACTCGTCGATCACCTTCATGAGAGATGTCGTCACGAAAATGGTGGAGGGCAAACCCGTAAGGGATTACGCCCTCAAAATAGATGGCCCATCCGAAACAAACTTGAGATTCTCGAGTCGCAGATTATGATCCGAGACTCGGATGAATTTGGTACTTCACTCTGCCCAAAAAGTTTTTTGAGCATTTTGGCCTCGCTAGCTAATTTGTTGCAAGCTTTTGGTCTCGGCAGAAATGTTGATAAGGCACCAAACTCAAGTTTTGACGGCAAGTGGTCTGTCTTCATCTTCTAGGCCAACTGTTGCCAAGGGCAATGGTAAGATGAGGAATGCTTGTTGTGTCATGGAAAATCCAAAGAGGAAGTGCTTAAGATGCGGTAAGAGAGGACAATGGAGGTTTTGCCTGTTCCAACCCCAAAAAGGACGGAAAGAAAGGTAATTCTCATGCACTAGTTGTTGAAACTTGTTTAGTGGCGTATACTTCTCATTCGTGGGTGGTTGATACGAGATCCACTAATCATGTTGGCTTCACGGGTTCTAAATGATCCAGCAACTTAGTGGGAGTGAGATCCTCATCACACTGGGCAACGTTACGAAAGTAGAAGACATTGCAATGCTACGTAAGTGGCATATATTGCAATGCTACGATAGTAACGATTATTGCAATACTACGCAAGTAGCAGACATTGCAATGCTACATGAGTAGCAGTTAAAGCAGTGGGAGAAGTGCACCTATCTTTTGAAGATAAAGTTTTTTTGAGATTATCTTTATGTTCCCAGTTTTAGAAAGAATTCACTTTCAGTTTCTAAAATTCGATTAAAGGACACTAAGTTTCTTCTAATAAGAATGACATCATTTTTTAAATGATGAGTGTATCTGTTACGGGACATTGATGGAAAATCTCTATACAATTAACTGTGCACACCACTCATGAAATGCATCCTATAACACATCAACTATTTTCGACAAAAGAAAGCGTGAACGAAATACTTCTTTGGCATCTAAGATTAGGTCATATAAATCCAAAGAGGATCCAAAGGTTGGTGAAAGATGGTTCACTGGAGCGTCTCCAAGTTGAACAAATCCCAACCTGCGAATCATGTTTGGAGGGTAATATGACCAAGATGGCATTAGGAGCCAAGGGGAATAGGGCCAAAGAAGTGTTAGAGATCGTTCACACAGATGTATGTGGTCCAATGTCAACCAAAGCAAGAGGAGGTTATGAGTAATTTTATTGATGATTACTCAAGGTTTTGAATGAGTAATTTTCCTTATGAAGCATGAATATGAGATTTTTGAAAAATTCTAAGAATTTAAGGTTCAAACAGAGAATCATAGGGAAAAACGTATCAAGTCTCTACGATCTGATCGTGGAGGCGAATACCTCAGCGATGAGTTTTTGAACTACTTATCTGATGAAGGGATTGTATCCCATCTCACTGCACCCGGAACCCCTCACCAAAACGGGATTGCAGAGCGAAGAAACATAATTCTTTTGGAAATGGTTAGATCAATGATGAGTTATGCGGATCTTCCCGAGTCGTTCTGGGGTCATACCTTGGAAATAGCGACTTAAATTCTGAACTTGGTGCTATCCAAATCAGTTCCCAAAACTCCCAAAGAATTGTGGACCGGGCGCAAGCCTAGTATGAGACACATGAGAATTTGGGGGTGTCCGGCCTACGTGTTGGACAAGGAAGCCGGTAAGTCGGATCCTCGATCAGAATTAAGGTTGTTTGTAGGATACCCCAAGGGAACAAATGGGTGTATGTTCTGTAGTCCCGAAGATCAAAAGGTGGTCATCAACACCCACTTTAGTTTTTTTGGAAGAAGACTATATGAACCAAAGAAAACCCAGAAGTGAGATTACCTTAAATGAGCTTAGAGGGCAAACCTCAGTGCCAACTGTACTAGATGATATACCAAACAATACGCTTTCACAACCGAAGCTTCGTCGTAGTGGGAGGGTTGTTAGTCAGCCCGAGAGATTCATGGGGATAGGAGAGTCCTCGGACTTGATTCCTGGACAAGACGAATCAGACCCATGGATATATGACGAGGCACTCCAAGATAAGGATGCAGATTCTTGGCAAACAACAATGAAAGCCGAAATGGGTTCTATGTTTCATAATAGAGTGTGGGAGCTAGTCGAACCACTTAATGGGGTCAAACCCATTAGATGCAAGTGGGTATATAAGAGGAAAAGAGGTCCGGACGGGAAGGTTGAAACCTTTAAAGCAAGACTAGTGGCGAAAGGTTACACTCAGAAAGAAGGGATCAATTATGAGGAAACTTTTTCGCCCGTAGCCATGCTAAAGTCCATCCGTATTCTTTTATCGATTGCTGCTCATTTCGACTTTGAAATCTGGCAAATGGATGTCAAGACAGCTTTCCTTAACGAAAGTTTTGATGAAGAGATCCATATGCAACAACCCCAAGGCTTCATTGAAACAGGCCAAGAACACCAAGTTTGTAAGCTCAAGAGGTCCATTTACTGACTCAAACAGGCATCCAGAGCTTGAAACCAAAGTTTTGATCATGTAATAAAGTCTTATGGGTTTGATCAAAACAAGTTTGAAAGTTGTGTGTATAAAAAGCGTGTCAGAACTGCATTGGTATTCTTAGTACTATACATAGATGACATTGTGATCATCGGGAACGATGTGAAGGTATGATCAGACGTAAGGGCATGGTTTTCAAAACAGTTTGATATGAAAGACTTAGGGAAAGCCGGACACATCCTTGGGATCAAGATCACTCGAGATCGCAAGAAAAGGATGATCGGGTTATCGCAAGTTTCATACATAGACACTGTCTTGAAACGCTTCAGCATGTAAGATTCCAAGAAAGGATTCGTACCTTTCAGATTTGGAATCCATCTATCCAAGAAAATGTCCCTAAGACCTTGAAAGGAGATAGATGACATGAAAGGTATTCCTTGTGCTTCTACCGTACATCGGAAACCTTATGTATGCAATCTCACAGTCTGAGACCGGATATCTGCTTTGCCGTAGGCATGATAGCAAGATATCAAAGTAACCCAAGGAAAGCGCATTGACGACGATTAAAAAACATTCGAAGTGTCCAAAAAGAACTTCGGGATAGAATGTTGATTTATCGATCGATACTCCAATCCCCATCGGCTACACGGACTCGGATTTCCAATCGATTTAGATTCCAGAAATTATCTGCCTCAGTTAGTGTGTTTCCATTTGGGAAGTGTAGCCATCAAACGGACGAGTGTGAAGCGAAATGCATCACCGACTCAACCATGGAAGTCGGGTAAAAGAATGCTGCTTGTGAAGCGGTGAAAAGAACCGATTGGGCTCTAGATCTTCTTAGTGGACTTGGATGGTGTTCTGAATTTGTCTAGCAATATCTGAGGACAGCCTAGCAGATCCATTCACAAAGTGTCTGCCTCTGAATACATTCGAGAGACATGTGAGTGGAATGGGTGTCAAGACCGTTGCCAATATGCTTTGAGTATAAGTGGGAGAAATTATTAGGTTCGTGTAGGTGACATTAGATGTCACGGACTACGCGAGACATGTTGTAGTATACTTAAAAGCAGACTTTGAGTATAAGTGGGAGATTGTTGGGATTATCTTTGAAAAGTATGCTTTTTACTTTGTATAATCGAAACGAATTTTTCGGACTTATTTCTTGAAATAAATTGTTTATCACTTCTTTTTTAAATATGATTGAATGTTACATATATTTCTTGCATAAGCTGTTCAATAATTAAATGCGTGTTACATTGTAGTTAATTTAGTGATACCGGATCACGAAAGATTAAATTAACAGTCCCTTGTAACTAAAAGTACTTCATTCACGACCTAGATGGAGATGAACAACCCATCGCGAAAGGTTGAGGTGTAAGGCTCAGATTGGTTTGTCTTGACCAAGAGATTACACTAGTACATGACTGATGCACTGAATAGGACCTACAGGAGGATAAATTCTTCAGAACTGAACAAGGAAGAATTAGACCTCAGTGGTTCGTTGTTTCTTAATCTTCGTTCCTTAAATAGGATCACGTGGGATTGATAACTATTACTTTGACTTATCATGGGTAGCGAATCAAAGAGATTCAATACTTTTTATCTTGGGCTATATTATTAGTCACATGTGATTGCTAAGATTTAATACGAAGAATCGTGTGCAAGTACGCTTGTTCGATTTGCCCCCTTGGGAGGTTCATAAGTTTTATCATACCAAATCTTGCAAGTGGAATTAGTTTTCGGTATGGATAATAATGTTGAACCGTTCCTTGACCAAGGACAAAAGATATTAATTAACGGAAAGCTATTTCAGTGGCTTGAATTAATTAATGGGCTAGATAATCTTAAACACAGGAAATAATGACCGGGAGCCATATTGACTGTAATATGGGTTAAGATGGATAGTGCAATATTAATTATGTAGTGGGATTAATTAATATTTATGGGCTTGAATTATATTGTGGCTCAATATTAGATATTCAAGGTCCATTAGAAGGTCCAATCTTAATTCTCCTAAAGCCCCCCTGAGTAGCCCAACAAATAGTCCAATAACTGAAAAGGTGATTAAAATAAAATAAGTATTGTTGCTTATTTTTCCAACTAAAATTTCAAAATTTATAGATATGTTGGGAGAAAGATTTTCTTTGAATTTTGTTATGGAATGAAGATATGTATTCTTGGAATACAAGATTATCTCATTAAATTCAAGAAATCTCCCACTAGGTTATCTATATTGAAATTTTTGAAAATTAGAAAATATAATGAGCAAGAAAGATTTTCTTGATTTTCTTGAAAAGATATAATGGAAGATATGTATTTCTTGAAATACAAGAATATCTCATAAATTCAAGAAGATCCAAATCTTGGATTCTTGCACACATTATTTTCGAAAATCCATATGGTTGAGGAGGTGGGATTTTTGTGGAATATTTTAATTATGGGAAAAAGAATATAGGAGATATATTCAAGATTTCTTGGTGATCAAGAAAAGTCTTTTCCCACATTGTTTTTCTACTGAAAAAATCGACCACCTCTCACCTATAAATAGGGGATGATTGTTTCATTCCCAAGTACAAATTCCATGTGCTAGAAAAATTAGCAAATTCACGAAAGTGGTGCAACAAAGTTTTTTTTTCCTTTTGTTAATTGTTCGTGAGTATCCTTCCACCGGATTGTCGAGCAAGGGCTAAGGGAATACTTGGGAAGTCCTTTTGGTTAGTCCGTCCAACCGAATTCACTGCCATCCCGAGAGGTACGTTCACGTAAACCCGTAGATTCGCGTCGTGGGGTTTTACGTGGCTTATTATATGCATGATATGTTGTTGCAATTATTATTTGAATTAATATAGGATTAATTCATGCTAGTAATAATTAAAGAATTAAATTTGTATTTAAATATTCATCCCGAATAGATCTGTGCAATTCATTCCCCAACAGTGTAAGGCTTAGATTGACTTGTTTTGACCAAGAGATTACACTAGTGCATGACTGATGCACTGAATAGGACCTACATGAGGATAAATTCTTCAGCACTGAATTAGGAAGAATTAGACCTCAGTGGTTCGTTATTACTTAATCTTCGTCCCTTAAATAGGATCGTGTGTGGTTAGTAATTATTGCTTTGACTTATGACGGGTAGAGAATCAATGAGATTCAATACTTTATATCTTGGGCAATATTATTGGTCACATGCGATTGCTAAGATTTAATACTGAAGAATCGTGTGCAAAATACGCTTGTTCGATTTGCCCCCTTGGGAGGTTCATAAGATTTATCATACAAAATCTTGCAAGTGGAATTAGTTTCCGGTATGGATAATAATGTTGAACCGTTCCTTGACCAAGGACAAAAGATATTAATTAATGGAAAACTATTTCAGTGACTTGAATTAATTAATGGGCTAGGTAATCTTAAACACAGGAAATAATAACTGGGAGCCATATTAACAGTAATATGAGTTAAGATGGATAGTGCAATATTAATTATGTAGTGGGATTAATTAATATTTATGGGCTTGAATAATATTGTGGCTCAATATTGGAAATTCAAGATCCATTGGAATGTCCAATCTTAATTCTCCTAAAGGCCCCTCAAGTAGCCCAAAGATAAAGTCCAATAACTGAAAAAGGTGTTTAAAATAAAATAAATTATTGTTGCTTATTTTTCCAATATTTTCGAAAATATTAAAGGAAGAAAGAGAAAAGATTTTCTTAAAATTTTCTTGGAAAGATTTTATGGAATATGTATTCTTGAAATACAAGATTATCTCATAAATCCAAGAAAAGTTAAAGATACTATTTCTTCCCTATTTAATAGGAAATTTTCGAAAACCCCTTAATATAAGGAGGTGAGATTTTTATGGAATATTTTAATTATGGAGAAAAAAATATATTGGATATATTCAATATTTCTTGGAGATCAAGAAAAGGATTTTTCCATCTTATTCCTAGGGCAAAAATCGGCCACCACCTAGTATTATAAATTGGTGATGAATTTTTCATCCCCAAGTGCAATTCCATGTGTTGAAAAAATTAGAAATCCACAAAGGTGGTGCAACATAATTTTATTTTTCCCTTTTGTTAAATTGTTCGCGAGTTCCTACCACCGGATTGTTGAACGAGAATAAGATTATACTTGAGAAGGTCTTTTGGTGTGTTCGTGTGAACGAGATTCATCTTCTCAACTGTTGTCACTCCGAAAGGTTAGTTCACGTAAACCCGTAGTAATTCCGCATGCGTAGGATTTATGTGAACTGTTTATATGCATGATTTGTTGTTGAATTATTATTTGAATTAATATATGATTAATTCATGCTAGTAATAATTGTTAGAATTAAATTTGTATTTAAATATTCATCCCGAATAGATCCGGACAATTAATTTTCCAACATAACTATCTGTCACGTTCTTTCAGTCTCATGCAATATTAATATGAGTGTTGTTAAAATTGAATGCTTCATCCATGTTCCACATAATGAAGTTATCTGAAATTACATTTTAATTAGAAAATCATTTTTTGGCACTGAATTCTAAATGTTATTTTACTTTTTTTTTTTTGGCGTTTAGGCATCACCATCTCCCATTGTCCTTTATACATGATATAGTCAACACCAACTTCAAGTATTCAAGTAAAACTCATTTTCATGTTGGCAAACACAATTTAATTGCAATATAAAATCTCAATTCCATTTTTCTAATTTTAAATTATTTGTCTTATATTATCAATTTTCAATTTTTTTAAACCGGACCAGTCATCGAACCGGACAATCAACTGGATCACTGAGTTACTGGTTCGACCGGTTGAACCGTTGTATAAAAATCGGATGACTCGGATATGTTACATTCTATAATACATACATTATAAATTAAATATTTTGATCAAAAGTTGCATAAAAAATAAAAATAATGCATGTTCATTATTTTTTAATTTTTAAGAATAACTAATTGTTTTCATTTTAGTTTTATTATTATTTATTTAAATTCCAATACTTTTATTTATATGCTATCTGTGAAATTAAAATAACATACAAATTAATCCCTTTGTCTAGAATATATATTATAGAGATGAAGAACATGCAATTTAAATAAAAAGTATCAGCATATATTTCATTGCATTGCTTATCAATAATATTGTGTAGCCAAATGGATTGCTGTTACTTTGGCATGCATGTGGTTTGTAGTTCAATTCCCATTGATGTTATTTTATTTCTTTCTATTTAAAAGTGTTTTGAAAAAAAAGTTGTATATAAAAAATCGGATCAACCGGTTAGCCGAGTTTCCGGTTTAACCCGGTTCTCAACCGGTTCACTCCGGTTTAGAAGAGACTCGGTATACACTTAAAACCGGACCGGGACCTGGACCGGTTCGCGGTTAACCCGGTAGAACCGGCCGGTCCGGTCCGGTTTTAAAAACACTGCTCTATAGAACATAATTATATTATAAAGTCTTAATTAAGAAAAACACAAACTCTCCTGTGAAAACTGTTCATATTAATTTATTCATACTATAAAATTAATATTATTACACTTATAAACGGATATCACTACTTTTAAAAGCTAGTATATATAGCATTTATTATTATGATCTCAATTTATAAATATAATAATATCAATTAATAAGCATTATAATGTAGTGGTATAAAGTTTATATTTTGAACAAGTTTCACCAAAGACCAACACTAAAAAAAGAAAAGCTGAAAATTAAATTGGAACAGAAAAATGCTTTTGCTTAAAAGTAGAATTTTCAAATGGGAGCCTGAAAACAAACTTTCAATGAAATAAATAAATAAAAATTATTAACACAATTTTAAATTAGGCTAAGTCCACCTAAATGCATTGTGCTCTCATAATATATTTTAGAACTATACAACTCGTTATATTAAAAGATTCAACTTGTTTACATTGAACCGTGCAACTGTTATGAAAAAATAATTATATGGTTCAGTATAAATAAATTGCAATGCACTACTAACGCACGGTGCACCTGAATTCATATGAAACTCACTCTTCAAATTAATAAAAGTTGTAAATACTCGTTTTAAAAAAAATAAAAAAAGTATATAAGAACAATTGTTGAACAAATATTTTAAGAGTGTGTCTCATGTGCATCCAAGTGCACCGTGCACTCATAGTGCATTTTAGAACCGTGCAACTTATTATATTGAAATATGCAATTTATTTATACTGAATCGTGCAACTATTTTTTCATATTAACATTTGCACTGTTCAATACAAATAAATTGCATCTTTTAATATAATAAGTTGCACGATTCTAAAATACACTATAAGTATACGATGCATCTAGATGCATATATATAAGACTTAATCATTAGATTATTATTATTTACAAAGTGACCAATAAAAATTAATTATGTGAACTAATTTAGATTATTGTGTACAAATATACAACACTAGTACGTATCCCGACAAATTTCGCGGGCTGAATAAAAAAAAATCGAGTAGGTCTTTTATGAAATTTATTCACTGTGAAACTAGTTTCATATTTACAGACATGACCTTTCAGTTATCATGACTAATATTTATTTGTAATATAAATTACATCCTTCAATTATTACCACTAACTTTGTAGGTGTCCTATGAAATTTGTTCACCCTATACTTTGCCAAAAAAAATTATATACTACTCCCTCCGTACCATAATAACGTGCACGGTTACTGTTTTCACGTGTTTTAGTAAGCGAATTTTTTATTAGTATTTAAAATGATAAAGTGTTTCTTAAAGATGCATATAATAGAAGAGGGATATATCTATCATACCACTCCTTAAAATTAATTTTATCATTTCAAATACTAATAAACATCTCGTTCGCAAAAACTTGATAATAAAATTAGCGTGCACGTTATCTTGGGACGGAGGTAGTATTACTTTTTATTTATTTTAAGTCAATTATAATTATGTTTTTAAAATTTTAAATGTTCTATCTATAAAAATTTAATTTATTATAAACGTTATATTTAAATTAAAATAGGCACATTTGAATGAGATGGTCTCATGGTGAAACGGGACATAAGTTGGACATTGACGTTTAAACATTTTGGAAGAGGTGAGTGTAATTTGTGCTAAATTGTACTCATCTCATACATGAGACCGTCTCATATGAATTTTTATCAAAATTTTCATGTAATCAGAAATGTTATAATTATTATTAACTTATATATATATATATCTATCTATTAGTTGTTTCATATATATATATATATATATATATATATATTAACTTATATATATACTACCTATTAACTTATATGTGTGTGTACGTCAATTATATAAAAGGTACTCACAAATTGTCGCCTTACACACACGATGCTTCCGATATCAGTCGTGTGAACTGTGCTATGAATATAAAATTTGTCGTGTGAAATTGTGTATATACTCAAAACGGTTAAAGTGTGTATATAGTAACCATCTATTTTTTAATTAGGGATTAAATTTTTTGTAGACCCGTAACTTTGCTTTGTTTTGAAATTGATCTCGTACGTTTTGACTTTTTGATTTTGGTCAAATATATTTTTAATTTTTTTGAAATTGATCCTGTAAGTATCTAAAATTTTTGAAATTGATCATTTTCACCTGCTACAACAGGTTACCAAGCATTTAACAACTACATATGTAATTATTTTGTTATTTTCTTTAATTTCGAAGCGTCACTTAAACTTTTTTAATCATAATAATCTTAGCTAGATTTTTGATCGGGTTTAAAAACAATTTGTACATTAAAAGACAAAACAAATCAAATCAGTTTATTGGGTTTAAACTGACCAAAAACTAAAAAAATAAATCAAAATACCAGAAAATCACTATTTATGTCTAAAAAAACATGCAAAAAATTCCGACACAAAATTATTAGGATTAAAAAAGTTTAGGTGGTATTTCGAAATTAAAATAAAAATAAAATAATTACATAGATGGTTGTTACATGATTGGTGACCTGTTATAGCAGATGAAAGGACTAATTTCAAAAAATTTAAAAACTTATAGGACCAAAATAAAAAAGTCAAAACATACGGGACCAATTTCAAAACGATGCAAAGTTACAGGACTATAAAAAACTTAATTCATTTTAATTAATTCCAAAGGCACATGTGTAAAGTGTCACTTGAATACATATTTAAATAAATAAGGGCAATGTCTCATATGCACTTGGTGCACAGACTCTAGATCCGTGCATTCACTTTGACCCTGTCCGTTTTTTTATTATGGATCCTCATTTTTACTAATGACAAGGTCTCATTTTTTTACTGGGTCACTCCTATACCCGAGTGCACGATTCACTTGGTGCACTGAGACTTACTCGTGAATAAGAGCTCTCCCTCCCATGGCCGACACAAAATAAGAACAGAGACGAACATATATGCACGCAGAATTACTGAATCACTCCATTCACTTTCCAATTTCTATATCATCTTTCCGTTGTTCTTCATCTCTCTCTCTCTCGCACTGAAAAGGAATCAATACTCAATTGTATGTATAATAAGTTGAAGAACAGGAACAAAATGGGGGATTATCTATACGAAGGAATCATAATCGACATTCTCCATCGATTACCGGTTAAAACGCTTCTCCGATGCACCGCCGTCTGCAAATCATGGTACGCCCTAATCAACGCCCCTCAATTTATCTCATCCCACTTGAAATTTTCCGATTCTCCCAAAAACAGAGCCCAATCGCTCTTAATCAGGCGTTGCATCAAAAATTGCGAGCGATACGAGTTGTATTCTGACAACGATTCGTTTAATCCGCGCTCTAATTTGAAATTCCCATTTAGGAGCATGAATTCATTTTTCACAATTGTGGGTAGCTGTAACGGATTGTTGTGCATTTCCGATGATCGAGTGTATTATATGAACACAATAATCCTGTGGAACCCTAGCATTAGGAAATCCGTTCTGCTTCCGAAACCTAATTTGATTTACAATTCGTATGGCACTTTTACGCAATGTTTGGGATTTGGGTTCGATTCTGTGGCTAATGATTATAAGGTGATTAGAATTACATACCTAGATTTTGTTAAAATGCCCCAAATTGAGGTTTATAAATTGAGTACAGGGGTTTGGCAGGATATGAGCTATTTGGGGCTTGATTATGTAATATATAATCGATCGTGCCAAATTTTTGTCAATGGGGCTGTTCATTGGATTGCTAGGTACATGGATAGTTATAATTTGATTGTGTTATTCGATATGTGCAATGAGGTTTTTCGAACGATGATGCTTCCCGTTAGTCTTGTGAATAATGACGCAACGGGAAGTGCGGATTTGGTGGTGTTTGGGGAAGCTCTTGGTGTGATTTCGTGGGATTCGGAGGCGAATTTTAGCGTTTGGGTGATGCAGGAATACAGGGTGGAGGAATCTTGGAGTAGGGTTTCGAGTTTCGATTTGAGGGATTTGGAGAGTGGATTTATGAGGCCGTTGTGGGTTAGGAGAAACGGTGAGGTTATAACTATTCGGGAAGATGGCCATTTGATTTGTTTTGATGGCGATGAAGGAGAAGTTAAAGATCTTGGTATTGGTGGGTCTAGATCAGAAGAATATCGAAGATCGGTTCATGTGTATAGTTATGTGAGCAGTTTGGTTCTTTTGAAGAAGGGTGTTTGTGATGCATTTACTTGCAACAAGTTGCCAACTATGGGCACGAATACTGGTTATGGTAACGGTAATGGTAATGGTGGTAGCGATTATGAGTATGAATCTTGAAGCGATTGCAAGAACGTATAAGTATTGAAGAAATGTGTGTGTATAATATATATGTTTTTCTTATTGAGCTACAATATCAACATAAACTACTTGTACCATGAGTCCGTCATACAGTGTGTACAAGTATTTTATGTTAACGTTGGATTCTATAAGAATCCCACAGTCGGATTTCATGTCATTACTCATATATGATGGACAAAGAATGGTAAGCGTGCATTTTGATGGATTTTTTGAAAGGGGTTGTGATGTGTCATTAATTTATGTTTCAATATTCAATATTTTTAAAAGAGAGGTGGTTCTATTCACCATTCATTCAATATTAATGCTTTTTTTTTTCTTTCTTTTTTGGAATGTGAATGAATATTAATGCATTTGATTATCTGTGACTGAACAAGTACTTCTTATACAACGGGTCGGGGCCTGGTACAAGATGTATATGTAGCACCAAATTTTAATAATCTAGTTTTTGGTAGCTGAAAAAAGAAATTAGGAGCACTTGTATGTATGCATGCGTGTAATGCCTCAACCGGCAATGAGTCAATGACAATCTCATCATCATTGCTTTGAAAGCACCTCTAATGCCTCAACCGACCCTTTTCTAATGCGCAGTCATACATGCTTCCTAAAAAATCATTAATACATGCGTGCTTCCTAAAAAAAACATTAATATGTCCCATTTATAATTTTTCCCTGGGGTGTTTTAGTTAAAAAATAATAATAAATTTTAAAAAATGAAGGGTAGTTTTGGGTATTGGAAGAAAGAAAAAAATTATGTGGAGTAATTAGTGACATTTTTATAATATTGTGTAAAAAAATAGGATAAAAATTATAAGTAATGGAGTTACTTTTTCCATTTATGGAAGGGAAAACTTATTGAGACGGATATAAAATAAAAGTAGAAAACTTATAGTCGGACGGAAGAAGTACTATTTAATTTTTTCTACAAATTCTACCCAATACGTACAATTTTCCAAATCTATTGTCCAAATTTAGCATTGACTCTAAATTTTTTAGATTTTAATAGAGTGAGATTTATTTTATATCAAATCGAGAATATTTTATAGTAATTGATGTGGTATTATTATATTGTGTTAAGGGCAGGAAAAATAATAATTTAATTAATTAAATTTTGTGAAAAATATGATTATAGGTGTATTTTATAAAATCGAATGTACTTTAAATCTCAAATTATAATAAGACTTGATTTTCAAAGTCCCAAAACAAACGCCTAATGATGATTTCGCTATCCTTTCTTTCTCTATTTTCTGAACTAAACTAAAGAGGGGTCCAGCCGAGGAGGCCTGCGTGTATGCATTATTATAAAAAAATACTAAAAAATTAAAATCATGCAATTCACATTGCTAAGAGCAAGTCCCTACTAAAAGAGTGACATAAATATAATATAAACTAAAGAGGGGTCCAGCCGAGGAGGACCTGCGTGTATGCATTATTATAAAAAAATACTAAAAAATTAAAATCATGCAATTCACATTGCTAAGAGCAAGTCCCTACTAAAAGAGTGACATAAATATAATATAAACTAAAGAGGGGTCCAGCCGAGGAGGACCTGCGTGTATGCATTATTATAAAAAAATACTAAAAAATTAAAATCATGCAATTCACATTGCTAAGAGCAAGTCCCTACTGAAAGAGTGACATAAATATAATATATACAATCTATAAAAATATTATTATTTAATAATATATTATTAATATTAAAAATATATATAACGTTATTATTAACTCATACTTAATTTCAATAATAAATAAAAAAATATTAATATACACTTAAATATGTTTACTAAAATTATATATTATTAAGAATATTATTTTTGTAATTATAAAAAAAATTATTTTAAAAAATATATATTAAAAAGCTAAAAACAATAATATATTAAAAATATATATAATAATCAATAATAATATTAATATTAAAGTATAATTAATAATTAATAATAATAATTTTAAAAACAGATTCATCAATACTTATATTTAATCTTAAGAATGATTATTCCTAAATCATTCAATTCAGGTCTTCATTTCATTCATTAATTTATTCCATTCAACCGCAATTCCATTAAGTCAAACCAATCATGTCCTATAAAAGTTACAAACAATTTTGTTTAAAAAAAGAAATATTACAATTGTTCTCGACGAGTTCTTATATTTTTTAAAGCGGTTCAAAATGTCATCGTTGCTTATTTCGCCAATGTTTTCATAGTTCAATTTAACAACATAATTCAGTTTCTACACCACCATGCTATGTAATATAAATATGAGAAGTTTTATTTTGTACTTTGAAAATCTTGATGCATAATCTACTCTCATTACAATCACTCATATCAAACTTCCTTATTTATATTTGTTGCTATGGATTTGTCATTCATTACATATATACATAGATATATGAATTGGTGAGAAGTTGAAGCGGTATGTAATTTAATGGATGACAAAATAATAGAAACAAAAATGTGTAAATTAAATAATTTAATATATATAAATTATTGGGATAATTGCAACCTAGTACATAAAATGAATTCACTCTAGCAATGGGGTACAAATCCCTTTTAAAATAGCATCCCACTACATTTGTTTACCCATATTACCCTCAATACCCCAAACCATCTCGTTATTAGCCATATTATATCACACGCTCTCTCTCTCCACATTATATTCACACTATCTCTTCTCTCTCTCTCTTTCATTCTAATTTTCTCTCACCAAAACAAAACAGGTGGGGCCGGAAAAAATGGATCCGCCACCACCCATCTTTTCTCATCGTCCCCCCGCCCGCCTAGATCCACAACCAGAAAACCCTAAAACACCGTCACACCTCTGCCGCCGCCTCAGATCGGTCAAATCCGCCACCGCCACCGCCACCACCCCCTTCGCCGCCTCAGCAAAAAACACAAAACCCTCCACCACCGCCACCACCCCCCTTCACCTCCTCCGCGAAAAAAAAAGCCACACGTGAACCGCAAAAAATCAGCGCATGAAATCCGTCATCGTGTTCTCTCTAATCCACCGCACATCCACCGCTGCCATCCCCTCGCCACGTCTTCTATCGCTACGCCGCACCACGAAACTCTATATCTATTCCCCCACCACTCAAATTTCGAGGGGGAGTTCGTGGCGACGTGCTCTTCATTTTGATTGGAGTGGATTTGATTGGGTGTCGTAATTGCTTGTATTTATGTGATTTTGAGCTCAATTTGACAGCATTTCATGCTTTTATTGCACTAATTTCACTTAATTGTGCCTAAATGTGGAGAAAGGTTGTGTTTTGCTTTTTGTGTAGGAAATTAGTGAAAATCGAGCAAGAAATGAGCAAATCTGATCCGATCTAGAAGATTGTGGGAGAATAGGGTTGAACCACGTGAAGCTTCTTAAAAAGACGGTTGCAACAAAAAAAGAATCAACTCATTCCGAGGTCGGGAGCTCGAGTTATGGACGAAACAAAAATGTGACGCAGCTGGAAAAATCCATTCGGCCGTTCACGAAAATATCAAAATCAAAACTGGAGGCCCATTCCTATATCATCATTTCTCGGCCCAAAGCAGAAAGCAATTCCAAGTTCATGGCCCAGTGAATTTCAAGTTAAATTGGTCAACTATGTCAAGCTGCGCATCAATGCAAGAGTTGAAATCAAGTTTTGGACATGACCCCACCATTTCATTTACTCTCAGCCGTAACATTTGAATTGGAAGGAAATAGCTTTGAGGCCCATTAACTATTAAAGTCGCTACATTAAAAGCCAAGCAGCAGCAGAATACGAAAGGGGGGAATTTGAGCAGCAGAGAGGGGAGTTTCTAGGATAGAAGGGTTTTAGAATTTTCTCTACTCCACACACACCAACACTCCATTTAGATAAATTTATTGCTTTCTAGTGTAGATTTCTTTGAATTTCAAGAGCTATTTGAAGATTCAAGTGGAAATTACATTATTAGGTTATTTCTATCTCTTTTATTTGCTTTCTTTGATTTAATGACTATGTTTATGGGTTTATGTTTTTTATTGTTTATGGGTTTGATTAGAATTATGATTGACTAATTTTCTTAGTGTTTGGGTGTTTGGAGTTGTGGTGATGATTGTTTAAATTGTTTGATTATGGATGTTTATTTCTATTGATGGTGTTCCTTTAGATTAGGAGAATTTACTTTTTTACTATTTTGGTTGTTTCTTTATTAGCATGTGTTTTTTCTTTATTTTATTTCAACGAGAGTTAGGTAGAGCGGGTTTAAGCTGGCGTGTGTATTGGTTTATTTCATCTGAATTGGAGTCGATTAAGTCTTTATCACAACGAGAGTTGGTGAATCTTTAAAACAACTTAATCTACGTTATCTTCTTGAGTTAAAACGTTGGGTGGGTAGTGAAAATGACATAGGGCATCAACCTTAGTTACATGAAGTGGGAAATACGGTGGTGAATAGTTAAGTAACTAGAGGACCATATCCGGTTCTGATTACCGGGTTAGCAAAGGAGATTCACCTCTCGATCCTAGGATTTCAACCGATATCATCTGCTGAAACTTTATCAATCACGAGAATGGTATATGTTTAGTGATCGCCTTTATGGAATAACCGGAGATAGAGGTAAACACCATAATTGATCTTTTGACAATCGTCTCCACAGGAAAAACACCCAAGACATCTTCTACCATTGGTGAACAAACTCGTTTACTATTTAATTGCTTTCTCTTAGCTTGCTCGTTTATTGTTTATCTTTGTTCGATTGTTGAATATTGCTTGTTTTAAGTTTCCAAATCGTTTCACACTATAATCATGCGACAACACATAGCAATTGGGATATATTCACCATCCTAGTTCCGTGGATCGATATTTAACCGGGCACAAAACGACCCTCTTATACTTGAGAGGTTAGTGTGTTGCAAAACACGCGTCAAGTTTTTGGCGCCGTTGCCGGGGACTAGGTTGTGTTGAGTATAACTAGTTGTTCGTTGAACGTGATTACTAGTGTCTTTTTTCTTTTTAGTAACTAACATTGCTAATAGTTGGCTTGGAGATTTGTGGTGCTTGTTGATTCTCTAGGTGTGTATGAACACAAGAGCAAGTGAGATTGAATCAATTCCCATTGATCTTGAGATTGAAGCCACGGCTAGGAGAAGAAACCGAGATCGGAATCGAAGATTAGCCCAACAAAGAACAATGGGTGAAAATCAAAACAATCGGATGAATTTGGAAGGGGGTGACAATGGAGATCGCCCAATGTGGGAATACTTCAACCCTCAAGTGCAAAGACACTATGATGGCATCGCCCGTCCGGCTATTGCGGCGAATAACTTTAAAATCAAGTCGGCCCTCATTCAAATGCTCCAAAAACAACAGTTTGGTGGAGGGAAGAATGAGGACCCAAATCGGCATATCGCTCAATTCTTGGAGTATGCGGACACCGTCAAGATCAATGGGGTCATGGACGACGCTTGGAGAACTCGAACCTTCACCTTCACCTTGAGGGACAAGGCAAAAGATTGGATAGTCTCCTTACCTCCCGATAGTCTTGGCTCGTGGGACATACTATGCCAAAAGTTCTTGATGAAGTTCTTTCCACCCGCAATGACACTTCAATGCAAGAAGGAGATCGCCCAATTTCGACAAAGGGGTGGGAAGAACTTATACGAAGCTTGGGAGAGATATAATGCCATGTTAAGGAGATGCCCACAACACAATTTTGTCAATGATCAAGTGGTGAACTATTTCTACTATGGTTTGAACGAATGAGGGAAGAATGTTCATCGATTCATCATCGGGTGGATCGATTTTTGACAAGACCGGTAAGGAAGGGTTGGCATTGATTGATCGAATTGCCAACAACACCTTCACTTGGCCATCCGATGTCCAAAAGATCTTCCAAATGGATAGTGATCCAAACAACGCGATGGCGGAAGCAATGAGAGTTTTAATGAACAAGATTGATTCGTTAGCGGAAAGCCAAAAGAGAGGAATATTGGGAGGGAACATGGAGGTGCCATTGAATGCTAATCAAGTTGAGGAAGCCAATTACATGGGAAGGGGGAATTATCAAGGAAACTACCAAGGGAATCAACAATTCCAAGGGAACTACTACCAAAACCCCAACCAAAACTTCCAAAACCAACCTTCACACTACCAAAATCCCAACCAAAACTTCCAAAACCAATCCTCCAACTACCAGAACCGTTACCAAAACAACCATTCACAAAACTTCTCAAACCAAAACAATCCATCATCAAACTTCCAAGGCCAAAACAACCAAAACCAATCATCTAACCAAAATCAAGGTCAAAACCAAAACACCCAAGGCTTCCCACACAATAACTCCTACAACCAAAACTTCGGTAAACATGAAAACTTTTCATTCTCTAACCCGAAGGCCGCCCTCACTCTACCACCGGGATTTGATCCCGGAGCCCGTGCCCCAAACAATGAAGGAAGACCTACTTTGGAGGATAGTTTGACCACCTTCATCAATCTTTCGAACCAACAAACTCAAAAGTCTAATCAATGGTTTGATAAGATTGAAGAAGACTTGAAGAATCTTGGAAATATTCCAAATGTCATTACCTCTCTCTCAAGCCAATTGAAGAACTTGGAATTCCAACTAGGGCAAGTGGCATCCTCAAGCCAAGGGAAGGACAAAGGAAAGTTCCACTCCACAACGGAGGTGAATCCTAGAGAACATTGTAAGGCCGTGGAGTTGAGAAGTGGTACGGAGTATGATGGGCCGAGCATGCCTTTGGAAGATGAGGAGGTAGAAAAGGAAGAGGTTGAAAAGAGCGATAAAGGAGAGGAGATTGTTGTAGAGGATACATGTGTTGAGGAGGAAGGTGTTGAAGAAAAGAGGGTTCCGAAATGGAAGAAAGCTAAAGAGTTGAAGGAGAAAAATGAAAAGGTTGAGTGTGATGGATGGGGAATTCCTAAAACCCCCATTCTACCACATTTTCCTCAACGTTTCATGAAGAAGAAGCTTGATGATAAGTTTGCCAAATTCTTGGAAATTTTCAAGAAAGTGACCTTGAACGTGCCCTTCTTGGAGGCAATTGAGGAAATGTCATCTTATGCAAAGTTTCTTAAAGAATTGGTCACCAAGAGAAGGAAGACGGAAGACGGGGAGATGATAAGCCTAACAAGTGAGTGTAGTGCTCTACTACAAAGAAACCTTCCAAAGAAAGTCAAAGATCCCGGGAGAATCACTTTGATGTGTGAGCTAAGCAATACGGAAAAGAGAAATGCTCTATGTGACGTTGGTGCGAGCATCAATCTTATGCCAAGATCAATCTACGATCGTTTGAAAATCGGTGAGCTCCACCCAACGTCCATGACATTACAATTGGCGGATCGTTCCATCACCTACCCGGATGGTATTGTGAAAGATGTGCTCGTAAAAATTGATAAATTCGTGTTTCCGGCGGACTTTGTGGTGCTAGAGATAGAAGAGGACGTTAAAATTCCCTTGATATTGGGTAAACCATTTCTAGCTACCGCAAAGGCGGTGGTGGACATGTATACGGGCAAGGTGACCTTGAAACTCGATGATGAGGAGCTCGTGTTTGACTCCTACAAGGCCATGAAGCATACACTTGAGAAGGAGGAGTGCAAAACGATCGATGTCGTTGAAAATAGTGTTCAAACGGAATTTGAAAAATCCTTTGACCCCTACTTTGTCAATGGATACTACAATGCACTCTTTGAGAACGATGAAGCTCCTTTGAGGAGGATGATTGCAAAGATGTGCTTGAAGTGGATCAAGTCAATGAAGTGTGGGGAAGGAACAAGATCCCAAGCTTGCCATTAAGGGAACCGGTTGAAGGAGTGGAAAAGCAAGAGGAGAAGAAAATCGGGTTAAAGCCATTACCCGAGCATCTCACATATGCCTATCTTGAGGATGGTTAAAAATTTCCGGTAATCGTTTCTTCCTTTCTCAATTCGTGTGAGTTAGACAAATTATTGGGGGTGCTTCGTAAGCACAAGTCCGCAATTGGGTGGACAATTGAGGATATCAAGGGAATTAACCCCTCCTTATGCATGCATAGAATAAGAGTAGAGGAGGGGAGTAAATCAATTGTCCAACACCAAAGGAGGGTGAACCCTATCATACAAGAGGTGATTAGGAAGGAGGTTATAAAATTTCTTGATGCGGGTATGATTTACCCAATTTCGGATAGTCCATGGGTGTCACCACTCCACGTGGTTTCTAAGAAAGGTGGAATGACGGTTATCAAAATCGATAATGATGAGGTGATAGCTACACGGGTAGCTACGGGGTGGAGAGTGTGTGTAGACTATAGGGAATTGAACAAAGCTACATGCAAAGATCACTTTCCCCTTCCCTTCATGGACCAAATGCTAGATAGGCTTGGGGGTTTCGATTTCTATTGCTTTCTTAATGGGTACTCCGGTTATAATCAAATCCTGATTACACCGGAGGACCAAGAGAAGACGACATTCACTTGTTCCTATGGAACGTATGCTTGGAGACGCATGCCCTTCGGGTTGTGCAATGCTTCGGCTACGTTTTAAAGGTGCATGATGTCGATCTTCCATGGTTTGATTGAAATTGTGATGGAAGTGTTTATGGATGATTTTTCTATGTTTGGTGAATCGTTTGATAAGTGTCTCTTTAACCTTGAACTCGTGCTAACAAGGTGCCAAGAGACTAACCTTGTCCTTAATTGGGAAAAATGTCATTTCATGGTTAAGGACGGGATAGTACTTGGTCACCATGTTTCTTCAAAGGGACTTCAAGTAGATCGAGCAAAAGTGGTGGCAATTGAGAAACTTCCTCCACCTTCTAATGAAAAAGGCATTCGTTTCTTCTTGGGACATGCCGGCTTCTATAGAAGGTTTATAAAAGATTTTTCCAAACTCTCAAAGCCCCTGTCTCATCTACTTGAAAAGGATGTCCCATTTGTGTTCACTAATGATTGTCTTGAAACTTTCTTAGCATTGAAGGAAGCACTTATAGCCTCTCCGATTTTGGTGACTCTGAATTTGGAGGAACCATTCGTTCTCATGTGTGATGCAAGCGCTTATGCAATGGGGGTGGTAATTGGGCAAGTCCGGGAGAAGAAGTTTAGAGCTATCTACTATGCTTCGAAGACCTTCAACCCCGCCCAAGCCAATTACACCACAACGGAGAAGGAACTATTGGCCGTGGTCTATGCGTTTAATAAGTTTCGCCCCTATCTTGTGGGGGAAAAAACTATTGTGTACACGGACCATGCGGCGATTCGGTACCTTATGGCAAAGAAAGATGCAAAGCCAAGGTTGATCCGATGGGTGCTTCTCCTCCAAGAATTTGATATAGAGATTCGGGACAAGAAGGGGACCGAAAATGTGATAGCCGATCATCTTTCGAGGCTAGAGAGGGACCAAGACTTTGTAGAAGAAGAAACCGAGGTGAAGGAAGAATTTCCGGATGAGAAGCTTTTGAAGTTGGAGGAGTTCTTTGAAGAAGTTGAGAAGATTTCGGTAATGAGAATTGAGGTGCAAGAGCCATAGTATGCCGACTTTGCCAACTACTTGGCTTGTGGAAAGCTTCCCAATGAAATCCCTTCACATGCCAAAAAGAAATTTCTCAAACATGTGAAGAGTTTCATTTGGGATGATCCGGTGTTATACAAGAGAGGTCAAGACTCGATCATGAGAAGATGTGTTCCAAAAGAAGAGGTTGATGAGATCTTGACCCATTGCCACTCTTTGCCATGTGGAGGCCATTTTGGGGCATCAAAAACGGGGATGAAAGTTCTCCAATCGGGGTTCTATTGGCCTACGATCTTCAAAGATAGCCAAGGATTTGTTCAAAGATGTGATCGATGCCAAAGGATGGGGACCATAACCAAGAGAGATGAAATGTCTTTGAACATCTTCTTGGAGGTAGAGATTTTTGATGTTTGGGGGATTGATTTCATGGGACCGTTTCCCCCTTCATTTGGATTCATATATATCATTGTGGGGGTGGGTTACGTGTCAAAATGGGTTGAGGCCATTCCTACCAAGCTCAATGATGCAAAAACTGTGATTCAATTCCTCAAGAAGAATGTGTTCACCCGATTCGGAGTGCCAAGAGCCTTGATAAGCGATGGGGGGACCCACTTTGTCAATCAAGCTATGGAAAAGTTGCTTGGGAAGTATGGGGTCAAGCACAAGGTCGCCACCGCATATCACCCACAAACAAATGGATTGGCTGAGGTTTCAAATCGTCAAATCAAGCACATCTTGGAAAAGACGGTGAACTCAAATAGGAAAGATTGGACGATTCGCCTTGATGATGCCTTGTGGGTCTACCGAACGGTTTACAAAACTCCATTGAACATGTCTTCGTACCAACTTGTCTTTGGTAAATTGTGTCATCTCCCGGTTGAGCTAGAGCACAATGCCTATTGGGCCACCAAATAATTGAACATGGATGGCGATAAGGTGGGGGAGAATCGGTTGCTTCAACTCCATGAGTTAGAAGAGTTTCGTTTGAATGCCTATAAGAGCTCCCGAATTTTCAAGGAAAAGACTAAGCGTTGGCACGACCAAAGGATCAAAAAGAAAGAGTTCAAAGTTGGAGGTAAGGTGCTTCTTTTCAATTCCCGATTGAAACTCTTTCCCGGGAAGTTGAAATCTCGTTGGAGTGGGCCGTTTGAGGTTGCCAAAGTGTTTCCAAGTGGATATATGGAGTTAAAAAATGAAAAGGGTGACCACTTCATGGTCAATGGTCACCGGGTCAAGCATTACCTTTCCACATCCCAAGTTGGGATCGTTGGTGTCGATTTTCTTGAATGAAGTTGAGCGACTTTAAGCTCCGTCCGGCAAAGGACGTTAAACCTAGCGCTCAATGGGAGACAACCCATTTTTACCGCTTTTATGTGTTTGTGTGTTCGTTTGATAGTGTTTTGTATAATGTCTTTTTTTTGTAGGTGATGGGGTCGTGTGTTCGAGGCTTGGTGGATTATCGAGCTTTAAAGGAAGATGTGTACTCGAAGGGCACTTTAGGTACAAGCACTTTCCCCGAAACTTAGACTTTGCTTTGCAAAGTCTAAGTTTGGGGGGTGTACATTTTCTTATGCGTTTTTGTTGCACCGGCACACCCCCATTTTGAGATTTTGGTGGTTGTTCACCTTTTGACAACTTTTTGGGCTTAATTAGTGATATATACTTGTACATGAGTTTTGCCTTGGAGTTTAAGTGTGGAGTTGAGGTTGATTTACTTGTCTATATTTGAAGTGTGTGCTTATGAGTACGGTGCTTAGTGCAATTTCATGGTAAACTACTCCTTTTTACAAACTTAGAATTGCTTAGCAATATCTAAGTTTGGGGGGAGGGTAGTCGTTATTTTACGTTTCATTTGCACCGGCGCACCCATTTGTCTACTTGGTGGAGGTCATTACTTGTTGGTGATTTGGATTGTGCTATATTCTTGGATGATTTGGTGGTATATTTGCTCCTTGAGTATTGATTGGATTGTGGTGGATGCTTTTGTGTGTGATGTTGAGACTTTTACTTGGTTGATTGGTAATATTGGATGTGATGAGGTGATTACTTGTTGGAGGATTTTGCTACCTGATTGCATGCATTGAGATTGATAGACTAGGGATGGTGTTACTATTCCCTATTGCTAAACTTGAGAGATTTGAGCCATTTGAATCATTCATATTGTGATTTATCTTTCTTTTTATGAGTGGATCGTTCACAAAATGCATGCTAGAACTTGCCCCTTTGTCTTGTTTGAGATCATATTTTTGGGAAGGTGTTAAAGATGATTGGAGGCCATTTTGGTTTGATGAGTCACTTGGCCAAATAAATCCCACCGAACGAAGTCAATCCGTAGTAAGCCCCTTTGAGCCTTTAAGCCTATTTTTGTTCGCAAGCTACATTGATTTAACCATTTTTACCATTTCTTTCTTGAGCCCCATTTTGATTCCTATTGACTTGTAGAGCTTCATGGTTGGTAAATAATGGAAGGATAAAATGTAAATGAATGGATTTTGAGTTGTCAATGTGAAAAAGTTGAGAAAAATGCAAAAAGAGGTTGAGCAAGGATGAGGAAAGAAAGAAAATAAGCCTTAAAAAAATGTGAAAAAGAGAAACGAGGCTAGAAGAAGAAACCTTGAAAAATGAAAAAAAAATGAAGAAAACAAGGTTTCAAAGGAGCTTGAAAAAGAAAAATGGCTCCAAGAGAAAAAGAAAAGAAAAGGAATGTGAATTGGGTACTTGTGAGCTTGAAATGAGAAAAGAAAGAGAAATGAGTGGTGAGTTTGTGTTCTAGAAATTCTTGAGTGATTTACCAACACTTGTTGCTCTACAAGGAATTGAGTCACTTTGTCCCAAATTTTACCCCGTCTTTGTCCAAAGAGCCTACATTACCACCTTATGAAAGACCTCCTTGATTGATTACCTATCCAAAAGAGTTGATGGAGAATTGAGATGAGGGGCAAGCCTATGGATGTGCATGGAGTGAATTGATTGAAAGAGTGCAAACACATCCTTTGAAACAAGTGAGCTTTGAGTAAAATACTTCCATAAGAGAGTGGAGATAGTGCACTTGAACTTGTCTTGTCTTGATCATTGCATGTTTGATTGTGGTATGAGATTTCACTTGTGACTCCTTGTTCATTTGATATGATCCTTGAAGTCCATTGCATGAGTCTTGGTGTCCATACATTGCATACTTCACAATTCCTCATTCTTGTTCTATTTTCTTTCTTTGCTCGGGGACGAGCAACACTTTAAGTTTGGGGGGGTTGATTGAGTGTCGTAATTGCTTGTATTTATGTGATTTTGAGCTCAATTTGACAGCATTTTGTGCTTTTATTGCACTAATTTCACTTAATTGTGCCTAAATGTGGAGAAATGTTGTGTTTTGCTTTTTGTGTAGGAAATTAGTGAAAAACGAGCAAGAAATGAGCAAATCTGATCTGATCTAGAATATTATGGGAGAAGAGGGTTGAACCACGTGAAGCTTCTTAAAAAGGCGGTCGCAACAAAAAAAAGAATCAACTCAATCCGAGGTCGGGAGCTCGAGTTATGGACGAAACAAAAATGTCACACAGCTGGAAAAATCCATTCGGGGGCCGTTCACGAAAATATCAAAATCAAAACTGGAGGCCCATTCCGACATCATCATTTCTCGGCCCAAAGCAGCAAGCAACTCCAAGTTCATGGCCCAATGAATTTTCAAGTTAAATTGGTCAACTATGTCAAGCTGCGCATCAATGCAAGAGTTGAAATCAAGTTTTGGGCATGACCCCACCATTTCATTTACTCTCAGCCGTAACATTTGAATTGGAAGGAAATAGCTTTGAGGCCCATTAACTATTAAAGTCGCTACACGCTTGAAGTGATAAAAAATATATCGAGCGACTTCAATTGATTAAAAGCCAAGCAGCAGCAGAATACGAAAGGGGGGAATTTGAGCAGCAGAGAGGGGAGTTTCTAGGATAGAAGGGTTTTAGAATTTTCTCTCCTCCACACACAGCAACACTCCATTTAGATAAATTTATTGCTTTCTAGTGTAGATTTCTTTGGATTTCAAGAGCTATTTAAAGATTCAAGTGGAAATTATTTTATTAGGTTATTTCTATCTCTTTTATTTACTTTCTTTGATTTAATGGCTATGTTTATGGGTTTATGTTTTTTATTGTTTATGGGTTTGATTAGAATTATGATTGACTAATTTTCTTAGTGTTTGAGTGTTTGGAATTGTGGTGATGATTGTTTAAATTGTTTGATTATGGATGTTTATCTCTACTGATCCTTTTTAGATTAGGGGAATTTACTTGTTCTATTTTGGTTGTTTTGCTATTAGCTTGTGTGTTTTTGCTAGTTTATTTCAACGAGAGTTGGGTAGACGGGTTTAGGCACATGTGTATTGGTTTAATTCATCCTAGTCCCGTGGATCGATATTTAACCGGGCACGAAACGACCCTCTTATACTTGAGAGGTTAGTGTGTTGCAAAACACGTGTCAGGATTCTCACTATTCATCTCCAAGAGGTACAAAGGGGAAATTGGTATATTTATTCTATTTTGTACTATTTAGATTGCTCTCTTCCCATATCTCATTGTGTGTGCCAAGAATTGCATTCTTGAGGATATAGTTTGATGCAATTGATGTTGATTCCTCTATTTGTGATAGAGAAGGAAACTTTGTAATTCCTATTTGATATAGTGGAGTATTTTCTGGACTGGCTCCCGTGGTTTTTACCCTCTTGTGAAGGGGTTTTTCATGTAAAAATTCTTGGTGTTATTGCGTATTTATTTTTGCAGTTAATTTCCGAATTTGGTCCGAAGTCTATTGAGTTTTTGTGGAAGTGATTCTTGCTTTTGTGCATTTCGCTGTGCCTAGCAATTGACTCTGATTATTGGCCCCTTCCACTACAGTGGTATCAGAGCCTAGGTTAAACTAGGCTCGGACCATGGAGGGCATTGGTAGTAGCTCTATGATTAAGTTGATTGCAGAAAATTATTCTATATGGAAGCCCATGATGGAGGATTTGCTTTACTGCAAAGATTTGTATGATCTTGTTGAAGGAAAAGATGCTAAGCCTGAAAGTATAGAAGACAGAGAATGGGAGAAGCTTAGTAGGAAAACAATTGGTACAATCAGGCAGTTGAAAGAAATCAATGTTTTCACCACGTGGCTAAGGAGACAGATCCGTGTGATCTATAGAAAAAGTTGCAAGAATTGTATGAAAGGAAGAATGCACAGAACAAGGCCTTTGTTATCAGAAAGTTAGTGAACTTGAAGTACAAAGATGGGAGTTCTGTAGCAGAGCACTTGAATCTTTTTCAAGACTTGGTAAATCAACTTTATACCATGAATATTGCATTTGATGATGCGGTGCAAGCGTTATTCTTGTTGAGCTCTCTACCTGATAACTGGGAGACTATGGTGGTGACGCTCAGTAATACAGCTCCAAATGGAAAGTTGACATTGAACATGATCAAAGAAAGTATGTTCAATGAAGAGACTAGAAGAAAGGATTCCGGGGTTAATTCTTGGCAAGCACTTGTCACAGAGAATAGAGGTAGAAACAAGAGTAGAGGACCCAAAGGTCGAGGAAAATTGAAAGACGACAGGTCTAAGTCTAAGGAAAATTCAAGTGTTACCATTATGGTGGATCTAACCACATGAAGAGAAATTGCAGAGTTTGGAAGAAAGAGCAAACCGAAGAGAATCAGAAAAAGTCAGAGGATAAAAACACAGCAGCCATTGTGACTCACTCCGATGATCAAACTATAGTTTGTGTTAGTGATGAGTGTCTCCATGTGGATAATCCCGATGTTGAGTGGATAGTTGATTCGGGTGCTTCTCATCATTGTGTTCCGAAGAAAGAGTTGTTTACAAACTACAAAGCCGGAGATTATGGTCACTTGTTCATGGGGAACAAGAGTGTTGCACCAGTCATTGGCATTGGTGATATGGTTGTTGAGACTTACTTAGGATTCACACTGATGCTGAAAGATGTGAGACATATTCTCTAGTTGCGCCACAATTTGGTTGCCGTTAATATCCTTGATAGAGAGGGATACGAGCAAGAATTCACAAATGGTAATTGGAAGCTTGTGAAAGGTTCCTTGTTGGTTGGCAAAGGAAAGCTTTGTTGTACATTGTACCGGACGAAGCTCAAAATGGCTCGAGACCAGTTATTTGCAGCCAAGGATGATTCTTCACCAAATTTGTGGCACAACAGGCTGGGGCATATGAGTGAGAAAGCATTGCACATCCTAGCCAAAGGGTCTCTCATTCCTACTGCTCAAAGTAAGTCACTCCACCCTTGTGATTATTTTTTATTAGGTAAACAAAATATAATTGCATTTCGTTCTCACTCTAAATGAAAAGATGATGTATTGGAGCTAATACATTCTTATGTTTGTGGTCCTCTCGAGGTGGAGTCATTAGGTGGAAATAAATATTTCCTCACTTTCATTGATGATGCTTCAAGAAAGACTTAGGTGTACTTCTTGAAGAATAAAAGTGAATTATTTTATAAATTTCAGTGGTTCCAAACCATGGTTGAGAGACAGACAGGAAAGTTGCTGAAATGTCTACGATCGGACAATGGTGGTGAGTACACTTCTAGAGAGTTCAAGGCATATTGTGCTCATCATGGGATTAGACATGAAAGAACTGTTCCGGGTAGTCCTCAACATAATGGTGTGGCAGAGAGGATGAACTGAACCATTATGGAGAAGGTGAGATGTATGCTAAGGATGGCCAATCTACCCAAGTCATTCTGGGGTGAAGCTGTGTTGACAACTTGTTACTTGATTAATCGGTCTCCATCAGTTCCTCTGGACTCTGATATTCCAGAAAGAGTATGGAGTGGGAAAAATGCCTCTTATTCCCACATGAAGGTGTTGGGTGCAAAGCCTTTATGCACATACCAAATGAGCAAAGAATCAAGTTGGATAGTAAATCCACACCTTGTATATTTGTTGGATATGGAGATGAAGAGTACGGATACAGATTATGGGATCCAGAGAAAAAGATGATTGTGAGGAGTAGAGACATCATCTTCCATGAAAATGAGACAATAGAAGAGTTGAAGAAAGGGGAGACCTCCAATCCGATGTCTACTAGTGTTGTTGATCTAACATCACATGAGATTCCTACCACCAATGCTGAAAATGGTGGAGATGAAGTTGAAAATGAATTTGGGATGGAAAATGATGATCCAACTGTTGGAATATAGAGGCACGTAAACACGTAATACATGCACAGCGGAAATTAAAGTTCACCAACAACAAATAATTAATTGCACAAAAGGATTACAATAATCATAACAAGAAATCTTACAATAACTGTAGTACAGATTCCTCAACTATGGTATCCACGTAATCCCCTAGAACGGATCTGCACGAATCTGCCAGTGTTGAATCCCAAGTTGAATCAGCTAGGAAAATCCAAACTTTAGATCTTATGGAGAGAATATGAAGTTACGTTATTTATGAATTCCCAAGAGTATGTATATATAGGGGAGACCTAACTTAAATCTTAAGCTAGCCCAATTAGGGAATTAAAACCCTAATCTTTATTTAAATAAATCTCTATGATTAATTTCCCTATAAAATCTCTACGGATTTAAATGTCTTATATGAAAAATCTCTACGATTTATTTCCATATACATTAAATCCTATAATTATATTCCAAATATAATTATTGGGAATTCTTATTTAATTAAATCCAATTCAATTAAATAATATTAATAATAATTAATTCCAAATTAATCTATTATTAATTTCTTCTCCATAAATTAAATATTAAGTCCAATTTAACATTTAATCAACCAACTATAATCCGTAAAAGAGAACTACTTGTTGTGTGACCCATAGGCCCTCATATACCGAGCGATTAGTCAAACTAACGGTCTTAATTGAACCCTAGTCAATAAATCAGACATTCTCAATATATGAGGTACGTTGCGAAAAATATGCAACTACCTGTAACTGTAACGTGGACAATTGTGATTTCCTCCTTTCATTCACGAATACTCGATTAGTCTTGAACATGATGAAGTGCCTATTCAAATAACTAAATCAATTTATCTCAAATCACTAATTGATCATTAGTGTCACACTTAGTCACAGTCTAAGTTGACGTGCATTGGCCAATGACTTAGATCCAATTATGATGAGAAGGTGAGTATTCTCTCTAAATCCACTTTGAGGAATGAATCCTTTTCTTGGTTCAACTACCACGCATATGCACTTCGTGATGAACCCAATCCAAGCCATATCTACCCATAGACGGGTGCAAACGTCGGTCATGGTCAAAGTTCGTCACTCCACACATGTCGTGCGTATTGACCTCAAGTCAAAGGAGTATCGCATCGCTCCCACTAACCGAGACACCCGTAGACACATATAGTGGAACTACATCAAACGATTTCTCGGATGGGTATACCAATACCCTCTAAGGTATTTGTGCATCCATCATGAGATACCTAGTATCCGTAGTAAGTGAGATCTTACTACACTCTCTAAGAGTATGATGCAGATCGCACACCAATCTCCATTGCATCATCAATATCCCTTTCTTGATGATCCTCGATTGGGGCTATTTAAGAACCATGCTTAAGTCATCTGAGTTCTCACTCACTCAATGACAGCAGTGACTCAAGGGAACACATATAAGAATAAATGAAAATAATCAAACATAATATTCTAATGAGTGTAACGCCATACATTTAATATTAATCAAACAATAATATTAAACCAATACTGAATATTATCTGAGTATTATGTCCGTACAATGGATTGTCTCTAGGACACTAACACTAACACCAACTGCATTTGACCCAGATCCAGTTGTCCAAGAACCCGAAGATGTTGAGCCGGAGATTCAACATGCATCACCAGAAAATGCAGAAGAACATGGTGGAAGACCAACGAGAAATTATAGGCCAAATACATTGTATCCGAGTTCAGATTGGGCATTGATTACAGATGAAGGGGAGCCAGAGAACTTTGAGGAGGTACATTCCCTCAAAGACAAAGATCAGTGGCTTGAAGCTATGCAACAAGAGATGGATTCCTTACACAAAAATCATATATTCAATTTGGTAGAGTTGCCAAAGAGTAAGAGAGTTCTGAAGAACAAGTGGGTATTCAAGCTAAAGAAAGATGGTGACAAAGTTGTCAGACACAAGGCGCGGTTGGTCGTCAAGGGGTTCACCCAGAAGAAGGGAGTTGACTTTGATGAGATATTCTCATCAGTGGTGAAGATGAGTTCTATCCGCATTGTGATGGGATTAGCAGCTAGCTTGAACCTGGAAATCGAACAACTCGATGTTCGAACTGCATTCTTGCATGGAGAGTTAGTTGAGAACATATACATGAATCAGCCACAAGGTTTTGAGGTTAAGGGAAATGAACATTTGGTTTGCAAATTGAGGAAAAACTTGTATGGCTTGAAGTAAGCTTCATGACAGTGGTACATGAAGTTTGACTCTTTTATGGCTAGCCAAAGTTATAAAAGAACAGAGATAGATCATTGTGTTTATATCAAACACTTCCCTGATGGTAACTTCATTATCTTGCTGCTTTATGTTGATTGTGGGAAAATATATTGTGTTGATTAGCAAGTTGAAGGAGGAGTTGTCCAAATCCTTTGACATGAAGGATTTAGGCTCAACAAAGTAGATTTTGGGCATGGAGATTTCCCATGACAGAAAAGCTGAAAAATTGTGGTTGTCTCTAGAAAAGTATATTGAGAAAGTACTTGAGAGGTTCAGCATGAAACATGCTAAGACCGTATCCACGCCACTTGCTAACAACTTTAAGTTGAGCACAAAATCTTGTCCCAGAACTCGAGAGCAGAGAGAAGAGATGGCAACAATTCCTGATTCCTCTGCAGTTGGTTCTTTGATGTATGCCATGGTGTGTACACGACCGAATATTGCTCAAGTTGTTAGCTTGGTGAGCAGATTTCTTTCCAATCCAGGAAAAGATCATTGGGAGGCTGTAAAGTGGATATTCAAATACTTGAGAGGAACTTCAAAATCATGCTTGAGTTTTGGAAGTTCGAAACCGACTCTTACGGGATACACAAATTCAGATATGACAGGTGATCTCGACGGGAGGAAATCCACTTCATGCTACTTGTTTACATTTGCAGGTGGAGCTGTCTCATGGCAATCGAAGTTACATAAATGTGTTGCCATATCCATCACTGAGGCAGAGTATATTGCAGCGAACGAAGTTGGAAAAGAGATGATGTGGATGAAGAGATTTCTCCAGGAATTGAGTTTGAAGCAAGAAGAGTACATGGTTATTTGTGATAGTGAAAGTGCTATTGACTTGAGCAAAAATTCCATGTATCATGCTCGAACGAAGCATATTGATGTGAGGTACCATTGGATTAGAGAGAAACAACTTATGAAGCTTGAAAAAATTCACACCGACAAAAATCCTGCGGATATGATGACTAAGGTGGTCACTCGAGAGAAGCATGAGTTGTGTGCCGGATTGGCCGACATGAGCTCAAGGTAGTTATGATGTTTGTGGGCCAACTATATTGGGAGGGGGAGATTGTTGAGCTTTGCCCAATATTAATTGGGCCCAAAACAATCAAATAAATAATTGGAAGCCCAACAAAGAAAAGAAGCAAGAAAGAGCCCATTTTTTGAATTAGTTGACTAGGGCATTTGTTGGCTGTTGCAATTTGGACGGCAGTAGCAGCAAGCAGAAAATAGCAATAGAAAAAAAAAAAAAGAGAAAAGGAAGAGAAAGAAAAGAAAGAGGGAGAAGAAGAGTTTGCTTTTTGGGTGCTCGTTTCTTCACAGTTTGGTCTCAAATTTCGAGGGGGAGTTCATGGCGACGTGCTCTTCATTTTGATTGGAGTGGATTCTCACTATTCATCTCCAAAAGGTACAAAGGGGAAATTGATATATTTATTCTATTTTGTACTATTTAAATTGCTCTCTTCCCATATCTCATTGTGTGTGCCAAAAATTGCATTCTTGAGGATAAAGTTTGATGCTATTGGTATTGATTCCTCTATTTGTGATAGAGAAGGAAACTTTGTAATTCCTATTTGATATAGTGGAGTATTTTCTAGACTGGGTCCCGTGGTTTTTACCCTCTTGTGAAGGGGTTTTCCACGTAAAAATTCTTGATGTTGTTGAGTATTTATTTATGCAGTTAATTTCCCTATTTGGTCCGAAGTCTATTGAGTTTTTGTGGAAGTGATTGTTGCTTTTGTGCATTCCGCTGTGCCGAACAATTGACTCTGATTATTGGACCCTTCCATTACAATGCTTGTATATGTGACTCAATTATATATTATTCAATATACTATTTCGTACATCGAGCGCGAGCCAAAAACTTATTTACATCACAAAAGTAGTGTACCAAATGACGTTAAGGATGAATGTGCTCTTAAATGGGCACAATATACATGTGTTAATTCATATATTTGTGTCGTGTTTCATAACAACACATAGTGACATGACACAATAAGATTACAAACAAACATAATATGATAAGAATCTTTATTCGATATAAAATATATTATATTATATTTATTTTTAATGAATAAATATGGATAAATATATAGATTCACTATCTAAAAAATATCATATACTTGTATCATATTAATGATCATCTAATAAATTTCATACACAATTTTAATGATTATGTAAATTTAATTGTTTTATTAATCTTCTATATTATATTTGAAGATAAAATTTTCTATTTGCCTCATGTAGTAGTAAAGGTAAACTATTCCATAGTGCGTTCTAAAAAAAAAGTGTTATTGAATAATCTTAATTTCTTATTTAGAATATGTAGAGAATTATTTAGGTTTCTAAAAAATTTATCCTAACTATTACATCAAAATTATATACACCACTCATTGAAGAATAAGCTAGTATACACCACTCGTTGAAGAATACGATAGTATAAATACGAGAAGTGGTATTTGTATGAATCCAAAAGTTGTAAATAAATATGCCTTCCACCATTTTTTCCCATTATATGTTCTTACAGATTGAAACATTCTATTTTTTTTTAAGAAAAATGATAATATTAAATTTTGATTAAATATTAAAAAAAAAATTGGTTAAACTAATTATAATAAATATTAGTAATGTTTTTACACAAATTTTTTTCCATTATGTTCTTATTGATTGAAATATTTCTTTTGATTAAATATTTAAAATATATATTTATTTCAATTAATTATATTTAATCATAGCTAGTAAGGTTTTTATCTTATATGTATAAATACAAAAACTCATATGAGACGGTCTCATGCATGAGAGACGGAGTATAGACTATCATAACACTCACCCTCTCAAAGTGTTAAAGCGTCAATGCCTAAATTATACCTGTCTCATCGTGAGACCGTCTCACACAAGTGTGTCTCATGTATAAATACAAAAGAATATTATTTTACCATTTATATTATATATATTCAATGAAATTACGATTCAAACATATAATTGTTTCGATTAATTCAATTCAATTAAAGTTATTTTTAAACTTGAGTAACATTCATGTGAACCAGGTTCACAATATGAACTCTAATTCAATATGATTAATTTTGAGGGATGGGTTAATACAAAATTTTCGCCCCCATCACTGTTAATCTATTAAAAGTCTCACTGTTATGCTATAAAACTATCATTGTTATTTTATAAAACTCTCATTGTTATGTTATAAAACTATCACTGTTATGTTATAAAACTCTAACTGTTATTCTATAAAACTCTCACTGTTATGCTATAAAACTATCACTGTTATTCTATAAAACTATCACTGTCATTCTATAAAACTCTCACTATTATAAAACTATCACCCTTATCCTATAAAATTCTCACTGTTATGCTATAAAACTATCACTGATATTTTATAAAGCTAACACTCTTATTCAGAAAAACTCTCTCTGTTATTTTAAAAAAACTATCATTGTTATTTTAAAAAGCTCTCAATGTTACTTAAAATTAGAATCAGGAACGACGACGACCGATTTTGCCTCGAGCCGTTCTAGGGCTTTCTGTTGCGTCCATGTCTCGATCGTGAGATCGGGCTTCATAGTGAGGCCAACTCCAAGGATGACGATAGTCAGGAAGCTAGTGACGTAGCACGACAACTCCCAATCTTCCCATATCTGCGACACTCCCGGCGGCGGCAGCGTACGACTGAAGGCCAACACCTGCTGATCCTCGTGGCCCAAACTGGTCCAACGACTCGGACCGTGTCCTCCTCCACCGCGCGTTCGAAGGGACGGGCTATTTTGGGCCCGGAGAGCTCATGGCGGCGCCGAATTGCTTAAACGGCGGCGCTTTGCATGAGAAATAATTAAGACGTTGCGAAAGAAAAACAAAAAAGAATGGACTTGGTTTATATCTTACCCACTATGTAGTATATGGATTTGGTTTGACCCGAGTTCATAGTATGAACCAAGTCTACACAAATTTTTGTCTTTAAAACTTTTAATTTTAAAAGTGCAATATACATGTATGTAATTAATACTGACATTATATTTAAAATTGAAATTTAAAAATAAAAGAGTTTGCCACTAACAGGAGCGGAACCTAGCTTATCATGGAAAGAAAGAGGATTCTTATCACCAGGGGCGGAGCCAGGATTTATGGGAAGGTCGGGGGGCAATGATATAATTTAAAAATTAATAAAAGTTCGAGAATAAAATTAAGAAAATTTAAAAATACATAAATATGTCATTTTATTAAAATACGTCTCTCTTGCATATCACGAAAATCATCTATAATTGAGTCTATACAATTTTTTTTTGCAATTTGCTTCTCAATATACACTAACAAACAGTTTGTAAGAAATTCATCTTCCATTATGTTTCGAAGTGTAGTCTTGACTAAGGTCATAGCAGAAAAAGATCGCACCGTAGTAGACGTAGAAACTGGAAGTGTGAGAACAAGTGTTACCAGTCTAAACAACAACAGGTAGTGGTTTGATCTCCTAGTCTTCACCAACCATTGACATAAATCAGAAATTGTTGTCAATGCCTCAAAATCAGGATGTTTTCGCACTTGATCCAAATGACCCAACTCTATTTTAAATTTCGACATATCTTCATCAAAATCTTCTGGATAGAACTTTTCTACCAACCTGCAAATGTCATTAATCCTCAATAATAGACGCATTTCCCTTGGATCTAGTGCCATGCTCAGAACAACCAACTCCACTGTATTGTCATTGAATCTGTCATTCAACTCTTGCAATTGTGAATCTATCACCAAATTTAAAATGAAATTCTTGTAATGAAATCCAATGGTAATTTCATCTTGTTGATGACGAGCTCGTCCTCTTCTTGCAACATATTTAGCATTAAAATCAGGCACAAGAAGATTAACCTTTTGACAAAAGGATTTGACATCTGCAACTAACTCATCCCATCCATCGTCTCTTAATTTTTCAAGAAGAGACTTAGTAGAGGATACAAGATGCATTGCATTTAAAATGTCTTGAGATTGAAGTTGCAAAGCTTGACAAAGCATATTTGAAATCTCTAAAACCTTTTACATAAGATGCAAAATAAAGACAAATTCAAAATAAGTCAACTCCTCATGAGCTGCATCTGCATCTCCTCGTTGAGCAGAAGTGGCTCCATCATCAATAATATTAAGCAAAACCTCACATGATGCACTGTACATCTTCATCAGACTTCTTATTGATTTTAAATGAGAACTCCAATGAATATCGCCTGCTCTTTGCAAAGAACCAATTTGATTAAGCCCATTTCCACTTTCAAGCTCATCAATTTCAAGCAAGTAAGATATATTTGATGCATGAGCAGCTTTTAATTGATCGTTACGCTTACATGAGGCACCAACAATGTTAATAATGGAGTTCAACTTGATGAAAAACTGATGCACCGGAATGACTTCTTTTGATGAAGCAACTAATGCCAATTGCAAACGATGTGCAAAACAATGAACATAATAAGCATAACGACATTCACCTATAACTAAAGCTCGGAATCCATTCCACTCACCACGCATGTTACCTCGAATATTTTGAACATCAAGAGAATGACGAGATAGAACAGAAAAAATACCTTCTTTCAATGTTGATGCAGCAATGTCTTTAACGAGGACAAGACCAAAGAAACGTTCTTGCACATAACCACTCTTATAAACAAATCTCAAGACAATTGACATTTGCTCCTTTAGATTCATCTCGTGCTTCGTCAACTATAATACAAAATTTTGCATCACCAATTTCTTCTCGAATGTCATTCTTGACTTTAGTTGACAAAACATGCAAGATTTGCTTTTGTGTCGTTGGCGATGTGTATGATGCATTTCGTGGAGCTTTATCCAAAACTTCTGCTACTTTGTCATTGAAAGAGCCTATGAAACTCAAAACTCAAAAAAATTGCCACGATTAGTCGAGGTAATGGACTCATTGTGGCCTCTAAAAGAACATCCTTGAAATGCAAGCCATCTAGTCGCCTCAATTGAAGCTTTCAAACTAAGTCTGTTCTCTGCAACTTCTTGAGATGTGAACTTTTCAAAACTATGTATAATATGTGATTGTTGGTTCATGAGATCTGCACATGCCTTCACAACATTTTGATGAGGTGAAGTAAGATCTTTTCCAAGATGCCCTAAAAACGAGCAATTCTTTCCGTCTCGTACCTTCTTCCATGATCGAAATCCATTAATAGTAAATGCATCCGATCCAGAAGGCCCGTCTTTAGTATGAAATAGATAGCATGGTAGACAAAATGCAGCATCTATATGAGGCGAATATTCCAACCACGATGGAAATAACTTAAACCATGATGCCTGAAAACAACGGGAATGCGTTTCTCCTGTCTTTGGGTACTTGGCAAGCACACATTGAAATGGTCCAGCTTTAATATAAGCTCTCCTTACTTCATCACACCTTTCAATAGGATATTCCCATATTGGTGGTCGTAGTCCTGGATCACGTACTAATGATTGAGCATCAAAATTTTTAGTAATTTCGACTCTAGGTAATTTTGGCCGAACTTCAAGATTTGAATTGTTGTCTTCAATTATCGGATTTGATTGAGATGTCGAACTCTGGGCATTCTTTTTTTTGAAAAACGAATCAATTCTTTGTAGTTTTTTCATCTACAAAAAATAGAGCAACAAACATAAGTCTCAGTCATCTAATATATATAAATATCAAGAATATATAAATTTTATCATTATTTAATATACAAAAGAAATTTTAAAAAGAAAATTCGAGTGTCGAATTAATACTTTCGATAGTAGAAAAGTGAGAACTATAATTTAATTAAATTATGCACAAATCTCTCTCAAAGTCTCAAACCCTGGATTTATAACAATCTAAAATTAATAATAACAAAATTTAAAATAAATAAAGATATTAAAATTTTGTGTAAAAAATAAATATAAAATTACCTTGATGTGCCGTGGCGAGTCGCGACTCCACTGGCTTGGCTGCTGGCAAGCGGACGATTGGAGTAAGGAAGAAGAGACGACGATATGGTGAAATCTGTGACTTCAATTTTTCACATAACTTTGCATAACCTTTTTTGATTTTGATTTTGATTTAAGAAAGTAAATGGGCTTTACAAAATTGGGCTTTTAATTAATTAATTATTATGAATGATGAATCAATTGAATTCCCTGGGCCGAGCCGCCATAACACCACCATTCAACCAATTATTACTAGATTAATAATATAATATAACATATATATATAATATATAGTAAAAAAAAAAAGGTTGGGGGGCCATGGGCATGTATATACCTCGGCCACTGCAGTTATCACTACTCACACCTTGATGCCCTAGAATTAAGGCTTTATTTGAACCTGGATAGTTGGAGCGACAGAGGGGAAGTCTTACCCTATATTAAAATGACTTAATATTCTAAATTGAGGAATCAGATTTTAATTTGAACCTGGGATCGCTGGGGCGATAGAGAAGAACTCTTACCACTATACAAAAATGACTCAACGTTCTAAATTGAGAATTTATATGTAGTAAATGTGTTTATTCATTTTAATTAGATATGTATATTTAAGAGTGAGTCTTATGTGCATTAGGGCGCACCGTGCACTTATAGTGCATTTTAGAAGTATGTAACTATTCAAAACAGAAACATGTAACTATTCAAAACAGAAACATGCAACTATTCCAAACAGAAGCATGCAACTATGTTCTCATATTAACAGTTGCACTTTTCTGTATAAATAAGTCACATTTTTTAGCATAACAAGTTTCGTGCTTCTAAAATGCACTAGTGTAAACCCCGCGTATTACGCGAGATTGAAAATAATTATGTCATATTTTAATTTTACATTAGTGAGTATAAAATATCATATATGTTTGGTGTTAAGATGAACATATTACTAATAGGAAAATAACATTTAATACTATTCACGTGGATTTGGAATAACGGAAAAACTTTAAAACATACTGTGAAATTCTTTTTTTTATTAAATATGTGTATTTTGTAAAGCAGAACATGGAAATAAAGAATTTTATAAAAATATTATTAGACATACAATGCTAAAAATGAAATAGAGATGATTTTAAACTGACAATTAAGAACCTGAATTGATAATTGAAAGTCGTTTATAAAAAAATGTTCAAAACGTAATGTCTTCAAAAATTAAGCAAAAAAGGGACACTCCTCCGTAACTGCATCAATAATGATTGTAGATTGTATTAAAATTAAATAATTTGCAAGATACACTGAGATGGTAAATGATATAAAAAATAAAAATAAATAAAAAATTAGAGAAAAAAACCTTCAGATATTAGTCATTTATATTCCAGCAATGATTGTAAATTGTATTAAAAATTAAATAATTTGCAAGATACAGTGAGATGGTAAATGATATAAAAAATAAAAATAAATAAAAAATTAGAGAAAAAACCTTCGGATATTAGTCCTTTTTATTCCATCAAAAAGGGGCACTCCTCCGTAACTGCATCAATAATGATATTAGATTGTATTAAAAATTAAATAATTTGCAAGATACACTGAGATGGTAAATAATATAAAAAATAAAAATAAATAAAAAAATTGGAGAAAAGGATCAGGCCGTCAAAATATAATTTAAATTATTATCATCTGACAGAACAATAGAAGAAGAAGAAATGGAAGGATAGAAAGAAAGTGTAGACGAAGATTTTACCTTCTGGATAAATCGGTGGATGAAATTTGATGGTAGAAGACTACATATATTAGATGAAGATGTCAAATGATAAGAGTTAGAGATATAAAATAGCCCATTCGATTGTATTCCATTTTGATTTTCCAATGAAATAACTTGGAAAATAAAAACCTGCATTTCAGAGAGATAAAGATGGAGATGATAACATTGAAAATAAAAACCGTCAAATAACTTCCGATCTTTGAATTTTAAAAACCATAAAAAAAGGAGATACACGATGAGTTAGTTAAATTAAAATTTTAAAATAAATATGATTTGAGAGAAAAAAGAGATACACGTGGATTAGTTAAATTTAAATTAAATTTGTTTATATTAAAATGTTAAGGATAATTAAGGAGAAGGTGAATAGCGGATGTTTGTTATTACACGCGGAGTAAAAAAGATTGAGAAATAAAAGGAGATAGATAATAATTGATTGCACAGACCAAAAAAAATAAAAATGCAATGGATGATCCAGAAAAAAAATCGCCAATAACTGTTCTTCATGAAAATAAAGTTAATATTTTTAAAAAAAAAGAAATTTTTGTAGAATAATGAGAAAGAGAGCACTCGTGATTAGCGTACATAGGATTAGAAAACAATGAAACAAATAGAAGGATCGAACTAATACATTATACATATCATACATGTTATTAAAAATGGAGATTATTGAGGCTACAACAATGGAGAAGATCATATGAAAACACTTTAGAATCAGAAAGGAAGAAAGAAGAGAAAATCATAAGAAAGAAGAGAAGAAAAAGGGATATGTACAAAAAGGGAAATCTTTCGTCCAAGAATGTTTCTGAAAATAATGGAGGGCAGAAGAAGAAATGAGAAAACAGAAAGTAAAAGAAATGAAAGACGTAAAAATCCATAGAATGAAAAACTGCATTTAAGAAATTAGGAAGATTAAGATTGAGAAAAAATATGGGGTTGTTAAGATAAAAATAATCTTTGGAGCGGTTAAGATAAATTTAAATTTGAAGGATTTATTAGAAATAAAAAATACAAAATAAAGAGAAAATTGGAATTTGAAATATCATGAGTAAAATAAGGCCACGTAGATGGAAGAAAACTTGGAATTAGATATAAGGGTGAAGACCTAACCTATATTTAATTATCTATGGCTTGCAATTCACAATTGATTGATGAAAAATAAAGCTAACTCTAATTATCTAGTTGATTCAATTATATAAAAAACATTTTTATTAGCACTTTTATTTTCAAATTGTACGTATAATACAATCAAAATCGTGTTTTTATTATAATATTGCTATGTTTTGCATGTAATATTATTCAGTTTTGATTACATAACCTTCATACCTTACCTTTTTCTTAGGTTTAGATTGCAATATTGTTAAGTTTTGCTTGAAATGCTATTATATTTTCATGTTATACGGTTACGTTATCCGTGTATACTACTTAATTTTCTTATTAGAAATCAAAGTAGAAGACGTTAGTGATTGTTGTGTATAAATTTTAACATGCTTCAGTTTCATTTAAACACTTTAAAATCTTAACTTTTTTGTATATATATTTTAGATATAATACTTTTATATTTTTACATGTAATACTATTATGTGTTGTTACCCAGATTTTACGTCTAGGGCAAAAAACAAACAATAAACGATGAACAAGTAATGAATATGTAAACACACGTGCAAAATATAAGTTCTTAAGGCTTCTTTTGTATTAATGATTTCGAACCATTTCTTTCTTTTAGAGTTAACCCCTATTTATAAGATTGCAACGGACTGATTACAAACCCTAATGGACCATAAGTTGTTAGTGTTAGTGTCCTAGAGACAATCCATTGTATGGATCTAATGCTAAGATAATATTCAGTATTGGTTTAATATTATTGTTTATTTAATATTAAATGTATGGCATTACACTTGTTAGAATATTATGTTTGATTGTCTACATTTGTTCTTATATGTGTTCCCTTGAGTCATTGTTGCCATTGAGGTTGTGAGAACTCAGATGACTTAAGCATGATTCTCAAATAGCCCCGATCAAGGTGTTGGGGAATGAGTTGCACAGATCTATTCGGGGTGAATATTTAAATACAAATTTAATTCTTTAATTATTACTAGCATGGATTAATCCTATATTAATTCAAATAATAATTGCAACAACATATCATGCATATAAAAAGCCACGTAAAACCTACACATGCGGAATCTACGGGTTTACGTGAACGTACCTCTCGGGATGGCAGTGACTTCGGTCGGACGGACTAACCAAAAGGACTTCCCAAGTATTCCCTTAGCCCTTGCTCAACTATCCGGTGGAAGAACACTTGTCGAACAATTAACAAAAGGAAAAAAATAAACTTTGTTGCACCACTTTTGTGGATTTGCCAATATTTCCAGTACATGGAATTGTACTTGGAAATGACCTAATCATCCCCTATTTATAGGAGAGGGGGTGTCGAAATTTTTAGTGAAATATCAATGTGGGAAAAGACTTTTCTTGGTCACCAAGAAATCTTGAATATATCTCCTATATTTTTTTTCCCATAAATAAAATATTCCACAAAAATTCCACCTCCTCATATATATGGATTTTTCGAAAATATGCCTTGCAAGAATCCAAGATTTGGATCTTCTTGAATTTATGAGATATTCTTGTATTTCAAGAAATACATATCTTCCATAATATCTTTTCAAGAAAATCTTTCTTGCCCTATATTTTCATCTTTTTCGAAAATTTCATATGAATAAACCATGTGGGAGATTTCTTGAATTTAATGAGATAATCTTGTATTCCAAGAATACATATCTTCATTCCATAACAAAATTTAAAGAAAATCTTTCTCCCAACTTCATCCATAAATTTCGAAATAATTAGGAAAATTAAGCAACAATATTTATTTTATTTTAATCACCTTTTCAGTTATTGGACTATTTGTTGGGCTACTCAGGGGGCCTTTAGGAGAATTAAGATTGGACCTTCTAATGGATCTTGAATATCTAATATTGAGCCACAATATAATTCAAGCCCATAAATATTAATTAATCCCACTACATAATTAATATTGAACTATCCATCTTAACCCATATTACAGTCAATATGGCTCCCGGTCATTATTTCCCGTGTTTAAGATTATCTAGCCCATTAATTAATTCAAGCCACTGAAATAGCTTTCCGTTAATTAATATCTTTTGTCCTTGGTCAAGGAACGGTTCAACATTATTATCTACACCGGAAACTAATTCCACTTGCAAGATTTGGTATGATAAAACTTATGAACCTCCCAAGGGGGCAAATCAAGCAAGCGTACTTGCACACGATTCTTCGTATTAAATCTTAGCAATTACATGTGACCAATAATATTGCCCAAGATAAAAAGTATTGAATCTCTCTGATTCGCTACCCATGATAAGTCAAAGCAATAGTTACCAATCCCACGTGATCCTATTTAAGGGACAAAGGTTAAGAAACAACGAACCACTGAGGTCTAATTCTTCCTTGTTCAGTTCTGAAGAATTTATCCTCCTGTAGGTCCTATTCAGCGCATCAGGCATGCACTAGTGTAATCTCTTGGTCAAGACAAACCAATCTGAGCCTTACACCTCAACCTTTCGTGATGGGTTGTTCATTTCCATCTAGGTCGTGAATGTCGTACTTTTAGTTACAAGGGACTGTTAATTTAATCTTCTGTGATCTGGTATCACTAAATTAACTACAATGTAACACGTACGAATTATAGAACAGTTATGCAGTAAATATATGTAACATTCAATCATATTTAAAGCATCAGTGATAAACAATTTATTTCAGTAAATAAGTCTGAAAATTCAGTTTCGATTATACAAAGTAAAAAACATATTTTTCAGTATAATCCCAACACGAGGATCATCAAGAATGTGATATTGATGATGCAATTGAGATTGGTGTGCGATCTGCATCATACTCTTAGAGAGTGTAGTAAGATCTCACTTACTACGAGATACTAGGTATCTCATGATGGATGCACAAATACCTTAGAGGGTATTGGTATATCCATCCGAGAAACCGTTTGTTGTAGTTCCACTATATGTGTCTACGGGTGTCTCGGTTAGTGGGAGCGATGCGATACTCCTTTGACTTGAGGTCAATACGTACGACATGTGTGAATTGATGAACTTTGACCATGACCGACGCTTGCACCCTTCCATGGGTAGATATGGCTTGGATTTGGTTCATTACGAAGTGCATGTGCATGGTAGTTGAGCCAAGAATATGATTCATTCCTCAAAGTGGATTTAGAGAGAACACTCATTTTCTCATCATAATTGGATCAAAGTCATTGGCCAATGCACGTCAACTTGGACTTTGTGGCCAAGTGTGACATAAGTGATCAATTAGTGATTAGAGATAATATGATTAAGTTATTTGAATAGACACTTCATCATGTTCAAGACTAATCGAGTATTCGTGAATGAAAGGAGGAAATCACAATAGCCCATGTTTCAGTTACAGGTAGTTGCACGTTTCTCGCAACGTACCTCATATATTGAAAATTTTTGATTTATTGTCTAGGGTTCAATTAAGACTGTTAGTTTGATTAATCGCTCGATATATGAGTGCCCATGGGTCACACAACAAGTAGTTCCCTTTTACGAATTATGGTTGGTTGATTAAATGTTAAATTAGATTTAATATTTAATTTATGGAGAATTAATTAATAATAGGTTAATTTGGAATTAATAACTATTAATGTTTAATTAAATTGGATTTAATTAAATTGAATTCCCAATAATATTATATGGAATATTATTATAGGATTTAATATATATGGAATCAAATCCGTAGAAATTTTATACATGAGAATTAAATTAATGGGATTTGATTTAAATAAGATTAGAGATTTTATTTCTCAATCAGGTTAGCTTAGGTTTTAAGCTAGACCTCCATATATATATGAGCTCTTGGAATTCATAATACAAGTGTTCATATTTTGTCCATAAAATCTAGAGTTAGAATTTTCCTAGCAAATTCATCTCGGGATTCAAAGCTGACAAATCTGTGCAAGTCTGTGAACGGGGATTACGTGGATACCATAGTTGAGAAATCTGCTTTCGAATTACTGAAGATTTCTAGTTATGTTTATTCGTACTCGTTTATGCAACTAACAGTTCGTTGTTGGTGAACTGTTTATTTCCGCTGAGCATGTATTACGTGTTTACGTGCCTCTATATTCCAATAGTGGTATCAGAGCTTCAGGCTCCTGTTTTTAATTGCATAATTAAAATTTGGTTTTTAAAATTAAATTTTTTTAAAAACTGTGGCGCATGATTTATTTGATAAGACCGCACCCCTTCTCTCCCTTTTGTTTAACCCGGCTCGTTCATATTCTTCTCTCCAATTTTAGGGTTTTCTCTTTTCTAGGAATTCTGCCGCTGCTAGCCTCCTTTCCCACGGTTGGCGGTGCTACGTCGCGTCGCTGAAGACCTTTGCTAGGCGTCATGCCTCGCGATGAGTGCGGAAGCCCGTGGCGTGTCTCACGGGGGCTGCTTCATTATGACATCGTCTTCGAGGCGAGGTCCCTAGTTTTCATATCTATTCACGACGGTGCGCCCTCACTTCGACTCGTTTCGCGGTGGTGCGCCACCGATTCATCCCGATTTTGAGTCATCAATGCTTAAAATCTTTCGAGACTTGATCGCCTTGTCCGTCTCGATGCGTTTCAAGGCGGCGCGCCACCGGAATCGAGACAATCCAATGGCGGTACGCTGCCGATTCGATCATCTTATTCATTCTGGTTTCGAACCAGTTCGATTAAAGGGGTTGCGGCTTCGTGCACACCCCTCTTATCTCTCTCTCGTTAACGGCGGTGAGTCACCCGCATGCGACGAGCGGCGGCAGTGGCTCGCTCCTGTTCGACTTGCCGCGCGCATCGCTTCGTCCATGTTCTTCGAACCTCTTGAATCTGGACTGAGTTTTGGTTTTTATTGTTGTTTGAATGATGATGGGACCGATTAATTGGATTCTGATTTGTTGTTCTTTGATGATGATGAAACTGATTAATCTGAATTTTGGGTGTTCGATATTTCAGATTGTATCTGATTTGGAAGAGTGATGATGTAGGTGGGCTATTTTGCAAATTCGATTTGAGACAGGCCCTCCCGTGCAATTTTAGAAATTGCATCTGAGCCCCCAGAAATAAAATAAATTAAAATTTAATTTTGGGAATTTTATTAAGTTTAATTCTTAAATTAAATTATGGTTGGACCAAGAACAATTAATTGGATTAATTGATTTTTTAATAATCTTAAAATGAGCTTTAAATTGAACTTAAATTTGTTTTAAAATGATTCATTAAATCCCTCTTAGTTGACTTATTTATTTGCTTAAATTAGTTAAGGCATTTTATAGTCCGCATTATAATTGTTTGGGTAGGTGGCGCCCAATATCTGTTGAACCGTATTAAATGCTTGGGTAGACGGTGCCAAAATATTTGTTAGTCCGTGTTAGTCATGTTTGGGTAGGCGGCGCCCAATAATTGCTCAAATATGACGTAGATAACATGATGGATCTCGGTTAAGCAATTAATACACCGCCTTTAAAAACGTTCCTCACTAAAATATGATTTTCTCATTAATTTGATAAGATGTCTTCCATCAAAATTAAAAGTAAACCGGAGATTTCATTCCAAGGAGTATTTAAGACCCTCGTCTTTTGCTCGGATCTACATCTAACGGGACTTTTATAGGGACATGTAATGTCGCCGTTTGATGGTTGTAAACTAACTTAATTTTGTTTCGCTAGCCCTCGCGGGGAACAAAAGTTATGGGACATCAGTCGAACTAGGTTCGATAAACTAGGAATTGCAGTCTTGCAATTGGTTTGGAGACCTACCCGTTATGCTATTGTAATGATCAGCCCTCGTTGGGATTATGATGGTAGTAATGTGGATCCTAGTCCATTATAATTTATATTTGATATAAATTTGTACTTTTTCGATGAGGTCGTTAAGTATGTGAAAATAATGGAAACGAAATAAATTTAAAGGCCATATTTATTTTGATTGCTGAATATTGATCATAGGAATTATGTGTTTTAATTTATTTCTCTAGGATTGTTGAAATGAATAACTTGTCACTGAGAAGCGTTTTGGAAACGAACAAATTGGCTGGGCCAAACTTTCTCGACTAACACCAAAATATTCATTTGTTGCTCAGGCAAGAAAAGATTGAGTAAGTGTTGGACACGCTAATCCCTGCTACCCCGGAAGCTGGTACTAAAGAGGCTGATGAGTTTGACGCCGCAGCTCAAAAGAAGCATCAAGAGTATGCTTCCCAGGCTCAGTGTGTTATGCTACTCGGGATGACTCCCGAATTGCAAAGGTAGTATGAGAAGATGCTTCTCTTCGAGATGATCAAGCATCTAAAGGATCTCTTTGATTTTGAATCTCGTTTTGAGATTTATGAAGTGATGAGAGATCTTTTCAGATGTCGAGGGAAGGTTTATCCTCATGTACTAAAGATGATTGGGCTAATCGAGAAACTTGGTCGTCTGGGCATTGAGCTTGAGACCAATGTTGTTGTTGTCATTTCTTCAGTGACTTCCCGATTCATATTCGAGTTTCATGGTAAACTTTAATATGATTAAGACGGAATCGACCATGCCCGAGCTGCATAACATGCTAAAGACCTTTGAGTCTTCCACTGCTAAGAAAAAGCCCGTGCTCATGGTGAGTGCCTCTACTTCTTCTGCTCCGAAAGAAAAGAAAAGGTGAAGGGGCAAGGCAAAGAAAGGCTTCAAGCCAAGCTTCCTTAAGCCCAAAGGTGGAATTCAAAAGAATGAGAGGGTGGACAAGGATGTATGCTTCCACTGCAAGCAGAAGGGGCATTGGAAGGAGGACTGCAAGGTTCTAGCAGCTGAAAAGAAGACACAAGGTGTCTCAGCCTCTGGAACAGGTATGTTTGTTATTGAGATAAACATGTCCACAAATGATACTAACTGCTGGGTATTAGATACCGGTTGTGGCTCACACATTTGTATAAATGTGCAGGGTCTCAAGGATAGCAGGGCAATTAGGCCGGGTGAAGTCGCTTTACACATTTGGAATGGAGCAAGAGTTGCTGCTGAATGTGTTGGCGTTTACGTTTTAGATTTACCCTCTGGTTTTAGACTTGAACTGAATAATTGTTATTTTGTTCCTTCTATTTACCCGCAACATTATTTCTATTCCTATGTTGGATATTGAAGGTTTTTCCTTCCATTTTGCAAACAATAATTTTTATTTTTCGTTTAATGGTGATGTGTTTGGAAATGCTCCTTTATCTAATGGTTTATACTTGTTGCATTGTGGATATAATGTTCTTAATATACAAAATAAAAGACTCAAACTTAGTAATCGTGAAAACCCCACTTACTTGTGGCATTGTAGACTTGGTCATGCAAACGAGAAAAGAATTGCAAGGTTAAGAAAGTTAGACTACTTAAACCCATTCGATTTTGAGTCTTATGGAAATTGTGAATCTTGTCTTAAGGGTAAAATGATCAACAAAACCTTTTTTGGGAAAGGGGGTCGTGCCAAAGAAGTTCTAGAGTTGATCCACAGTGACGTTTGTGGACCATTGTCCACTCTAGCTAGGGGTCACTTTAGCCACTTCATAACTTTTACTGATGACTTCTCTAGGTTCGGGTATGTGTATCTAGTGAAACACAAATCCGAATCTTTTGAGAAATTCAAAGAGTATAAAGCTAAGTAGAGAAGCATCTTGGTAAGAGTATTAAGACTCTTCGATCAGATCGAGGAGGAGAACATCTTAGCCATGAATTCACTGATTATCTAAAGTTGAATGGAATCCAATCACAATGGACTCCTCTTGGTACACCCCAAATGAATGGAGTGTCCTAGAGGAGAAACCGAACCCTATTAGACATGGTAATGTCCATGATGAGTTTTTCCTCTCTTCCAACTTTCTTATGGGGATACGCGCTCCAAACCTCAATCTACATTCTGAATATGATTCCATCCAAATTGGTTGAGCATACGCCATACGAGCTATGACACGGCAAGAAGCCAACTTTCTCTCACATAAGGATGTGGGGTTGCCCCGCGTTTGTGAAGAAAATGCTCACTGATAAGTTGGAATCAAAATGTGAAAAGGGTTACTATGTGGGATATCCTAAGAAAACTAGAGGATATTATTTCTATATCATTGAGAAACAAACAATCACTGTTTCTAGCCAGGCCAAATTCCTTGAAGAAAATTATATCTTCGAGGAACAAGGCCGTAAGATGATAGAGCTTGAAGAAGTTCAAGAACCACAAATTAACAAGGAGACTGATGTCTTGTCAAAGCAACATAACAAAGAATCAGTGGGAGCATTCAGTAGCTCACATGATGGAAGTTTATCACTTTCAGCCGATGGGTGCGTAATTGGAGATGCATTGCCCGAGCAAAGAACTTCAAGTAGGCTAAATGAGAACAATATAGTTCAAACTCCCGCTCAAGAGGCATCCGGAAGTGTCGCTCTTGAGATCTCCCCGGTCAACGATGAAATCGCTGCACTACAAAATTTTCACGATCAGAATGTGCAGCCTGAACAACCACAACTCCATAAGTCCACTAGGGTTCGTAATCCACCCACTAGATATTATGGTTTCCTCGTAGATAAACGTGATGATGTGGAGATCCCGGATAAAGACGATCCTAGAACTTACACTGAGACAACATTAGATGTTGACTCAAAGTAGTGGCATGAAGTCATGAAATCCGAGATGGACTCGATGTACACCAATCAAGTCTGGGACTTGGTTGAGTTGCCGAAAGGGGTTAGACCCATAGGTTGCAAATGGGTCTTCAAACGTAAGATTGATGCAAATGACAAAGTACAAACCTACAAGGCTAGGTTGATGGCGAAAGGTTATAACCAATGTGAAGGCATTGACTATGACAAGACTTTCTCATCAGTTACTAAGATCAAGTCCATTCGAATTTTACTTGCGGTAACATCACATCTCGATTATAAGATTTGACAGATGGACATCAAAACAACTTTACTCAATGATAACATTGATAAGGAAGTGTTTATGACTCAACCAGAAGGTTATATATCGAAGCCAAAATCTAATCTTGTGTGCAAGCTTAAACGATCAATTTATGGATTGAAGCAAGCTTCTAGGAGTTGGAATATCCGATTTGATGAGGCTATCAAATCGTTTGACTTTGGTAGAAATTCGGAAGATCCGTGCATCTATCAAAAATGCAATGGGAAGAATATTGTCTTCGTAGTTGTGTATGTCGATGACATACTGATTATGGGAAACAGTATCCCACTCATGCAGTCCGTGAAAGAATATTTGTCAAAGACCTTCATGATGAAGGATCTTGGTGAAGCCTCTTACATCTTAGGGATCAAGATCCATAGGGATAGATCCAAGAAGATGTTGGGGTTGTCACAGTCCACCTATGTAGACAAGGTATTGAAGCGATTTGCGATGGAGAACTCTAAGAGAGGTTCTCTACCGACATGTCATGGAATAAAGCTGCCTAAGCACATGAAGGATATACCATATGCATCTGCAATTGGCTCCATCATGTACGCCATGACTTGCACAAGGCCAGATGTAGCCTTCGTTGTCAACACCACTGGTAGATACCAACAGAATTCATTTGAACCTCACCGGATTGCTGTCAAGAACATTCTCAAGTACCTCAGACGTACTAAATATTATTTTCTGGTCTACGGAGGACAATCAGAGCTAGTTGCCACTGGCTATGCTGACGCTAGTTTCCAATTAGACTGTGATGATTACAAGTCACAGTCAGGCTATGTGTTCGTTCTCAATGGTGGGGCGGTTAGTTGGAATAGTTCCAAACAAGAGACTACCGCAGACTCAACAACCGAAGCTGAGTACATTGCTGCGGCGGAAGCTGCCAAAGAGGTTATCTGAATAAAACAGTTCTTAAGTGAACTAGGGGTAGTTCCAATTGCCAGCAGTCCAATAAAGTTATATTGTGGCAACACTGGTGCGGTTGCGCAAGCTAAGGAACCGAGATCCAATAACATAACAAGCATGTACCGAGGCTTTATCACTTGATAAGAGAGATAATCGCTAGAGGAGAGATAGAGTTAGAGCGTGGTCCCATGAAAGATAATTTGGTTGATCCTTTCACCAAAGCTTTGAGTGTTCATGTACACACTAGACATTTCAATGGTCTAGGTGTTAGGCATGTAGGTGATTGGCTCTAGTTCAAGTGGGAGATTGTTAGTGTTAGTGACCTAGAGACACTCCATTGTAAGGACATGAAAGTGTGTTACACGGGGTTGTGTTTAGTAAAATCAGAGTAATGTTACACTGAATGTTGTAACACTCAAAGTAACATTCAAAAGACAGAAACAACAGAATACTAAAAAACACAACACATGAAATTAATAAGACTTTGCATAATCTATATCAATATAGATTGTGATGCCTTATGACCGAAATCACTATTTATCAAAATAATGAATACAAAGAGCTTCAAAAATCGAATACTCTTGAAACAAGATCAAGCATATGATCTAAAGGCTAGGTGTATCTCTACACTACCAAAGGTGACCTGTTCTATGTGTATGAAACTATCTAACACCGAGACTAACATTCCACACAAAATAAATCTAGTAGCAACTCGAGGTATTGTAAACCTACAATTACTCTCTAAGATAAAATAACTCCACAACAATGACCGTATCACTCTGGATGCACTCACGCACTCTATAGGTGATGCTTGGTTGTTGCTTCGGCTAAACATCACACGATATATGGCAATGTTCGGCACTTGATATGAACATCAAGGTCTTCTATTTATAGACTTCATGTAGCTTTACTAGAGCCACCTTGAAGGATCTAGAAACTCTTCAATCCACTCTTCCATGATCTTTGTAACTGCCCAGATAGTGGGTCTTCTCTGATCTCTGAAAAACAGTCGCATGATCTAGTCCTTCTACTCGATTCTTGAAGCTTGTGGAACCTTTTGGAATCTTGCAGAACAACCTAGATCGTCAACCTGCAATCAACAACATCAAAGACAACATTGAACATAGAAGTGTTAGTGGTTAAGAAGAAAGGACGAATACTGATGTTGTAACCAATGTGGCAACATCAACAATCTCCCCCATTCGATCTTTCTGCTACAACACACCTGAAATAACAAATACATCAGGTCATGTTCATGATAGAGCTCATAATCATATCAGCTGCACTACTAAGTGTCAAACCATTTTGTAGCTATCAAGAATCGAACAAACATCATCAAACAATTTCATTTGTTTGAGAAACTTCAATCTGCAGAAAAACTTGTCAAAGCATAATGTAAAACATATCAGAGCATATAACATATCAGAGCATATGTATATAACATTGAAACTCATCAGAGCAAGATGTAAGAACTGTTGGGAAAATAGGGGTGGTAGGATCTATTCGAGATGATATTAAATACATATTTAAATTAATCAATTAATGACTAACATGAATTAATCCTAAATCAATTCAACATAATAATTAATAAGATAATAAACAACACGCGTACAAGTAATCCACGTAAATCCTAAGCATGCGGAATCTAGGAGTTACGAGATTACTAACCTCTTGTAGAGACAACCGTTGAGACGATGGATCAACCCAAATAGCCTTCTAAATATGTCCCAAGTCCACGAATGGAATCCGGTGGGAGGATTCTCACGAACAATTTTAATAAGAGAGAAAACCAAAAATATTTTGCCACTACCTTTGTGGATTTCTAATATTTCCAACACATGGAATTGCAGTTGAGAATAAAAAATTCATCCCCTATATATAGGGAGGGGTTGGCCGATTTTTTTAAGAAAAAAATAAGGAAGAAAATCTTTTTCTTGATCTCCAAGAATCTTGAATATATCTCCTATATTCTTTTCTCCTTAATTAAAATTTTCCATAAAAATCTTATTCCCCTTTCATCCCATATTTTTGAAAAATACAAAGAAGAAGGAGTCAAGATTTGACTTCTTGAATTTATGGGATAATTATGTATTCCAAGAATACTTATCTCTTTCCATAAAATCTTTTCAAGAAAATCAAGAAAATCTTTCTTCTCCCTTTTCCTACAATTTTTGAAAATTACAAGAAATATTAGGCAAAAATATTTTCTTCTCTCTTGCATTAATTGGACTTTATTTTGGGCTATTTGAGGGGCCTTTAGGAGAATTAAGATTGGACCTTCAATGGACTATGAAACTATAATATTGGGCCGAATATTATTCAAAGTCCATTAATATTAATTTATTCCACTATAAAATTAATATTGAACTATCCATCTTAACCCATATTACGACTTTACTATAATATGGCTCCCGGTCATTAGTTGCCGTGTTTAAGATTATCTTAGTCCATTAATTAATTAAGCCACTGAACAAGCTTTATATTAATTAATATCTTTATCCTTGGAGTAAAGACAGCTCAACATTATTATCCATACCGAAAATAAATTTCCACTTGAAAGATTTGGTATGATAAAGATTTTGAGCCCACCAAGGGGACAAATCAAGCAAGACGTACTTGCACCCGATTCTCCATATTAAATGTTAGCAATCGTCATATAATTAATAATATTGCCCAAGATATAAGGTATCGAATCACAATGACTATCTTCCTATCATAAATCAAAGCAATAGTTATTAATTTCACACGATCCTATTTAAGGGACGGAGATTAAGAAATAACACACCACTGAGGTCTAATTCTTGTATATTCAGTACCGAAGAATTTATCCTCCTTTAGGTCCTATTCAGTGCATCCAAATACACTAGTATAATCTCTTGGTCAAGACAAGCCAATCTGAGTCTTATACATCAACCTTTCATGATGGTTTGTTCATTTCCATCTAGGTTGTGAATTTGTACTTAATTACGAGAAGCTGTTAATTTGATCTTCTGTGATCTGGTATCACCAAATTAACTACAACGTAATACGTACTAACTTATTGAACGGGTTTGCAATAAATATATATGACATTCATTCATATTTAAATGCAACAATGATTAATAATTTATTTCAGTAAATAAATAAGAAAATTCAGTTTGGTTATACAAAGTAAAAGCATACTTTTCAGTATAACCCCAACAATCTCCCACTTATACTCAAAGTCTGCTTTTAAGTATACTACAGCATGTCTCGTGTTCTATGTGACATCTAATGTCACCCTACACGAACCTAATAATTTCTCCCACTTATACTCAAAGCAAATTGACTACGTTCTTGACACCCATTCCTTCCACATGTCTCTCGAATGTACTCTGAGGCAGACCCTTTGTGAATGGATCTGCTAGGTTGTCTTCCGATGCAATCTTTGCCACCTCAATGTCTCCTCTCTTAACAATTTCTCGTATAAGATGGTATTTTCTTTCAATGTGTTTGCTGGCCTTGCGTGCTCTCGGTTCCCTCGAATTTGCAACTGCTCCAGCATTATCACAATAGACCGTGATTGTGCTGGGCAAATCGGGGACAACGTCCAAGTCCACTAGGAAGTTCTTGAGCCAAACCGCTTCCTTCGCTGCTTCACAAACAACTACGTATTCGGCTTCCATGGTAGAATCGGCGATGCATTTATGCTTTACGCTTCTCCACGTCATGGCTCCTCCCCCCATGCAAAACACACTACCCGAAGTAGACTTTCTGGAGTCAATGTCTGATTGGAAATCTGAGTCCGTGTAATCTATGGGGATTAGACTGTCTGACTGATAAACCAACATTCTGTCCCGTGTCCTCTTCAGATACTTCAGAATGTTCTTTACCGCAGTCCAATGCTCTTTCCCAGGGTTGCTTTGATATCTAGCTACCATGCCTACGGCAAAGCAGATATCCGGTCTCGTGCACAGCATTGCGTACATGAGGCTTCCCACAGCCGAAGCATAAGGGATGCCTTTCATGTCATCTATCTCATTCTGTGTTTTGGGACACATTTCTTTGGATAGATGGATTCCATGTCTGTAGGGCACAAAGCCTTTCTTGGAATCTTGCATGCTGAAGCGTTTCAAAACAGTATTTATGTATGAGGCTTGCGAAAGCCAGATCATTCTTTTCCTGCGATCTCGAGTGATCTTGATCCCTAGGATTGGACCAGCTTCCCCTAAATCTTTCATATCAAACTGTTTTGATAGTCATGCCCTTACGTCCGATAACAACTTTACATCATTTTCGATGAGCAGTATGTCGTCTACGTATAATACCAAAAATACCAATGCAGTTCCGTCACGCTTTTTGTAAACACAACTTTCAAAGTTGTTTTGATCAAAACCGTAGGATTTTATTACTTGATCAAAACACTGATTCCAAGCACGGGATGCTTGCTTCAGCCCATATATGGACTTCTTAAGCTTGCAAACCAGATGCTCTTGACCTTTTTCAATGAAACCTTCGGGTTGTTGCATATAGATTTCTTCGTCAAGACTTCCATTGAGGAAAGCTCTCTTGACATCCATTTGCCAGATCTCAAAGTCTAAATGCGCAACAATCGACAAGAGAATGTGGATGGACTTGAGCATGGCTACTGGCAAAAAGTTTTCCTCATAGTCGATCCCTTCTTTCTGAGTGTACCCTTTCGCCACAAGTCTTGCTTTAAAGGTTTCAACCTTTCCATCCGGTCCCCTTTTTCTCTTGTATACCCACTTACATCCAATGGGTTTTACCCCATTAAGTGGTTCGACTAGCTTCCACACTTTATTATGATCCATTGAACCCATTTCGGCTTCCATTGCTGTTTGCCAAGAGGTTGCATCTTTGTCTTGGATCGCCTTATTGTTGGACCAGGGATCTGATTCTTTGCCTGAGATCAAGTCCGAAGACTCTCCAATCCCTAAGAATCGCTCAGGTTGTCGGACAACCCTCCCACTACGACGAGGTTCCGGTTGTGAAGGTGTGACGTTTGGTGTATCATTTTGTACAGTTGGCAATGGAGTTGGCCCCTTAAGTTCTTCCAAGGTAATTTCACTTCTAGGCTTTTTATCGTTCATATAGTCTTCTTCCAAAAATCTAAAGTGCGTACTGATTACGACCTTTTGATCTTCGGGATCATAGAACAATCATCCTTTCGTTCCTTCAGGATACCCAATGAACAACCTTAATTCCGAACGTGCATCCAACTTACCAGCTTCCTTGTCCAACACGTATGCCGGACACCCCCAGATCCTGATGTGTCCATAGCTGGGCTTGCGCCCTGTCCACAATTCTCTCGGGGTTTTAGAAACTGATTTGGATGGCACTAAGTTTAGAATATAAGCCGATGTTTCCAAAGCGTAATCCCAGAACGATTTTGGTAAATCTGCATTACTCATCATTGATCTTACCATTTCTAGAAGCGTTTAATTTCTTCGTTCTTCAACCCCATTTTGTTGAGGGGTACCGGGTGCAATCAACTGGGATGCAATCCCCTCTTCTGACAAGTAGTTCAAAATTCATCGCTGAGGTATTCGCCTCTACAATCAGATCGTAGAAACTTGAAAGTCTTTTCCTTATGATTCTCTGCTTGAGCCTTAAATTCTTTGAATTTATCAAAGGTCTTAGATTTATGCTTCATTAGGAAAATGTATCTGTAGCGTGAGTAACTATCGATAAACGTAACGAAATACTCGTAGCCACCTCTAGCTTTGATTTGCATTAGACCACACACGTCGGTGTGAACGATTTCTAACACTTCCTTAGCTCTATGCCCCTTGGCTCCAAATGCCCTCTTGGTCATTTTACCCTCCAAACATGATTCGCAAGTTGGAAATGGTTCAATCTGGAGAGACCCCAATGAACCATCTTGAACCAACCTTTGAATCCTTTTTGGGTTAATATGACCTAATCTTAGGTGCCAAAGAAGTGTCTCGTTCACGTTAGCCGAATGCTTTCTTTTACTTGAAATAGTAGATGTGTTATACGATGCATTGTGTGAGTGGTGTGCACAGTTAATAATATAGAGATTGTTTCGTAAAATCCCACGACAAATAATCACATCGTTACGTAAAATAGTGACATGTTTATTAAAACAAACAGAATATCCATCAATAAATAGTTTAGAAACTGAAATAAGGTTTTTCCGAAAAACAAGAACATAAAGAACATCTCTTAAAATTAAAAACTGATCTTCAAAAGACAGTGCACGTCTCCCACTGCTTCAGCTGCCACTCTCGAAGCATCGCCTAGCTTGATGAGGATCTCACTTCCACTAAGTTTCCGGGTCCACTTGAACCCCTGTAACATGAAACAAGCATGATCAGTGGATCCCGTATCCACTACCCACGAATGGGCAGCATACTCATCCAAACAAGTTTCAACAACTAGTGAGTGAGAATTAGCTTTCTTTCCATTCCTTTTGGGTTGGAACAGGCTGACTTCCAATGTCCTTCTTCACCGCAGTTGAAATATTTTCCCTTTGGTTTCTTTTGGACCTTTAACCAACTGGCCTTCTTACCCTTTTTGTTAGTGGCCTTGTTTTGGATCGGACCATTCATCTTCTCAACAATCTTACCCATCATTGGTCTACATCTTGAGAGAAGTTTTTTAGTCACCAAAACTTCGTCTTCTTGTCCCAAGTGTTTCTCTATCGTCTCCAAGATTTCTTGCAGAGTATCCATGGTAAACATGTGATCACTTATCAAAAAACCACAATAGAACTCATTAAAGCACCTTGGAAGAGTTAGGAACAAGAATTCGATTTGAGCCTCATCACAGTACCGTGTACCGAGGTAAGCAAGTTTTTCAAAATAGCATCTGACCTTGAGAATGTGATCCCTCACGGGTGTTCCCTCGATCATCTTTAGCTTTTCCACACCATTTTGATGAAACTCTTTGGTCATATTGCTCTCTGAGGAAAACACTTCCTCAAGACTTTGTACAATTCCGCAGCCGAATCAACTCCCTCATGAATGAGTCTCAAATCATCAGACAATGATGTCAAGATTATGAGTTTCATTGATTTGTTTACTTGATCCCAGATTTTGTACAAACATCTTTCTGCACTTGATGACCTTTCAGTTGGTTTTTCAGGTTTTTGCCCACCAAGAACCCAATGATTTTTTTTGTGCAGTGAGGACAAAAGACACATTACGTTTCCAAATGACATAGTTTTCACCAGTGAGTTGGTGTTCTTTGAGCATATATTTCAGTGGGTTAAAAGGTTGCGACATGATGTAACTGAAAATAAACATACATCTTGTGTTAATATCCGGATCAACACGGAGAAAATCACATAATTCGATCACATGATTCATATTAAAATCTCAAAAAAATATGAACATGCATCAGTCAACATCTCAAAACAGATTTAAATGAGCCTCTTGGGAGGGTCATCATTTAAATCACATCCAAGCAGGTTACAAACAAGAACAGTTACAAATCTTTAATTAAAAAAATTAATAGTCGGCTCCCACTTGACCAATATAAAATTGATAGGGACTTCGGTGAAGTATATACATATCAATTTTATACCTAAGTAATAGCCATGATTAAATACAGAATTACTACTTCACTTTGATCAAGCCTCGTGGGAGGGTCATCGTCGCCACTAATAATAATTCACAATCATCCTTTTGAGAATTTATTCATGTGAAAGCTATCTTTTGACCGTCCCGTAGGGAAATTTCTCCAAAAGATTTCACAAATAAATAAATCACGGAGGTCAAAATTAATTTGATTCAAAACCAAATTAATTATTAAAACATACTTAGTAATTTTTTGAATTTGAGATTTTCATTGAGCAATTCTCATGCAAACACATTTAAACAGATTAAATAAAGCATAAGAAAATACAACAATAAATCAAGCAAAGCAGAAAATAAACACATTGGGCACAAATTATCCAACTGTCATGGTTTGATTTTCCTTGGCTTGATCTTGAAGAAACACCATCTTGAATTTCTCCCACTCGTTCGTCTTGAAAAAAATTATCTTGGAACGCCACGCCAAGCAGCTCACAGCCGGGATGCACGCCCGCATCCGGCCGGCCGCTTGGCCGAACGACCGCGTTCGTGCACCTAGGCATAGCGCGAGTCGCCCTTTGGGGTGCTCGGTAGTCCTTTCGCCTCCGCCCCGTTCTCCCCGCGAGCCCAGCCCCGCGCGCGCCTGTGCGTGCGCCCGTGCGCGTCGCCCTCATCGCATCCGCACGCATCGCGGGCCGATCCCGCCCAGCGCCGTGCGCCAAGCCCATTCGACTAGCGACGTCCACGTCACGCGCGTACCTCCCTTGGCACGTTTCGCGCGACACACGTTGCCCACGTACGGTTCCGGATCCGTCTTAACTCCTCGCCTCCGTCTTCGATCAGGTTATAATTTATTTAACAAAAAATAAATACACCTTAAATCTAGACTAGTCTATTACATTGATCAAATCAAATAGCCTAATCTACTCGTGGATTTTCTCACGAGAAAAACAAATCCGAACGAGTCGAATTAAAAACTATTCATTCATACGCATGAAAATTAAACACATTAAATACCATGACAATTGGATACCTGCAAAACAGATCTAGCAATTCTACAATCCAATTTTCAATTTAATGTCCAACATAATTTAAATAACAATTTAAAATTAAGAGCTCGAAACCAGGGCTCTGATACCAATTGTTGGGAAAATAGGGGTGCCCGGATCTATTCGAGATGATTTTAAATACATATTTAAATTAATCAATTAATAACTAACATGAATTAATCCTAAATCAATTCAACATAATAATTAATAAGTGAATAAACAACATGCCTACACGTAATCCACGTAAATCCTAAGCATGCGGAATCTAGGAGTTACGAGATTACTAACCTCTTGTAGAGAAAACCGTTGAGACGATGGATCAACCCAAAGAGCCTTCCCAAATATGTCCCAAGTCCACGAATGCAATCCGGTGGGAGGATTCTCACGAACGATTTTAATAAGAGAGAAAACCAAAAATATTTTGCCACCACCTTTGTGGATTTCTAATATTTCCAACACATGGAATTGCAGTTGGGAATGAAAAATTCATCCCCTATATATAGGGAGGGGTTGGCCGATTTTTTAAGAAAAAAATAAGGAAGAAAGAAAAAAATAAGGAAGAAAATAGATTTCTTGATCTCCAAGAAATCTTGAATATATCTCCTATATTCTTTTCTCCTTAATTAATTTTTTCCATAAAAATCTTATTCCCCTTTCATCCCATATTTTTGAAAAATACAAAGAAGAAGGAGTCAAGATTCGACTTCTTGAATTTATGGGATAATTATGTATTCCAAGAATATTTATCTCTTTCCATAAAATCTTTTCAAGAAAATCCAGAAATCTTTCTTCTCCCTTTTCCTACAATTTTCGAAAATTACAAGAAATATTAGGCAAAAATATTTTCTTCTCTCTTTCATTAATTGGACTTTATTTTGGGCTATTTGAGGGGCCTTTAGGAGAATTAAGATTGGACCTTCAATGGACTATGAAGCTATAATATTGGGCCGAATATTATTCAAAGTCTATTAATATTAATTTATTCCACTATAAAATTATTATTGAACTATTCATCTTAACCCATATTACGACTTTACTATAATATGGCTCCCGGTCATTAGTTGCCGTGTTTAAGATTGTCTTAGTCCATTAATTAATTAAGCCACTGAACAAGCTTTATATTAATTAATATCTTTATCCTTGGAGTAAAGACAACTCAACATTATTATCCATACCGGAAATAAATTTCCACTTGCAAGATTTGATATGATAAAGATTCTGAGCCCACCAAGGGAATAAATCAAGCAAGACGTACTTGCACACGATTCCCCATATTAAATGTGAGCAATCGTCATGTAATTAATAATATTGCCCAAGATATAAGGTATCGAATCACAATGACTCTCTTCCTATCATAAGTCAAAGCAATAGTTATTAATTTCACACGGTCCTATTTAAGGGACGGAGATTAAGAAATAATACACCACTGAGGTCTAATTCTTGTATATTCAATACCGAAGAATTTATCCTCCTGTAGGTCCTATCCAGTGCATCCAAATGCAATAGTATAATCTCTTGGTCAAGACAAGTCAATCCGAGTCTTATACAACCTTTCATGATGGTTTGTTCATTTCCATCTAGATTGTGAATTTGTACTTAATTACGAGGAGCTGTTAATTTGATCTTCTGTGATCTGGTATCACCAAATTAACTACAAGGTAATACATACTAACTTATTGAACGGGTTTGCAATAAATATATATAACATTCATTCATATTTAAATGCAACAGTGATTAATAATTTATTTCAGTAAATAAATAAGAAAATTCAGTTTGGTTATACAAAGTAAAAGCATACTTTTCAGTATAACCCCAACAAGAATATCTCAGAGTAAGGGAAAATGATACAAGTACAATATGTATCAATCCTTAAGCCTGCAGACAAAGTAGAACATATATTACTTGAAAATATTTCCACTAATCATCAAGGAATTAAAGTAGAGCTGTCATGAAGAAAGTTAACAGATCAATCTGAACAATCTATTAATTACTCTTTTCCAAAAACACAAGGTAAGATTATCAAAGCAATGAAAACAAGGATATTAGAGCAAAGATACACAAATCTTAACCTAAAAACAGAATATGATCATCAGAACATACTAATCATCAATACTAAAAAAATAAACAGAATACAAGCAAAACCTACCAACTAGTGTTCAATAATTACATAACCAAATGAACAGAGTTTAGTAAATAACTTGCAAAAATAGAAATAAGATCATATGAATAAAGAAGGAAAACAAAGAGAGTAGGAGGTCATCAAACTGAAATATATCAGCTGCAGCATCATCAAGTCCTGAACATGCTCCCCCTCAACTTGTTCTTAACTCCCCTATTTCTCAATTTGTTGAAGTATGAAATCTTTGTGAATAGTAACAGACTGAACTGGAGAATTTCTCAAGTCAGTGTCACCATCATTGTTGTCAGCATTTGGTGCAGCATCCGGATTTTGAACAGCAGGTTCAACAACCTCAGGCTCAGCTTCATCTCCCTCTGCATTAGGCCTCCTGTATGGTAAGTCCCTAATTTTGTTTTCTCTCAACAGAACTTTGGAGATTCCTAAATCAGGAATCATGCCACTAAGACTTTCAACAGGTTCCCTAGAAATGTCCAATATGTCCAGCAGAGCAAAGATCATACATGGATATGGTAAAGCACTTTTCTTACCACCTGCACATTTCATAGCATTATCAAAGATTGTTCTTCCCAGATTGAAATTGTTCATGACCACTATTCTATACATCAGAATAGCTTGAGCTTTAGTGATCTTGGCCATTTTAGTAGTTGGCAACCAGTTGTACACAACAAATTTGTGAACAACTGAAAACAGACTTGTGAACTTGGATGACAACACCTTTGTTGTCCATCTTCTAACCATTCCACCAGTAATAGCAGTCACAATTTCATTCATAGGAGAGACATCTTCTTCATCTACATCAGGTGTTCTCAAGAAATCATTTATCACACCAGGATTGAAGCCTACATTCTGACCTCTAAATCTCACATGCCCATATCTCCTAGAGTTCCTTCTACCAGTATCTTTCCTCAAATTGCAGTAAAATTCATATACCCAAGTGTCAAAGAAAGGTGAAGCAAACTATACAACATGCAAAAGGTTCCTTTCCTCAAAGAATTGAATCAGATTTTACCTATCAAATTCATAAACTCTTATTCTCCTCTCAGACAACAAAAGTCTCCTTCTCATAATAGCAAATTTAGGACTAGCAATACCATGATAAGCATCATCACTATCATCATCATCAGGTTCAGAAGATGTGTTACCTGAACTACTTGAGTATGATTCATCAGAGTCATCTGGTTCTCCTGATGGTGTTGCAGCACCTTGCTCAACATCTTCATCAACATCAGAGTCAACAACAGGTTCATGCCTCCTCTTTGTCCTCAACTCAGTTCTAGAATTTGTAGTAGCTTCAGGATCATTTCAGAATTTTGTTCTTCTTTCATTCCTTGCTAACAACTCAACAATAGGAATGATTTCATCAGAACTTTCTGAATTAGCATTGACATCAACAGTCCCATCAGCATCTGCCGCAGGCTTAGATGCTTCACTTGGTTCACTTTCCTCAGCAATTGATTTCTCACACTCCTCAGCAACAGATTTTCACTCTCCTTAGCAAACTTCTCACTTTCCTCATCAACACTCTTCTCAACAGAGTGCTCAATTTCCTCACCCTCTTTCAAACTTTTCTCTGATTCAGTTGAATCAGACACTTCAATGGGCTTTGAAGCTTGACCTAAATTATAAATTTTACCTCTCTTAGTCTCAGAGTAGTCAACCCTGGGCTTGTACAGGTTCAGCCTTCTCCTTGGCTTAGCAGGGCTTCTTTTCCTCTTCGGCTTCTTTGAGGAACCAGCAGCATGAACCCCTTTTTCAACCTCAATAGGGTGTTCTTCCTCCATGGGAGTTTCTTCATCATCTGGTTGAACAGTGGGTTGCGCGACCTTTGAGCTTTCGACCGCAACATTTTCGGCAGCAGGTTTTCAATTCTCAGCTCCAATAACGAAGTCGTCTGGAAACACACCTTGAACAGGGTTCAGGGAAGAGTAATTAGAGAATGGTAGAATGTTCACTGGAAATTCTCCAAACATGATCGTCGCAGGAGGATCATTGCACTGAAGTGACATGATCGCTTCGCCAACATTCAGCGGATGTTCGGTGTCCAGGAATACAACCGAGAGTGGTTCGAGGTTCAGCGGATTCTGGAGTGTTGGGTTAGATGATTCAGCAGTAGGTGTGGCATTGGCTAAATCGATTGAAGTTGCCATTGAAGCAAGAAGGTGAAGTGGATTCGCGATTTCTGGGTTTTTAGAGGAAGGATTTAAAGGAATGTTTGGTGAAGTGTTTTGATTTCCAGCCATTGTGCTCTATATATATCAAATGTGTAAGTGACAAAATAGAATTAAAAATTCAATTCTAACTAATACTTTATGATAAAACCAGTAATACCTCAACTCTTCAAACTTTAGTACGCAAAACTCAAAATAAGTTTTCAGTATACAAACCAACATCCATTCGAACCTTATATAGAAATCGAAATCAGCATGTTACAAGCCATGATCCCACAAAGTGAATGTTCTAGAAATGGAGATCATGGGGTGCAATGTGATGAAACCATCACTCCCACTACTTTCAATATCCAAACCACACGATTTTTGCCTATTTTTACAAAACCAAAAAGCCCGAAAACAATGTACAATCTAAAATTAAATAAAATGTGGTTAATTTTTGTATTAAATAGTCAATTTAATCAAAAATTCATAAATTAAATAATCATCCAAGTAAAACTTTGTCAAATCAAGTCAATTGTTGCAATAAAAAATGGCACACACACACTTCAACATTCATTTTGCCTGATTTACTTAGCCAATGTTGCACTTTTCATCTTTTCTTTTCTTTTCATACACTTAACTCATAATCCACCTTTTGAAAAGAGAACATCGTAGTAGTGAACTCCATAGTTACTCAGTGGATTATGAGCAAATTGATCTTATATCAATCACCTTTTGAAAAGAAGACATCGTAGTTGCGAACTCCGTGCTCCATAGTTACTCAGTGAGAGATTACATCCAATGTGTGTATCTTTTCTCTTCTTTTTGTGCATTTAAGAAGTGTGTGTCCAGATAGAATCACAATGACTTGACTCAATAAGAATTCAACTCAAAATCATATTCATCCCATGAGAATCGATCAAATCAACCAAGTGCTACAAAAATCAAACCAGATGTTGCTTCAAATGTTGTAACATTTGTTGCAACATCCACCCTACAGAACTCAAATAGTACACAAACCAAGAGATTTCCTCAGAAAGGAAAACCTCCGATGATCAAGGGCTTTAGTAAAAATATCAGCAAGTTGATTATCAGTGGGAACATACTCTAACTTCACAATTTCCTTTTCTACAAAGTGTCTTATGAAATAATGTCTTATACTTATGTGCTTGGTAAGAGAATGTTGTACTGAGTTTTTAGAGATGTTAATAGCACTAGTATTATCATAAAACACAACCAGAATATCATTCTCAATTCCATAGTCATCAAACATCTTTTTCAATCACAAAAGTTGCGTACAACAACTACCAGCATCAATGTATTCAGATTCTACAGTAGATTGTGAAACACAATTTTGTTTCTTACTATGCCAGAAAATTAAGTTGTTACCCATGTAAATGTTAGTGTTAGTGTCCTAGAGACAATCCTTTGTAAGGACATAATACTCAGATAATATTCAGTATTAGTTTAATATTGTTATTTGTTTAATATTAAATGTATGTCGTTACACTCATTAGAATATTATGTTTGATTGTTTGCATTTATTCTTATATGTGTTTCCTTGAGTCACTACTGTCACTGAGTGAGTGAGAACTCAGATGACTTAAGCATGATTCTTAAATAGCCCAAATCGAGGATCATCAAGAAAAGGGATATTGATGATGCAATGGAGATTGGTGTGTGATCTGCATCATACTCTTAGAGAGTGTAGTAAGATCTCACTTACTACGAGATACTAGGTATCTCATGATGGATGCACAAATACCTTAGAGGGTATTAGTATAACCATCCGAGAAACCGTTTGATGTAGTTCCACTATATGTGTCTACGAGTGTCTCGGTTAGTGGGAGCGATGCGATACTCCTTTGACTTGAGGTCAATACGCACGACATGTGGGGAATGATGAACTTTGACCATGACCGACGCTTGCACCCGACTATTGTTTGGATTGGGTTCATCACGAAGTGCATGTGCGTGGTAGTTGAGCCAAGAAAAGGATTCATTCCTCAAAGTGAATTTAGAGAGAATACTCATCTTCTCATCATAATTGGATCTAAGTCATTGGTCAATGCACGCCAACTTAGAATTTGTTACTAAGTGTGACACTAGTGATCAATTAGTGATTTGAGATAAATTGATAAAGTTATTTGAATAGACACTTCATCATGTTCAAGACTAATCGAGTATTCATGAATGAAAGGAGGAAATCGCAATTGCCCACGTGTCAGTTACAGGTAGTTGCATGTTTCTCGCAACGTACCTCATATATTAAGAATGTCTAATTTATTGACTAGGGTTCAATTAAGACCATTAGTTTGACTAATCGCTCGGTATATGAGGGCCTATGGGTCACACAACAAGTAGTTCCCTTTTATGGATTATAGTTGGTTGATTAAATGCTAAATTGGATTTAATATTTAATTTATGGAGAAAAAATTAATAATAGATTAATTTAAAATTAATTATTATTAATATTTAATTAAATTATATTTAATTAAATAAGAATTCCCAATAATTATATTTGGAATATAATTGTAGGATTTAATGTATATGAAAATAAATCGTATAGATTTTCATATAAGACATTTAAATCCGTAGAGATTTATATTTAGGGAATTAAATTAAAAGGAATTAATTTAATTCAAGATTAGAGTTTTTATTTTCCTAATTGGGCTAGCTTAAGATTTAAGTTGGGCCTCTCTATATATACAAGCTCTTGGGAATTCACAAACAACGTTACTTCATATTTTCTCCATAAGATCTAGAGTTTGGATTTTCCTAGCAAATTTGTCTCGGGATTCAACGCTGACAAATCCGTGCAAGTCTGTAATTGGGGATTACGTGGATACCGTAGTAGAGAAATCTGCACTCGAGTTACTGTAAGATTTTTTTTGTTATGATTATTGTAATCTGTATGCAATTAATTGTTCGTTGTTGGTGAACTTTAATTTCCGCTGCGCATGTGATTACGTGTCATACGTGCCTCCATAATCCAACAGTGGTATCAGAGCTGCAGACTCATAATTTAATTGCTAATTGATCGATTTATAATTTTTTTTAAATCGTATGAATTGGTGCGGCAGGCGTCACCCATGACCGCACCATGTTATTTGTTTATTGTATGTGTGTAATGTTTTATTTGAAAACACACACACAAATTCGGGCTGCACGAATTGTGCATATTATATTTTAATTGTGGGTGAATTCTAATAGTTAGAACCCACCCACTCGTCCGCTGCACCTTTTGTCTTCATCACAAATTGGGTTTTTCGAAAACCCTAAAATTCGCCCATCATCCCTGCGTGTCGCTCGGCCCACGACGGAGACCCGCGGCGCGTCGCTATGCGACGGCCACGTGGACCTGCTCGTGCGGCGCGATGGTGACACGTCCCGACAATGGTTCGATCGTTTTCTATTTGCAGCTTTGGCGAAGAGGTTCGATTCACGAATGGTGGGGCTCACCGTCGTCATCCTTAGCGGGTCAACCCTCTCTAGCATAGCAGCGGCGGCAGCGCTTGACCCTACCGATCTATCGCTTAGAGCGATTCCTCGACCCCAAGCAATGAACGTCGGCGGCGACTCATCCCCACGCGTTTGATGGTGCGGTGATGTCACCCGCGTTCGAAGGCTGTGGCGGCGATTCACCGCGTTCGCGCGATTGATTCGGCCTTCACTAAGCAGCGATTCGTTTTCAAGTCACCTTGGGCGACGACGATTTGCTTCGCCTTGGTTCTGTCCTTCGTTTGCCCCGTTTATCGTCGCCTTTCGACCCTGTTTTTGGAATTTTCGTTGGATGATGTTCTTTGTTTGATGATATATATGAAACTGAAAATTGGATTTTTGGGTTTGGAAATTAGACTGTTAGTTTTCTGGATTGGATCCGATTTGGATTGGTGATGATGTGGGAGGGTTGTTTTGCAAATTTGATTTGAAACAGGCCCTTCAGTGCAATTTTAGAAATTGCACCTGAGCCCCCTGACAATAAAACAATTAAATCTTGATTTAAAAAATTAATAAGATTAATTTTAAAATTAAAATTAAAAGTTGTACTTTTAAGTTATGATTAATTAGATTAATCATATTAATAAATTAATTGGAATAATTATTTTAATAATTTAAAATTGAATAAAATTGGATTTTGAAATTTGGTTAAAAGGAAATTATTAAATCCCACTGTTGAACTATTTTTAAAATTTAATTAGTTAAACACTTTACAGTCCGCATTATAACTGTTTGGGTAGACGGCGCCCATATAAGTGTAAGTTCGAATGAAATCATGTTTGGGTAGGCGGCGCCTAATAATTGCTCAAATGTGATGTAGATTAACATGTTGGATCTCGATTAAGCAATTAATACCCCGCCTTTAAAATATTCCTCAATAAAAAAAAGATTTTCATTAATTTGAACGATGTCTTCCATCGAAATTAAAAGTAAACCTGAGATTTCGTTCCAATGAGTATTTAAGGCCCAAGTCTTTTGCTTGGATCTACATCTAACGGGATTTTTATAGGGACACGTAGTGTCACTTTTTGATGGTTGTAAATCAACTTGACTTTGTTTCACCAGCCCAAGCAGGGAAACAAAAGTCAAGGGGCATCCGATTGAACTAGGTTCAATCAACTAGGAGTTACAAATTTTGCAATTGGTTTGGAGATCTACCAGTTATGCTGTCATAGTAATCAGCCCAAGCAGATATTATGATAGTAGGAATGTGGATCCTAGTCCATTAAATTTATATTAGATATAAATTCGTGTTCTTCCGATGAGGTCATTGAATATGTGAAAATAATGGAGACAAAAAAATTTTGAAAGGCCATGTTTATTTTGATTGCTGAATATTGATCATAGGAATTATGTGTTTTAATTCCCGTTTTATTTTATTTCTCTAGGATTGTTGAAATGAATAACTTATCACTGAGAAGCGTTTTGGAAATGAACAAATTGGTTGGGCCAAATTTTCTCTACTTGCACCGAAATGTGCGTTTGACGCCGATCCCTGCTACCCCGGAGACTGGTACTGAAGAAGTCGAGGTGTTTGACGCCGAAGCTTAGAAGAAGCATCAAGATGATGCTTCCCAGACTCAGTGTGTTATGCTCCTCGGGATGACTCCCGAGTTGCAAAGGCAGCATGAGAGAATGCTTCCCTTCGAGATGATCAAGCATCTGGAGGATCTCTTTGATTCTGAATCTCGTTCCGAGATTTATGAAGTGATAAGAGATCTATTTAGATGCCGGATGTCTGAAGGAGGGAAGGTTTCTCCTCATGTGTTGAAGATGATAGGGATAATCGAGAAACTTGGTCGGTTAGGCATTGAGCTCAAAATCAACGTTGCTATTTATGCCATTCTTCAGTCACTTTCCGATTCATATTTGAGTTTCGTTGTAAACTTTAATATGAATAAGACAGAATCGACTATGCCCGAGCTGCATAACATGCTAAAGACTTTTGAGTCTTCCACTGCTAAGGAAAAGCCCGAGCTCATGGTGAGTGCCTCTACTTCTTCTATTCCAAAAGGAAAGAAGAAGCGAGGGGCAAGGCAAAGAAAGGCTCCAAGCCAAACTTCCTTAAGCCCAAATGTTGAATTCAAAAGAAGGACAAGGTGGACAAGGATGTATGCCTCTACTGCAAGCAGAAGGGGCATTGGAAGAAGGACTGCAAGGTTCTAGCAATTGAAAAGAAGGCACAAGGTGCCTCAACCACTGTAACAGGTATGTTTGTTATTGAGATAAACATGTCCACAAATGATACTAGCGGCTGGGTATTAGATACCGGTTGTGGCTCACACATTTATACTAATGTGCAGGGTCTCAAGCATAGCAGAGCAGTTAGGCTGGGTGAACTCGCCCTACACGTTGGGAATGGAGCAAGAGTTGCTGTTGAACATGTTGGCATTTATGTTTTAAACTTACCCTCTGGTTTTAGACTTGAACTAAATATTTGTTATTTTGTTCTTTCTATTACTCGCAACATTATTTCTATTCCTATGTTAGACATTGAAGGGTTTTCCTTCCATTTTGCAAATAATAATTGTTATTTTTCGCTTAATGGTGATGTTTATGGAAATGCTCCTTTATCGAATGGTTTATATTTGTTGCATTGTGGAGATGATATTCTTAATATACAAAACAAACGACTCAAACTTAGAAATCATGAAAACCCGACTTACTTGTGGCATTCTAGGCTTGGTCATGCAAATGAGAATAGGATAGCAAGGTTAAGGAAGTTAGACTACTTAACCCCATTCGACTTTGAGTCTTATGAAAATTGTGAATCCTGTCTCAAGGGCAAGATGACCAACAAACCATTTTCTGGGAAAGGGATTCGTGCCAAAGAAGTTCTAGAGTTGATCCACATTGATGTCTGTGGACCATTGCCCACTCTAGCTAGGGGTCACTTCGCCCACGTCATCACTTTTACTGACGATTTCTCAAGATATGGATACGTGTATCTTATGAAACACAAATCTGAATCTTTTGAGAAATTCAAGGAGTTCAAAGCTGAAGTAGATAAGCAACTTGGTAAGAGTATAAAGACTCTTCGATCGGATCGAGGAGGTGAATACCTTAGCTACGAGTTCATGGATTACTTGAAGTTACATGGAGTCTAATCTCAATGGACTCCTCTCGGAACACCGCAGATGAATGGAGTAATCGAGAGGAGAAATCGAACCTTTTTAGACATGGTAAGGTCCATGATGAGCTTTTCTTCTCTCCCTACATTCTTATGGGGATACGCGTTACAAATCTCAATTGACATTCTGAATAAGATTCCATCCAAATCAGTTGAGCATACGCCGTATGAACTATGGTGTGGCAAGAAGCCAACTTTTTCACATATCAAAATGTGGGGTTGCCCCGCGATTGTGAAAAAAATGATCACTGATAAGTTGGAATCCAAAGGTGAAAAGGGCTACCTTGTGGGATATCCTAAGGAAACGAGAGGATATTATTTCTATCAACCTGAGAAACAAACGATAATTGTTTCTAGGTAGGCCAGGTTCCTCGAAGAAGACTATGTCTTCAAGGACCAAGGCCGTAAGATGATAGAACTTGAAGAAATTCAAGAACCACAAGATAACCAAGAGACTGATATCTTATCAAAGAAACATGACAAGGAATCAGTGGGAGCATTCAGCAGCTCACATGGTGGAAGTTTATCACTTAGTGATCCTCTTTCAGCCAGTGGGAGTGTAATTGGAGTTGCATTGCCTTCGCAACAAACTCCAAGTGGGCTGAATGAGAGCAGCATAGTTCAAACTCCCGCCCAAGAGGCATTAGAAAGTGTTGCCCTTAAGGACTCTCCGGACATTGATGAAATCGATGCACCACAAAATTTTCACGATCAGAATGTACAGCTTGCATAAACACAGCTCCGTAAGTCTACTAGGATTCGTAATCCACCCACTAGATATTATGGTTTCCTCGTAGAGGATCATGATGACGTGGAGATCCCGGATAAAGACGATCCCATAACTTACACTGAGGCAACTTGGATGTTGACTCAGAGAAGTGGCTAGAAGCCATGAAATCCAAAATGGACTCGATGTACACCAATCAAGTTTGGGACTTGGTTGAGTTGCCGAAAGGGGTAAAACCCATATGTTGCAAATGGTTCTACAAACGTAAGACTGATGCAAATGGCATGATATAAACCTACAAGGCTAAGTTGGTGGCAAATGGCAAGATACAAACCCATATGATGAGACTTTCTCACCTGTTGCCAAGATCAAGTCCATTCGAATTTTACTTGCTGTAGCAGCACATTTGGATTATGAGATTTGGCAGATGGATGTCAAAACGGCCTTTCTCAAAGGAAACATTGATAAGGAGGTTTTTATGACTCAACCTGAAGGTTTTGTATCTAAACCAAAGTTTAATCTTGTGTGCAAGCTCAAACGGTCAATTTATGGACTAAAGCAAGCTTCTAGGAGTTGGAATATCCGATTTGATGAAGCTGTCAAATCGTTTGACTTCATCTGAAATTTGGAAGATCCATGAGTTTATCGTAAACGTAGTGGGAGAAATATTATTTTCATAGTTGTGTATGTCGATGACATACTAATTATGGGAAACAACATTCCTCTTATGCAGTCGGTTAAAGATTGGCTATCAAGGACCTTCATGATCAAGGATCTTGGTGAGGCATGCTACATCTTAGGGATCAAGATCCATAGGGATTGATCCAAGAAGATGTTGGGACTGTCACAGTCAACCTACGTAGATAATGTGTTAAAGCAATTTGCAATGGAGAACTCTAAGAGAGGTTCTCTACCGGCATGTCATGGGATAAAGCTGTCTAAGAAGTATTGTCCTTCCACGAACGCTGATATCCGGCGCATGAAGGATATACCATATGCATCCGCAATTGGCTCCATCATGTACGCCATGACTTGCACAAGGCCAGATGTGGCCTTCGCTGTTAGCACTACTTGTAGATTATAGCAGAATCCAGGTGAACCTCACGGGATTGCTGTCAAGAACATTCTTAAGTACCTTAGACGTACTAAAGACTGTTTGTTGGTCTACGGAGGACAGTCAAAGCTAGTTGCAACTGGCTATGCTGATGCAAGTTTCCAATCCGATTGTGATGATTACAAATCACAGCCGGACTATGTTTTCGTTCTCAATGGTCGGTCGGTTAGTTGGAATAGTTCCGAACAAGAGACTACCGAGGACTCAACCACCGAAGCTGAGTACATTGCTGCGGCAGAAGCTGCCAAAGAAGCTGTCTGGATAAAACAGTTCTTAAATGAGCTAGGGGTAGTTCCGAGTGCCAGCAGTCCAATAAAGTTGTATTGTGACAATACTGGTGCAGTTGCGCAAGCTAAGGAACCGAGATCCAATAATAGAAACAAGCATGTACCGAGACGTTATCACTTGATAAGAGAGATAATCGCTAGAGGAGAGATAGAGTTAGAACGTGTCCCCACGGAGGATAACCTGGCTGATCCTTTCACCAAGGCTTTGAGTGTTCATGTACACACTAGACATTTTGATTGTCTAGGGGTTAGACATGTAGGTGATTGGCTCTAGTTCAAGTGGGAGATTGTTAGTGCTAGTGTCCTAGAGAGAATCCTTTGTAAGGACATAATACTCAGATAATATTCAGTATTGGTTTAATATTATTATTTGTTTAATATTAAATGTATGGCATTACACTCATTAAAATATTATGTTTGATTGTTTGCATTTATTCTTATATTTGTTCCCTTGAGTCACTGCTGTCATTGAGTGAGTGAGAACTCAGATGACTTAAGCATGATTCTTAAATAGCCCCAATCGAGGATCATCAAGAAAAGGGATATTGATGATGCAATGGAGATTGGTGTGCGATCTGCATCATACTCTTAGAGAGTGTAGTAAGATCTCACTTACTACGAGATACTGAGTATCTCATGATGGATGCACAAATACCATAGAGGGTATTGGTATACCCATCCGAGAAACCGTTTGATGTAGTTCCACTATATGTGTCTACGGGTGTCTCGGTTAGCGGGAGCGATGCGATACTCCTTTGACTTGAGATCAATACGCACGACATATGTGGAATGATGAACTTTGACCATAATCGACGCTTGCACCCGTCTATGGGTAGATATAGCTTGGATTGAGTTCATCACGAAGTGCATGTGCGTGGTAGTTGAGCCAAGAAAAGGATTCATTCCTCAAAGTGGATTTAGAGAGAATACTCATCTTCTCATCATAATTGGATCTAAGTCATTGGCCAATGCACGTCAACTTAGACTTTGTGATTAAGTGTGAGACTAATGATCAATTAGTGATTTGAGATAAATTAATTAAATTATTTGAATAGACACTTCATCATGTTCAAGACTAATCGAGTATTCGTGAATGAAAGGAGGAAATCACAATTGCCCACGTTTCAGTTACAGGTAGTTGCATGTTTCTCGCAATGTACCTCATATTTTGAGAATGTTTGATTTATTGACTAAGGTTCAATTAAGACCGTTAGTTTGACTAATCGCTTGGTATATGAGGGCCTATGGGTCACACAACAAGTAGTTCCCTTTTACGGATTATAGTTGGTTGATTAAATGTTAAATTAGATTTAATATTTAATTTATGGAGAAGAAATTAATAATAGATTAATTTAGAATTAATTATTATTAATATTTAATTAAATTAGATTTAATTAAATAAGAATTCCCAATAATTATATTTGGAATATAATTGTAGGATTTAATGTAAATGGAAATAAATCGTAGAGATTTTCATATAAGGCATTTAAATCCGTTGAGATTTATATTTAGGGAATTAAATTAAAAAGAATTAATTTAATTCAAGATTAGGGTTTTTATTTCCCTAATTGGGCTAGCTTAAGATTTAAGCTGGGCCTCTCTATATATGCAAGCTCTTGGAAATTCACAAACAACGTTACTTCATATTTTCTCCATAAGATTTAGAGTTTGGATTTTCCTAGCAAATCTGTCTCGGGATTCAACGATGACAAATACGTGCAAGTCTGTAATTGGAGATTAGGTGGATACCGTAGTACAGAAATCTGTACTCGAGTTACTATAAGATTTCTTGTTATGATTATTGTAATCTGTATGCAATTAATTCTTCGTTGTTGGTGAACTTTAATTTCCGTTGCGCATGTGATTACGTGTCATACATGCCACCATAATCCAACAGTAAAAGAAACCACCACTTGTGCTTTTCCTTCATCAATGTCTCAAGCCCAATTAGCATCACTATACCTAGTCAATACACTTCTTGTGTCCTTTGTATACCATGTACCAAGATCTGTTGTTCCAGCAACATATCTGATAATCCTCTTCACAACATTCATGTGAGATTCCTTGGATTAGCTTGGTACCTAGCACAAACACAAACACTATACATAATGTCAGGTCTACTAGAGGTAAGATAAAGAAGACTACTTATCATGGATCTGTACAGTGTGTGATCAACATCTTTACCAGCACTGTCTTTGTTCAACTTCTGAGTTGATCCCAAAGGTGTTTTCATATGCTTCGAATTCTCAAGACCAAAACTCTTAACCAGGTTCTTTGCATATTTGCTTTGGCAAATGAAGATTCCATCATCTTTTTGCTTGATCTGCAGACCTAAAAAGTAATTCAAGTCTCCAACCATGCTCATCTCAAATGTAGATGACATTGCCTTAACAAATTCATTCAACAGTTTGTCTGATGTTGCTCCAAATACTATGTCATCAACATATATTTGTGCAATCATCAACCCTTCATTAACATGTTTAATAAATAAAGTTATGTCTGCTTCTCCTCTAACAAAACCAAACTGCAAAAGAAAGTGTTGGGAAATTTGTAGTTTTGATGGAAGTTCCAAAACAGTTGTAATAGGACCAGTCGAACCTGTTAGTCGACTGATGATGATAGGAGACCAGCTGAACTTGTTAGACAACTGATGTATTACACTAGGTCACATATTGAGGGGGACCTCAATATGTATATGTTCAGATTAGAAACGAAGATCAGAAGCGAAGAACAGAAGACCTGTAGAAGAAAATCAGCAGAGTCGATAGGTTGAAGCTAAGACAACCTCATCAGAAGACTCAAGTTTACTGATCAGTAGAATACTGATCAGATGGAGCTAAGTCAGAAATATGATAAGCATATCTACTTATCATATACAGATCAGAAGAATGCTAAACTGCTGACTTTACAAGGCCCCGATTCAGTTTACTTGTTGGTCACTAAGAATGTGACACGTATGTACGGATCTGACTATGTAGGATATGGCGTATCGGCACAAATGGCTAGAAAGGACAAAATTGCACGAAGACGACATGACCTTTCTGAACACGTCAAATCAAGCCTGCAAGCTACCTAAAATAGACCAAAATTTGAATTGCTCTCCAACGGCTAGTTCGATTTCGTGCCTATAAATATGGGATCAAACCTTCATAGTAAGGTTACGAAAATTATCATCAAGCTCAAGCACTAGCATATTTCCGCACGAAGAACACTAACTCAAGATTTATTCTTAAGTGTTCATCCCATTGTTCTTAGCTTAGAATACTTATCCTTCAGCTTTAGGCTACATAGAAGATAGGATAGTATTCCAGTTGGAACATCACAAATCTTATACCCAAACAAAAGTTAGGTTAAGTTTGTTATAGCAAGATTTCAGTCTAGGGTTTCTAGATCTGATTTCTGAGATTGGTTGAGTGAGAACTCGTGAAACATCTGTTGGTTGTACTATGTTAGACTAACACATTAAACTAAGTCCAGTTGGTTAAGTTGGTGCCCCTGCTGATAGGGAAGAGTGGACGTAGGACAAGTTGTCCGAACCACTATAAATATGTGTGCCTTTACTTTGCTTATATCTCCACACTACTCTTTGTTATCTCCATGCATATTCTGTACCTGGATCAGACTAGCATCAAGCTTTTGATCTGATCAGTTTGACACCTTTGTCAACTGATCTGAACTAGATTGGTCAGAATCTTTGTTTGAGTAAAATTGGTTTTCACACGGGTTAACTAATCTTCCGCACCAATCAGTTAAACTGATAGACGCCGAACGGATCTGGTTGATAGATCAGTAAGTCGGATATCGGTCCATACTGATTCACTTCGTACTCTGATCAGGCACACCTGATCCACGAAAAAGTTTTGGAAGTCTATTCACCCCTCCCCTCTAGACTTCCACCCTCACTGAAACCCGTTTGGGACCTACAAGTGGTATCAGAACAGTTGTTCTTCCGACCACTGGCTTTGAATATCATCGGTTCTTAAGGAAGAACCTTTGTGGTCACTTGAACTAATCTTTGAAAACCGTTTTTTTAAAACTCATACTTTTCAAAATCACCACAAGCATGGATAACACTTCAGATATGTATCATAATCTACCCATGTTTTATGTTGATGAGTATGCAGATTGGTCTATAGACATGAGAGACCATCTGGGAGTGATAAGCAACAGGATGGATGAGATTCTTGAGATAGGACCGATTATCACTATAACCTAGCTGAAGTAGGAGAACGAGATCCTACTCAACCAGTTGGAGCAAGAATTAGAAAGAGTCCCTCTCTGATGGATGCAGATGAGAGAAAATTGTCTAATCTGGATACTGTTGCCAGACATCTCATCGTGAAAACTATGGATGCTACTACACGAGAGAAAGTGAAGTACCTGAAGACAACTAAGGAAGTTTGGGATACATTTGTTGAAATCTGCAGAGGAAATGAACAGATTAAGGACAGGAGATTGCAAGCTGAGCTGGTGGTATTTGAGAATCTCAAGATGCTGCCAAATGAAACAGTTGATCAATTTGATGGAAGGATCACTCGAGGAGTCAACCGACTTCGTGATCTAGGACGAGTAATGTCAAACAAGGATATCAACTACAAAAGTCTCAGATCGTTGACCAAGAAATGGGATACAAAGGTGACCGTGATTAAGGACTGTCAAGATATTGCTACCATGAAGCCAAATGATCTAATCTTCAGTTTGAAGCCCATGAGTTCGACCTAATTGAGAGAGGACAAGGATCAGATGATGTCCCTGCTGAAGCTGCTGCAAACTCAACTAAATTTGTTGCATTCCAGGCAACCAGTAGCAGTTCACGAATTGTTGAACCAGTTGGAAACATCATCAGCCAGGCCGAACAGATTGCACTACTAACGAGAAAACTTGAACGAACAAATGTTCAGATGGGCACAGAAAGTTCTATGACGACTATCGACGAAGCAGAGGAAGAGATCGAAGATCTTCTGATAGATCACAAGAAAGGTATCGTTCTTCAGATGATAGGGATAATAGAAGAGATGACCGAAAAGACGATCACAAAGGTGGAAAGTCTCCTGACAGATCATAACGAAGAAATGATTCACCTAACAGAGGAAATTTTGGAGACTCAAGGGTTTGCTACAACTGTCAGAAACCAGGTCACTACAGTGCTGATTGCCCCGACCTGACTCCCAAGGAGAGAGAGGAAAAGCGGAACAGAAGAGAACAAAGGTTCCGAGACAGAAAAGCAATGGTTGCCGACACATCTGGCATTGATGATTCTTATCTACCTTCAGATGACTCAGGCTACTCATCTGTTGAAGATTTCTGTCTGATTACTACAACTGATGATGTCGATGATATGAACTTCTCATCTGATGACAACATCTGTTTCATGGCCAGAGAAACTGATCAATCTGATGTAATCTCTAAACCTTTTGTGGTTCCCTGTTCTACCCCTGTTGTGCTTAGCACATCTGCTGGAGAGATTAACCTGCAGGTCTACAATGACCAATTGCTTGATGATCTCTCTAATGCAATAGATACTTATACACGAGTGGAAGTTGAGAACGATAACCTAAGGGCTGAGAATATTCGGCTTGTCAAGAATATTGAGACAAGTAAAGCAGCTGAACTAAAATCAGCTGAAACTATTCAGAAGATGACTAAAGAACTGGAGTTTCTGAAAGTCAGTACTATTGATCAGGGAAAGCTGATTAAGGAACAATTGGTTCTCAATGAACGACAAGCTGGAGAAATCAAGGTCCTTCAGGCTAAGTTTGATGAACTCTTCCGAATGCATGAGAATCTGAAAACTTCTGAGGACAATTTGCGTAAGAAAATAGAGGTTTTCACGAAATCTTCTAAGACCGTTCAAGATCTGAACAACTATTTTTGTACGATAATTGATAAGAAGGGAATTGGGTATGAGAACCCTTCTGGATCTTCAAAAGCCCCGTCTGGTTCACATCAAAAAAGTGTAACCAAACGAGTTCTGATCATGATACACGAAAAGCCAAATCTGTATCAGATAAGGGAAAAGGATCAGCTGACCAGGCAAGGTGAGTGCCGGATCAGAAAGGGAACAGAAATTGACCCCAACTAATCAGTCATCAGCCGAGGAATCAACAGAAGAATCTTGTTCTTCTGAAAAGACCTCAGCCAAATCAGCAGAGTAGGCCTCAGTCTGGACCATCTCGTAAGGGACAGTACCAGCTGAAGTCAACTCAATCCAAGATGCCTAACAAGCAAGCTAAGGGTAAACTGCTAAGACCATCTATGCCAGAAAGATATGAATCTTTTAATGGTAGCAGTCGTACCTACCCTTACAATCAGAAACCTAGGGCTGCTGCACCTGAGCCCAACTGGATTAAAAGAAGACAAGTATTAATGAAAAATCCCAAGTCTTCTGATTCATCCTAGGCTCACACTAATAATCATACTGATCAAATTGCATATGAAGAAACGTATGATTATGTAGATGTTTATGGGAGACAAATCAAGCCTTATGTGTTCAACAAAGGTGCCAGATTTGTTTGGATCCCGAAAGGTACTTCTAACCCCCAGGACCTGATTCTACTGGGGTACATAAAATCTGATTTGCTCGTAGGCACGAGTGGGACTGGCAAATAAAGGAGGTGTACAAGCAACTATCTGGTACATAGATAGTGGATGTTCAAGGCACATGACTGGAAGTCAACATCTCTTCAGCAATTACATTGAGAAACCAGGCCCACGAGTTCTCTTTGGGGACGACAACTTTGGTTTTACCAGAGGAGTTGGAACTTTAGTGAAAGATGATGTACATGTTACAGGTGTTTCATACGTTGACGGCTTAAGGCACAACATGTTATCTATATCTCAGTTCTGCGACAATGGATTTAGTGTTGAGTTCTCATCAGGTCAATGCACAATCAAAAATCGAGTGACTCAACAGATTTTGCTAGCTTGCTCCATAAAAGGAACGATTTATACAGCAGATTGGGACAGTTGTCCAAGAAATGCATGCTTGATTGTTAAGAGTTCAAAGAGCTCCAGTTGGCTCTGGCACAAGAGAATGAGCCATCTGAACTTCAAAACTCTTAACAAGATAGCAAGGATGTCCTTGGTTGAAGGTCTCCCGAATGAAGTATTCTCTAAGGATCAGACATGTGTCGCATGTTAGAAGGGAAAACAAGTAAAAGTTTCATTCAAAGGGATACCTTTTCCTCCATCCAGCAGAGTACTGCAACTGCTCCATATGGATCTATTTGGACCAGTTAAAAGCCTCTTAGATTAAGTGGACGCAAATACACTCTGGTGGTCGTGGATGATTATTCCAAGTTCACCTGGGTTGTTTTCTTGTATAAGAAGAGTGAAACTACAACAAAGTTACCTGAACTTCTCAAAAAGATTCAGAATGAGAAGGGTCTCAGCATAGTGAAAATCAGATCAGATAAAGGTACAAAATTCTTGAACCAATTTATATCTGATTTTTTCTCTGAGTTTGGTATACAGCATGAGACATCAGCTGCCAGAACACTACAACAAAATAGCGGAGCGGAAAGAAGAAACATAACTCTTAAAGAAGCTGCACACACCATGTTAGCTGAGCATGCAACACAAAGTCATTTAAGGGCAGAAGCTATCAATACTGCTTGTCACAAACAAAACATATGTTCTCTGACTAAGATTCACTTTAAAACACCTTATGAACTGTGGAAGGGCAGAAAACCTCGTGTTCCTACTTTCATGTGTTCGGGTGCAAGTGTTTCATACACAACAATGGGAAGAGTCAGTTGAGAACCTTCGATGCCAAGTCAGATGAGGGTATATTCTTAGGATATTCCTCAACCAGCAAAGCATTTAGGGTTTTCAACAAACGAACCATAGTTGTGGAAGAAACACCTCATGTGGTCTTTGATGAGTCAACATCTGAACAAGAGAAATCTGTCGCAGAACAATACCAGAAAAACCAGATTCACTGAAAATGGATCAGTTAAGGCTCAAAGGAAAGGATTCAAAATACGTCACTGTATATGTTCCTAACTTTGACCTTGACGATTCACCAGGTCAGTCAGACCCTAAGGTACGTACAACTGTTAGTGAAGAAGCTGGTACAGTTGAGACAGTAACAAATAAACCATCTGGTTCAGGGGGAACACCTGATGTTCCGACGGATAGACTTCAGCACATGATGAGTCCAACATCAGTTGAGATACGTCCATGCCAAGTGGATCCTACTCAAGTACCTCTCCCAGTCTCTAGTGATGAATCTTTATCAGAAGAGGATGATGTTCTCCAAACTAATGATAATCAGGAAAGAAAGACCTGGATAACCAGTCATCCAACTGACCTGATCATCGGAGACCCATCTGATAGAGTCAAAACTAGACATCATATTGGTGAAAGTGCAATGTACTGTTGTTATCTGTCTTTGAAGGAACCACTCACAGTTGAAGAAGCTCTTCAAGATGCAAGCTGGATTCTAGCCATGCAAGAAGAACTAGAGCAGTTTGAGAGAAATCAAGTTTGGGAACTTGTAGACAGACCAACTCATCAAGATGTGATTGGTACTAAGTGGGTCTTCAAGAACAAGAAGGATGAGCACAATGTGATAACGAAAATAAAGGCAAGACTTGTTGTTAAGGGATATTCACAATCGGAAGGATTGATTATGATGAAACCTTTGCACCGGCCGCTACTTCGAAGCCATTCGGTTTTGTTTATGGCTTATCGCAATCATATAGGGATTTATTGTGTATCAGATAGATGTAAAGAGTGCATTCTTAAATGGGGTACTAGTTGAGGAAGTTTATGTTGAACAACCTCCTGGCTTTGAAATGACCAACCAAGTGTACCGTTTAAGAAAAGCTCTTTATGGACTAAAACAGGCTCCTAGAGCATGGTATGATACATTATTCCAGTTCTTGACAGAAAATGGTTTCATCAAGGGCTTGATTGATAGGACTTTGTTCATAATTGAAGACGGTGAAGATGTTCTGATGGTTCAGATCTATGAGGACGATATAATCTTTGGTTCTCCGAATCAGAAATTATGCGAGAAATTCAGTAAACTGATGCAAGGGAAATTTGAGATGTCCATGATGGGTCAGATGAGCTACTTTCTAGGTCTCCAAGTCAAACAAGCTCACACAGGGATCTTCATCTTAAATAAGCGGTACACAAGGAATTTATTGGCTAAATATGGTGTTCAGAATTTCAAGGAAGCCAGAATTCCAATGATGACTTCTTTCAAAATGGATCCAGATGAAAGTGGTAAGAAAACTAATCAGAAAGAGTATAGGGCTTTGATTGGATCACTACTATACCTGACTGCCAGCATACCAGATATAACCTTCGCAGTAGGTTTATGTGCCAGATTTCAGGCAAATTCGAAGCAAAGCCACCTGGAAGCAGCTAAGTGGATTCTTAAGTATCTGAAGGGTACTGTAAACCTCGATTTATGGTATCCAACAGATGATAATCTAGAGCTTAGTGGGTACTCTGATTCTGATTATGGAGGTAGTAGGATAGACAGAAAATCAACCTCGGGTACCTGTCGGTTTTTGGGAAGTAAGTTGGTCTCTTGGTTCTCAAAGAAGCAGACATCTGTTGTCACATCTACTGCTGAAGTAGAATATATGGCCGCAAGAAGTTGTTGCTCCCAACTGCTCTGGCTATGTCAGCAGCTGAGGGATCATAACATTGTAGCTACAAATGTGCCTATTTTATGTGACAGTAATAGTGCAATTGCCATCACCCAGAACCCAGTTCTACAAGATGCAAGCATGTGGACATCAGACATAACTTCATAAGAGACCATGCAGAAAATAAGAACATAAGAATGGAAAAGATCCATACTGATAAGCAAAGAGCTGATATCTTAACCAAACCTCTAGCTGAAGTTAGATTTAGAGAATTGTGCAACGAGCTAGGATTGCTGGATCTTGGAGAAGACGCACCAGAGTACTTTGGTGGTCTGATTTCCAACATCAGCTGGTTAAGGAACTGACCAAGTAAAAAGATCAGATGAAGGGGGAACATCATCTGATCAAGAGAGATCTGTAGGAAAACTGATCATAAAAGAGAATAAACAATAAAGAGGGAACTTCATTGTTAAGAAAGAAAATCAGTAGGAAACTGATCCAGTGAAAGGATTGTTGGTAAATAACTAAGGATTAGAGGGTAAATTAAGATCGACACATCAGAAATCAGAAAAGAATCTTAGGAATCTACACATGTGGTAATTGACAGATTACAATATCAGTCAACCAGATACGTATTCCTGATTCCCTGCTATTTTCTATTTTCAATTATGTATCGCTTGCATATATATATATATATATATATATATATATATATATATATATATATAAATGACGTCGTACTGACTTCTCATTAAATGCAGACACGAGGCTCATGTATTAAATGCATTTATTGCTCACTTTTAAATGCAAAAGCTGCGGTCTATGTTTTCCTTGACCGCATGATTGTAACTTTTTAAAACCGCCTCATTTCCACCATTGATCAAACGTAGGCATCGTTTTGATTTTCGCATTCGAAAATGATTGTGTTTTTCCCTCTCAATTAAAAACCCCAAATTCACTACACTTCATCACTTTCACATCTCTAAAAATATTTTCTCTGCAACTTTCATACTCTCTCGCTAATACTTGAAAGCAATTCACCAAAATTACTTTGCCAAAAATCTATTGTTGCTTTCTGTTGGTAATTAAATCAGGGTTTGGATTTCATTTCATTTGCTGAAGAATGTATTACCCAATTTTCTCTTAAAATCTCCAAATCTAATGTTCTTATTTCGCAGAAATGGCACCAAAGGCAAAGCATGTTGCAGAAATTGCACATTTGTCATCACAAGTCTTACCGGGACCAGAGGATCCAGTCTTTCGGAACTTTGCGGACGAAGTGATTGAGGAACGGTGCGTTGATTTTAGAATAACTACAGACTCCGAGACTCTGGAAATTTTGGAACTTTTAAGAAGAAATGGTTTAAAGACGTACTATTCGGCGAGCGCCGATTCGATCATACTGGATGGCTCTCTGGAATTTCTGTACAACTTAAGAGACCATGAGGGAGTTTTTGTACTCGGAGGTGCAAGGTGAGCATTTGGAAATCACCGATGAAGATCTGCACAGAATTTTTCAACTTTCGGCACCGTCTGATGGAATTATGCTAGATGCATATCGACTCGAAGAAGAGAGTGCCGTCATCAAACACCTACTCCAACAGGCCGATTCACATCATACTAAAGGTTTCAAGAAACCTATGCTGAAGAGGAAATATCGCCTTTTATTCGACATAGTCCAGAAGGTGATTGTTGTTGTGAACTACAGTCTTGATGCAGTCACACAAGAAAAGACTCGAGTTATGTCAGCCATAATTGATAATGCAAAGATCAATTGGCTTGAGTATCTGAAAAGGAGGTTGCTGGAGGAATCAGCAAAGTTTGTGGAAGATGGAGGCCAGATTGTTCTCACTACAAAAATCACTATGCTGCACAAGGTGTCGCTAATTCTAATTGATATGATGAAGGATCGTGAATGGAGTGAGGATGAAATGATCCCTTATGTTCTTGCTCACAAGAAGATGCTGATCAGCGACAAGCCGATTCCTGGACTTGCTGATGACGATGAGGAAATTGCTGTTAAACCAGCAGCTGAAGTACGCAAGAAAGGGACAGCTGGTCTGAAGAGGAAAGTTGCTGTGAAAAACCAGAGAAAGGGATTACTTTGAAAGAGCTAGCCCAACCAGCTGCGAAGAGAACCAGGCCAGCACCAATTGCTCCGAATGCTGGTAAAGGAAAGAGAAAAGAGCTGAAGCTGGTGGATGAACAGACTGATTCTGAAGATGATATCCCACTCAGCAGATTGCCCCCGAAGGGAACTGGTCAAGCTTCAAAGGCTATTCTTTGCTCAAAAGCATACATGTCTCAACCGAACTCCGCTCAACCCATCGCCCTCCAAAGACACCAATGGTTGATCCTGAGCCACTTACGGTTGTATTATTCTCTCCATCAGCCTCTTCTGAACCAGAACCGGAAGTTATCTCCTTTACTGAAAAGATCATCAGAAGATTGCTAGAGAAAATGCTAGAGGACATATATCCAGAATTGTCAATCAAACAGGAAGCCAAAGCATCTGTTCTTGATGTGCTCACATGGAGAGACATCAGATTGAAGAAATTTGAAGATTTTGGTACAGTTCTAGAGCAGAAAGGTGGGGTATGTCCGTTTCTGAAGTATGAGCTACAAATGAGGAAGTTAGCTGGAGTTGAAACTGCTCCAGATCTAATATCTGATGACGCTGTAGCTAGTCTGATCACAAGACATCTGGGGATGCTAGATACCCCAATGCACAGAGAGCTCACACATAAAATGGTCAGATGCAGCCGTACCATGCAGCAAATGAAGGTGGTTGACGAGGAAATCAGCTCTGGAGGACCTATCCAGATTGAAGAGATTTTTTAGCAGATGGCTGATACTGAACAAATGGCAAAAGAAATGAACAAATCAGCTCTTATTCATAATTTTCGAAAATCATGAAAAATTAGGCAACAATAATTTATTTTATTTTAAACACCTTTTTCAGTTATTGGACTTTATGTTTGGGCTACTTGGGGGGCCTTTAGGAGAATTAAGATTGAACCTTCCAATGGACTTTGAATTTTCAATATTGAGCCACAATATTATTCAAGCCCATAAATATTAATTAATCCCACTACATAATTAATATTGCACTATCCATCTTAACCCATATTACTGTTAATATGGCTTTCGGTTATTATTTCCCGTGTATAAGATTATCTAGCCCATTAATTAGTTTAAGCCACTGAAATAACTTTATATTAATTAACATCTTTTTCCTTGGTTAAGGAACGACTCGACATTATTATCCATACCGGAAATAAATTTCACTTGCAAGATTTGGTATGATAAATCTTATGAGCCTCCCAAGGGGGCAAATCAAACAAGACGTACTTGCACACGTTTCACCGTATTAAATCTTAGCAATCGTCGTGTAATCAATATCATTGCCCAAGATACAAGGTATTGAATCTCAATGATCCTCTTCCCATCATAAGTCAAAGCAACGGCTATTGATGGGACACGATCCTATTTAAGGAACGGAGATTAAGAAATAATGAACCACTGAGGTCTAATTCTTCTATTTTCAGTGCTAAAGAATTTGTCCTCCTGTAGGTCCTGTTCAGTGCATCATGATGCACTGGTGCAATATCTTGGTCAAGACAAGCCAATATGAGCCTTACACCTCAACCTTTTGTGATGGTTTGTTCATTTCCATCTAGGTCGTGAAAGTGTACTTTTAGTTACAAGGGACTGTTAATTTAATCTTCTGTGATCTAATATCACTAAATTAACTACAATGTAACACGTACTTCTTATTGAACAGTTATGCAGTAAATATATGTAACATTCGATGATATTTAAAGCATCAGTGATAAATAATTTATTTCGGTAAATAAGACAGAAACTCAGTGTGATTATACAAAGTAAAAGCATACTTTCCAGTATAATCCCAACAATCTCCCACTTATACTCAAAGTCTGCTTTTAAGTATACTACAACACGTCTCGTGTAGAATCTACATTACACCTACACGAACCTAATAATATCTCCCACTTATACTCAAAGAAGATTGGCAACGGTCTTGACACCCATTCCTTCCACATGTCTCTCGAATGTATTCAGAGGCAGACCCTTTGTGAATGGATCTGCTAGGTTGTCTTCTGACGCTATTTTTGCCACCTCTATATCTCCTCTCTTAACGATTTCTCATATAAGATGGTATTTCCTTTAAATGTGTTTGCTGGCCTTGTTGGCTCTCGGTTCCCTTGAATTTTCAACTGCTCCGACATTATCACAGTAGACCATGATGGTGCTGGGAAAATTTGATACTACTCCAAGTCCACTAGGAAGTTTTTGAGCCAAACCGCTTCTTTCGCTGCCTCGCAAGCAGCTACGTATTCGGCTTCCATGGTAGAGTCCGCTATGCATTTGTGCTTAACGCTTCTCCATGTCATGGCACCTTCCCCCATGCAAAACACACGACCCGAGGTAGATTTTCTGGAATCTAGGTCTGATTTGAAATCTGAGTCTGTGTATCCGATGGGAATCAGACTGTTTGACTGATAAATAAGCATTCTATCGCGAGTTCTTTTCAGATACTTCATAATATTTTTAACTGCAGTCCAATGTTCTTTCCATGGATTACTCTGATATCTTGCTACCATGCCGACGACAAAGCAGATATCCGGCCTTGTGCACAGCATAGCATACATGAGGCTTCCAACAGCCGAAGCATAAGGAATGTCTTTCATGTCATCTATCTCCCTTTGCGTCTTAGGGCACATTTATTTGGATAGTTGGATTCCATGTCTAACAGGTACGAAGCCTTTCTTGGAATCCTGCATGCTGAATCGCTTTAAGACAATATTTATGTATGAGGCTTGCGATAAGTCTATCATCCTTTTCTTGCGATCTCGAGTGATCTTGATCCCAAGGATGTGACCGGCTTCCCCTAAGTCCTTCATATCAAACTGTTTTGATAGCCATGCCCTTATGTCTGACAAAACCTTTACATCATTTCCGATGAGCAGAATATCATCTACGTATAGTACTAAGAATACCAATGAAGTTCCGACACGCTTTTTGTACACAAAACTTTCGAACTCATTTTGATCGAACCCACAAGACTTTATAACTTGATCAAAACATTGGTTCCAAGCACGCGGTGCTTGCTTCAGTCTGTAGATGGACTTTTTGAGCTTGCAAACAAGATGTTCTTGGCCTTCTTCAATGAAGCATTCGGGTTGTTGCATATAGATTTCTTCTTCAAGACTTCCATTGAGAAAGCTGTCTTGACATCCATTTGCCAGATCTCGAAATCGAGATGCACAGCAATCGACAAGAGAATACAGATGGACTTTAGCATGGCTACAGGAGAAAAGGTTTCCTCATAGTCGATCCCTTCTTTCTGAGTGTAACCTTTTGCCAAAAGTCTAGCTTTGAAGGTTTCCACCTTTCCGTCCGATCCCCTTTTTCTCTTGTATACCCACTTGCATCCAATGGCTTTGACCCCATTAAGTGGTTTCGACGAGCTCCCACACCTTGTTTTGATCCATAGAACCCATTTTGGCTTTCATTGTCATTTGCCAAGAATCTGCATCCTTGTCACGGATTGCCTCTTTGTAAGTCCATGGGTCCGATTCATTTTTGCCGAGGATCAAGTCCGAAGACTCTCCTATCCCCATGAATCTTTTCGGCTGTCGGATAACCCTCCCTATGCGACGAGGTTCCGGTTGTGTAAGTGTGTCATTTGGTATATCGACTTGTACAGTTGGCATTGAGGTAAGCCCCTTTAGCTCATTCAAGGTAATCTCACTTCTGGGTTTCTTGTCGTTCATATAGTCTTCTTCCAAAAATCTAAAGTGTGTACTGATTACCACCTTTTGATCTTCGGGACCATAGAACATGCACCCTTTAGTTCCCTTAGGGTATCCTACAAACAGCCTTAATTCTGATCTTGGATCCAATTTACCGGCTTCCTTGTCTAGCACGTATGTTGGACCCCCCCAGATTCTCATGTGTCCTAGACTGGGCTTGCGCTCGGTCCACAATTTTTTAGGGGTTTTGGGAACCGATTTGGATGGCACCAAGTTTAGAATGTAAGCCGCCATTTCCAAGGCGTGACCCCAAAACGATTTGGGTAGATCCGCATAACACATCATTAACCTGACCATTTCTAAAAGAGTTCTGTTTCTTTGTTCTGCAACCCCGTTTTATTGAGGGGTTCCGGGTGCAGTTAACTAGGATACAATCCCTTCATCCGATAAGTAGTTCAAGAATTCATCGCTGTGGTATTTGCCTCCACGATCAGATCGTAGAGACTTGATACGTTTTTCCCTATGATTCTCTACTTGAGCCTTAAATTCTTTGAATTTTTCAAAGGTCTCAGATTTATGCTTCATTAGAAAAATGTATCCGTATCTTGAGTATTCATCGATAAAAGTAACAAAATACTCATAGCCTCCTCTTGCTTTATTTGACATTGGACCACATACATCGGTGTGAACGATCTCCAACACTTCCTAGGCTCTATTCCCCTTGGCTCCAAATGCCCTCTTGGTCATTTTACCCTCCAAACATGATTCGCAGGTTGGAAATGGTTCAACCTGGAGAGACTCCAGCGAACCATCTTGGACCAACCATTGGATCCACTTTGGATTGATATAACCTAGTCTTAGATGCCATAGAAGTGTTTCGTTCACATTTGATGAACGTTTTCTTTTAGCGGAAACAGTCGATGTGCTATAGGATGCATTTCGTGAGTGGTGTGCACAATTAATTGTGTAGAGATTATTCGACAACGTTCCATGATAGATAAACTCATTATTTAGAGTATGGTAACAACTTTATTAAAAGTAACCAAATACCCATCAAGAAAAAGTTTAGAAACTGAAATTAAATTCTTTCTAAAACTAGGAACGTAAAGAACATCTTTCAAAATTAAAACTTTATCTTCAAAAGAAAACTGCACTTCTCCCACTGCTTCAGCTGCCACTCTCGTAGCATCGCCCAGTGTGATGAGGATCTCACTCCCACTAAGTTGCCGGGCCCGCTTGAACCCCTGTAAAGTGAAACAAACATGATCAGTGGATCCCGTATCAACTACCCACGAATGGGAAGCATATGCCGCCAAACAAGTTTCAACAACTAGTGCGTGAGAATTACCTTTCTTTCCATTCCTTTTGGGTTTGGAGCAGGCTGACCTCGAGTGTCCTTTCTTACTGCAGTTAAAATATTTCCCCTTTCCCGATTTCGTTACTCATCCATTTCCCTTCACCTTATCCTTGCCATTGGCAACGCTTGAGTTCACTTGTTTTTGTCTTTTGCCCTCCTCTTATTCTTACCTCCTCTTGGCCTAGAAGAAGAAGAAGGACCATTTGTCACTAAGGCTTGGCTCTTTTGTCCCAATATCGCCTCTGCCAAGACCAAAACTTGTAACAGATCAGGCAATGTAAATTCTTGCTAGTTCATCTGATAGTTCAACCTGAATTGTTCAAAGCTTTTGGGCAGAGAATGGAGTATGAAATCGATCTGGGTCTCGATATCATATTGAGCGCCAAGTACTTCAAGCTTATTTAGGTGTGCCATCATCTGGAGAACGTGTTCCCTTACAGGCGTTCCCTCCACCATTTTCATGGAGAGCAAGTCTCTCATGGTGATCTGACTAGCCACACGGTTCTGAAATTGGAACATCGCTTTAAGACTTGTCATGATGTCTGCAGCGGTCTCAAAATGTTGATGCTGATGTTGCAACACGTCTGACATAGAAGCCAGCATAGTGCACTTAGCCATCTCATTTGACCGCTCCCAGTCAGCATAATCTTTCTTATCCACTTTTGTGGACTCATCAGTTGGCTTTTCGGGTTTTGGGACAGTAAGAACCCAGTTATGATGTTGTGCAGTAAGGACAATAGTAAGTTTTCGATTCCAATCGATGAAGTTTTCACCAGTAAGTAAATTGCCTTTCAGTATATTGAACAGGGGATTAAAAGGTTGCGACATGTTGAACTGAAATAAATAACGATTTGTATAACCACAAAATTATCACAAAATTCGATCACATGCATCATATTAAAATCTCAAAAAAAATATAAACATGCATCAGCCAACATCTCAAAACAGTTTAAATAAGCCACGTGGGGTGGGTCATTATTTAAACAAATTCAAGCAGGTTACAAACATGAACAGTTGCAAACATTTAATATCCAGATTAATAGTTGGCTCCCACTTGACCAATATAAAATTGACAGGGACTTCGGGGAAGTATATGCATATCAATTTTATACCTAAGTAATAACCATGATTAAATACATAATTATTATTTCGCTTTGAACGAGCCTCGTGGGGAGGGTCATCGTCGCCACTGATAATAATCCACAATCATCCGTTTGGAATTTATTCATGTGAAAGCTATCTTTTTGCCGTCCCGTGGGGGGAATTTCTCCAAAAGATTTCACAAATAAAAAAATCTTGGAGGCCAAAATTAATTCAATTTTATTATCCGGAATAAAATTGTTAATTAATTATATAAATCATACTTAGTAATTTTCGAAAGTGAGATTTTTCCAAAGTAATTTCTCATGCATCGGATATTCAAAACACAATTAAATACGCACGAAAAATAAAGCAAACATCAAAACAAAAATTAAACACATTGGGCACATATATCCAATTGTCACGGTTAATTTTGTCATGTCTTGATCTTGAGAAATCATCCATATTGTCTTATTCGTTTTAGTCGAAAAAAAAAAATTGCCACGTCTGCTTCATCATCGACCCGGCTCGCGGGGCCAGAGTGCGTGCCTCATACTCCCGGCCGTCGTCGATCGGCGACGCGTCTTGTCGCCCGTCACCCTCGACGTCTTCTCAGCCCGAGCGCGCCGTGCACCGGTAATGCTCCCGTCTCTCGCGCCCGAAGCGTCATACCATCGGCGCCCATGCCCCGTCTTGCCTCGTCGCCGCCTCCCCGTCTCATCCACCTTGCTCCGTCTTGGCGCTCGAATGGCCATCGTCGCAAGCACATTCAACCGACTCCACGCCGCGCAAGATGCCACTACGCGTCCGGCTTACTGTCCCGCGCGATGCCATTGGCTACCCCCATGCGTGCTAACGTCCGTTCGCCGTGCCTCCATTATTAGCCATTTCGCCACCGACTACGCCGGTTACGAATCCGTCTTCGTCTCCGCCACTTCAATCCGGTTACAATTTATTTAAAAAAAAATAAACCTAGATCTAGACTAGTCTATTACATTGAATGAATCAAACAAATCCTAATCTACTCGTGGATTTTCTCATGAGGCGAAACGAATTCGAACGAATCGAATTAAAAACTACAATTTATATGCATGCATAAATAAACATTCATCAAATACCATGACAATTGGATACCTGCAAAAAAGATCTAGCAATTCTACTATCCAATTCCAAATTCAATTAACAACGAATTAAATTACAATTTAAAATTGAGAGTCTAAACCGTGGCTCGATACCACTGTTGGGGGAATAGTGGGTGCCCGGATCTATTCGGGGTGAATTTAAATACAAATTTAATTCTGACAATTATTACTAGCAAGAATTAATCCTATATGTTGGGAGATGAATTTAATAAAGATTTTGATTAGATCCCAAAACCCCTGAGTATGACATGTTTCAGGATGATCTTGATAGTATAGGATCAAGTTTCAAATTATTAGGACGATCTGCACCATGTATAGTCAGCAGGCATAGTTCAGGTTAAGAATAGGTTTCAATATTTTATCTGAAGATCACAGAAGTATCCTGAAGACCAAACTATACTGAAGACCTAAATCATACTGAAGGATCAGTATATCCTGAAGACTTGCAGAACCTGAAGACTTGAAGAACCTGAAGATCAGAAGATCCTGAAAACTCTTATGTACTGAATCAACAGAACCTGAACAAGTCACTCCGAGTGTAAATAATGTTTGTTCATTCTGAGTACATGCAAAAAGAATGTTATACGTTCGTGAACACTAAGGAAAGTATCAACTCCGTATTGGTTGACTAAAAGAGTCGTTTTTGTTATCTCTGTTCAAAGGAAGATGTCGACCAATAAGGAGGCGACAACAACATACTTTCCTGACACTGAAAGCGACATGTCTCTGAAGAATGTCAGCAGAGATATTTGTCTTGTTCACAGAAATTGATGATTGGCTGCTTGTCTGAATATTTCCTAAAGCATGCAATGGCTCGTTCAAACCCTAATGAAGTCGTTCACCATATACTCAAAGATGAAACTCGAGATGCTATCTCTCCGACGGATAGTTTTTCAAAGGAAGACTTCTTGAAGAGTTGCCTATAAATACCAGAGGCCTTGAATACTTCAAGGTTTACGGGAAATCAAAGCAACTCACAGAGCTCATTCGTATTCAAGCATTCTTGTGAAGCACTCGAAACCCTTAGATTTTCCCAAGTGTTTCATCATTGAAGAGAGCTCATTTACTAAGCCTAGATTCAAGATCTTATCCAAAGCTTAGTTTGAGATATCTTAGCCTTTTACTTGTGTTCTCATTGTAAAAGGATATCTCACCATAGTTGGAAACCAACCAAAACCCAAACCCTTTGATTAGGTAGTTTGTGTGTGTAGAAGTTGGAAGTGAGAGTTGTAAAGAGTAAGTAAGCTGCTGTGTTCAGTCTGAAAACTCTAGAGAAGAAGTTAGTAAGCTGATTGTTCAGTTTGAAAGCTTGTGTGTGTTGAGTTAGTAAGCTGTAGTAGTTCAGCCTGAAAGCTCGTAGTAGAAAGTTAGTAAGATGTTGAGTTCAGTCTGAAAGCTTGAGGTAGTAGAAGTAGTGTGTTAAGGAATTTCTCTGAAGTCAGAGAGAGTGGACGTAGGAGCTTGAGCCTCTGAACCACTATAACTTGCTGTGTTATTTGCCTTCTGCTTTGCATATGTACCGGTTGCATATTTCACTGAAAGCATTTCTGATATTCAGTTGGAATCAATCCACTGAACTTGCATTAATCTAATCACATCCTTAACCATTGTTTTATTAAGGAAAGATTTTCAGCAAAGTAAAACGAGTATAAACTTAGGGCCTACACTTTCCGCACTCTAAATAAGCTAGTATAGATAGTTGTCAAACTGATAAACTCCCCTGAGTAGTCAGTAAGATTATTATCTACTCCCAGCTTATTTGGACTCTGTAGAAGAAACTCAGGATCAATTGAGCTAATCTGAAGTCTCTGAAAGCCGCTCAGTGTTATTGTCTCAGTAGACTTTGACTCAGGGCAATTTGTGCTTCTCAGGACTGAAACTCAGGATAACCTAACTCACTGATTTCAGTAAAGTTTTAAAAGTTGAAAAATCACTATACACGTATATTCCCCCCATACACGTGTGAGACTCGTTTACACCGGGACCAATACTATATTAATTCAAATAATAATTCAACAACAAATCATGCATACAAGTTCGTCACATAAATCCTAAGCATGCGGAAAAGCTAGGAGTTTACGAGAACTAACCTCTTGGAGTGGCAATCATCTAATAGGTGGATCCCGTTCGTACGAACACACCAAAAAACCTTCCCAAGTATTCCCAAGTCCTTGCTCGTCAATCCGGTGGAGGGACACTCGCGAACAATTAACAAAAGGGAAAAATAAAAATTATGTTGCACCACCTTTGTGGATTTCTAATTTTTCCAACACATGTAATTGCATTGGGGATGAAATATTCATCCCCTATTTATAATACTAAGGGGGGCGAAAATATTAGGGTTTAGGGAGATTGAGAAATTTCCTTGCTTCTTCTCCAAGAAAAAATCTTGAGTATATCCAATATATTCTATTTCCCAATATATCTCCCAAATAAAATCTTCTCTCCTTATTGTTAGGTCCCGATTAAAACCGATTTTGCTCGTGCGGAAGCAAACATTTCATGTGATGCATATAAAATAGGGGAGAGGGCAGAGTGTTTCCAGATTTTTTTAATCTTAAGCTCATGTGTGTTGTTTTACTTATAATCGAATGCGTATGATAAGTAAGAACATAAAGCAGTAAAGAACACACGATTTTATAGTGGTTCGGAGTCCAACTCCTACATCCACTCTTCCCTATCACAAGGGGCACCTACTTAACCAACTGGACTTAGTTTAACGTGTTAGTCCAACACCCAACAGATGTTTACCGAGTTCACACTCAAACGGGACTTATCACCCTTACGGGATCGCTTTATAGATGTTTCTGAGTTCACACTCAAACGGGACTTATCACCCTCACGGGATTGCCTACCCTCCCTTTCGGGATTGCTAGATGTTTACTGAGTTCACACTCACCTACAAACTTATCCTATCAAACTGATTTGGGTAAGGTTTGTTTGGTTTCCAACTATGGTGAGATTTTCCCTTACATTTGTTTAGCCTCAATGCTAAGGTTGGGAAAATCTCTCTAAGCTTAGGATACATCGTGGGTTGCTTAGATTGGGTTCTAGAACACTCTTTGAATATATGCGTGTATTTCTTGTTCAGTGTTCTATGGTGGGAATGCTTGAATATAAGGCTCTTGGCTCTGTAGCATCTTTTGCATATTCTCCACACATCCACCCAAATAATGAAGGAAGAACTTGTACTTATAGTGTGGATTTGAATGTTCTTGGTTGGATGGAGTCACATTCAAATCCATACTATTCAAGAAACTTCTTTGCTTTTTCGGTGGTTGTCTTCCTCTCGTTGGTCCACGCCACCGATTCTAACGGCTATATTCCTCGATTCTCGCCTTGAATCATTCAGATTCTCTCGAGTCTCGGTGTCTTCGGTTCCATCCCCGAGCCTTGAGTCTATCTCGAGCCTTGGTGACTTCTCTTCAATGACCTTGTCGTCGGGCATCTTGACACTCGGTGACCGAGTTCGATTCTTCGTCTTGAGACAATCGACCCTCGTGTCACTAAGATCGAGCTAAGCGATCATCGATAGCGTTACGATTCTCGATGAATATGACTTGGATGACTTCTCTTGGATGACTTCTTTTACGATCTGGTATCGCGGTTTCTAGTTCTCGATATATGATTTCTTCTGCTTTGATCGATCGGCTCACATGATCGGATCGATATAGCATCAGTCGACATATCGGTATATCTGCATCAGATTAGTACATCAGGTTAGCATATTAGGTTAGCATATTAAGTTAGCATATCAGTTTAGCACATCTGATCTCAATCACTTCTGATCTTGATCATCTGCTCATCTTCATATCGATCTCGATCACGTCCCGATCTCGTCGATCTCATCTGCTCCTCTTCGATCTGCAACCTTCTCTTGATCTTACGGTCGGTTTCTTTTGATCGGCTTGTTCGCTCTTCCGATCACCAGATCAGCTCGTCAGTTCTTCTGTCATCTAATCAGGTCATCTGGTCATCTGATCTTCTGATCAGCTGGCTTAGCTTTTTTTTTCTCTTCTGATTTTGCTCAGCTCATTAGTTAACTCCGGAACTCATCTTACTCATCTGATCTCGATCAGTCTCGTCTGCAACCTCGTCTGATCTCGATCATCTACGTCTGATTTCGTGAGTTCCCCCTCCATTTGTTCTCTCTTTCCCCCTCAACTTGTTATCTGTAGATTAGCTTCAAAAGCACAAGTTGATAATGTTTTGGCATAATTCATCAAAACTAAAATATCCCAACACTTATTTTATGGCATATTTCGAAAATTTCATTATAAATAGCCAAGTGGGAGATTTCTTGAATTTAATGAGATAATATTGTATTCCAAGAATACTTATCTTCATTCCATAACAAAATTCAAAGAAAATTTTCTCCCTCTCTTATTCATAATTTTCGAAAATCATGAAAAATTAGGCAACAATAATTTATTTTATTTTAAACATCTTTTTCAGTTATTGGACTTTATGTTTGGGCTACTTGGGGGGCCTTTAGGAGAATTAAGATTGAATCTTCCAATGGACTTTGAATTTTCAATATTGAACCACAATATTATTCAAGCCCATAGATTTTAATTAATCCCACTACATAATTAATATTGCACTATCCATCTTAACCCATATTACTGTTAATATGGCTCCCGGTTATTATTTCTCGTGTTTAAGATTATCTAGCCCATTAATTAATTTAAGCCACTGAAATAACTTTATATTAATTAACATCTTTTTCCTTGGTTAAGGAACGACTCAACATTATTATCCATACCGGAAATAAATTCCACTTGCAAGATTTGGTATTATAAATCTTATGAGCCTCCCAAGGGGGCAAATCAAACAAGACGTACTTGCACACGTTTCACCGTATTAAATCTTAACAATCGTCGTGTAATCAATATCATTGCCCAAGATACAAGGTATTGAATCTCAATGATCCTCTTCCCATCATAAGTCAAAGCAATGGCTATTGATTGCACACGATCCTATTTAAGGAACGGAGATTAAAAAATAATGAACCACTGAGGTCTAATTCTTCTATTTTCAGTGCTGAAGAATTTGTCCTCCTGTAGGTCCTGTTCAGTGCATCATGATGCACTGGTGCAATCTCTTGGTCAAGACAAGCCAATCTGAAGTGCATGAAGAAAGATGAAAAGAAAGCTGCAGAGTTGGAACAGTCAGAAGTCATTTCTTCTTTTACGGAAACTGATGAGCAGGCCAGAAAAGGAAAGAAACCAGTTGTGCAGAAGAAGAAAGTTGTTGAACATAAGAAGGCTGATCCAGTTCGACTTGAAGAATAAGCACGCCTTGACAGAGCTTATCAGGCTAAGAAGAAGAGAGGTTTGGTTGTTGGAGCGGGTGAAGGTTCGGACTTTGTAGAGCCTGTTCTGGATGTTGATGTGGATCTGATTGTTCGACCGAATAAGAATATGGTCAAACAGTGGAAATCGATCAAAGGTGAATGGTACATATCGGCATACATCAACAAAGTTATTCCAACCACTGAAGAGAAGAATGATATGTTCAGAGATTTGTTGAGTAACAAACACACGGTATTCTATGACAATGTTATGAGAGAAGTAAAGAAGTTGAGTTGCACACCCATTGCGCCAGAGATTGAAGTCATGGACTACAAGAAGACTCCAGATGGGAAACTGGACAAGATCGCCTTTCATGCAACTCTCTGCAAATGCCTAGCCCAAGACGACATTATTGATGAAGGCAAAGTTGCAGAAATAAAGGCCAGACTTTTTGACTTGTGTGTTGCTCCTATGGAAGAGAGATATTAAAGATCTTCAAAAGACCTATGTGTTTGTCCTGGTGAAAAACCCATGAAATGCGGAAAAATCATGAAATGCATATAAAAACAGGGGTGAAGGAATGGTGATTCCAGATTTTTGTGTTTTAAGTCCATGTGTTGTGTTTTGCTTATAAACGAATGCATATGACAAGATAAGAACGTAAAGCAATAAAGAACACAACAAAGTATAGTGGTTCGGAGACTCAAGCTCCTACATCCACTCTCCCTGTTCCTAGGGAAATTCCTTCAAACTGGACTTATCACCCTCTCGGGCTTGCCTCCAGATATTTAACGAGCTCTCACTCAAACGGGACTTATCACCCTCTCGGGCTTGCCTCGGGACTTATCACCCTCCACGGGATCGCCTATAAGCTTTCAGGCTAACTCACTGTAGCTTACTCACTTCTTCTACCTTGAGTTTTCTAGCTAACTCACTGCAGCTTACTAACTCTTTACAACTCCACACAAACTACCTAACAATAGGGTTTGGGTTTGGTTGGTGTCTCCAACTAGGTTGCGATTTTCCCTTACATTTGTTTAGCCTCAATGCTAAGGTTGGGAAATTCTCTCTAAGCTTAGGATATATCGTGGGTTGCTTAGATTGGGTTTTAGAACACTCTTGAATATATTTGTATATCTACAGACTTGTGTTCTATGGTGGAAATGCTTGAGTATATGTCTTCTTGGCTCTGTAGCATCTTTTGTCACATTCTCCACACTTAATTTTATGGAAGATCTTGTATTTATAGTGTGGATTTGAATGTTACCGTTGGAGAGAATCACATTCAAATCCATACTATTCTGTAAGTTCTGCAGCTTCTTCAGGCTGGTTGTCTTCCTCTCATTGGTCCACGTCAGCTGAATTCTAACGGCTATATTCTTCAGTTTCTTCTGAGTCTTCAGGATCCTCTGAGTCTTCAGTGTCTACAGTGACATACTGAGTCTTCAGGATCTTCTGAATCTTCAGTTCTATCTGAGTCTTCAGTTCTATCTGAGTCTTCAGGTTTCTCTGAGTCTCGGGTTTCTCAGATTCTCAGGTTTCTCTGAGTCTCAGGTATCTCTGAGTCTCAGGATACTTCTACTCAGGATTCTTGATTCAGCAGACTTCTCTTGGCCGGACCTTTGTGCGTCGGGCATCTTGACACTCAAAGCCTTCTTGAGTTGACTCTTCGATCCGGACATCGACCCTCGAGTCACTTTTTACTTACCCTCGGGTCACTTTTTACTCGATCTATCCGATTTTTTTCGATCTGATCATTCGTGATCGGGGATCAACACATCTTCAAAGTCAACATATCGAGGATAGCATCGGGCGATACATCAAGTTAGCATATCGGGTTATCATATCGATCTCAATCAAGTCTGATCTTAATCAGTCTCATCTGCTCCTCTTCTGATCTGCAACCTTCTCTTCTGATCTTCTGGTCAGTTTCTTTCTGATCAGCTTGCTTAGCTTTTCTTCTCTTCTGATTTTGCACAGCTCATCAGTTAACTCTGGAACTCATCTAACTCATCTAATCTCGATCAGCCTCGTCTGCAGCCTCGTCTGATCTCGATCATCTACTTCTGATTTCGTGAGTTCCCCCTCAACTTGTTCTCTCGTTCCCCCTCAACTTGTTATCTGTAAATTAGCTTGAATAACACAAGTTGATAATGTTTTGGCATAATTCATCAAAACTAAAATATCCCAACACTATGTAAGAACAGAATAGAATATTCTCATTATGTACTTGTACTGCTACATCATCTTTAATGAAATATTTTGTTTTTCTGATCTTAAGACAAACTCTCATTGTCTTCCGATTTACTGTTTCTCTTACGTATTTGTTTAACTTATGTTCCTCATTCTTTCTTATTAATGTTTTGGTTCCATCAAAAAGGGGAAAATTGTTGGGAAATTTTTAGTTTTGATGGAAGTTCCAAAACAGTTGTAATAGGACCAGTCGAACCTGTTAGTCAACTGATGATGATAGGAGACCAGCTGAACTTGTTAGACAACTGATGTATTAGACTAGGTCACATATTGAGGGGGAACTCAATATGTATAGGTTCAGATCAGAAACGAAGATCAGAAGCGAAGAATAGAAAACCTGTAGAAGAACATCAGCATAGTCGATAGGTTGAAGCTAAGACAACCTCATCAGAAGACTAAAGTTTACTGATCAGTAGAATACTGATCAGATGGAGCTAAGTTAGAAATATGATAAGCATTTCTACTTATCATATACATACGATTGTCATCAGATCAGAAGAATGCTAAATTGCTGACTTTACAAGGCGCCGATTCAGTGTACTTGTTGGTCACTAAGAATTTGACACGTATGTACGGATCTGACTATGCAGGATATGGCGTATCGGCCCAAACGGCTAGAAAGGACAAAATTGCATGAAGACGACATGGCCTTTCTGAGCACGTCAAATCAAGCCTGCAAGCTACCTAAAATAGACTGAAATTCAAATTACTCTCCAACGGCTAGTTCGATTTCGTGCCTATAAATATGGGATCAAACCTTCATAGTAAGGTTATGGAAAATATCATCAAGCTCAAGCACTAGCATATTTCCGCACAAAGAACACAAACTCAAGATTTATTCTTAAGTGTTCATCCCATTGTTCTTAGCTTAGAATACTTATCCTTCAACTTTAGGCTACATAGAAGATAGGATAGTATTCCAGTTGTAACATCACAAATCTTATACCCAAACAAAAGTTAGGTTAAGTTTTTTATAACAAGATTTCAGTCTAGGGTTTCTAGATCTGATTTCTGGGATTGGTTGAGTGAGAACTCGTGAAACATTTGTTGGTTGTACTGTGTTGGACTAACACATTAAACTAAGTCCAGTTGGTTAAGTTGGTGTCCCTGCTGATAGGGAAGAGTGGACGTAGGACAAGTTGTCCGAACCACTATGAATCTGTGTGCCTTTACTTTGATTAACACTTATCTGCACACTACTCTTTGTTATCTCCATGCATATTCTGTACCTGGATCAGACTAGTATCAAGCTTCTGATCTGATCAGTTTGACACCTTTGTCAACTGATCTGAACCAGATTGGACAGAATCTTTGTTTGAGTAAAACTGGTTTTCACACGGGTTAACTAATCTTCCGCACCAATCAGTTAAACTGATAGACTCCGAACTGATCTGGTTGATAGATCAGTAAGTTGAATATCAGTCTATACTGATTCACTTCGCACTCTGATCAGACATACTTGCTTACACACCTGATCCACGAAAAAGTTTTGGAAGTCTATTCACCCCTCCCCTCTAGACTTCCACCCTCATTGAAACCCATTCGGGACATACAGAAAGTCAGTCAATCTGTCATACCAAGCTCTAGGAGCTTGTTTCAAGCCATATAATGCTTTCTCAAGCTTATAAACATGATCAGGTTAGTGAGGACTTCAAATCCTAAGGGTTGTTCAAAATAAGTCTCTTCATTCAAGATACCATTAAAAAATGCAACCTTTACATCCATTTGATGCAATTTAATATTGATAAAACATGCAATAGCCAATAACAATCTAATAGATTCAATCCTAGCTATAGGTGCAAATGTTTCATCAAAATCAATACCCTCAACTTGAGTGTATCCTTGGGCAACCAATCTAGCTTTATTTCTTACTATGTTTCCAGACTCGTCAGTTTTGTTCTTAAAAATCCACTTGGTTCCAATGACATTAGTGTTACCAGGTCTTGGAACTAGTGTCCAAACATCATTCCTTTCAAATTGATTAAGTTCTTCATGCATAGCATTTATCCAATTTTCATCACTTAAGGCTTCTTTGACATTTTTAGGCTCATTACAGAATGATAACATTCAGAATTAACCATGTTGCATATAGAAAACACATAAACAGATCTCACCACATCTTTTGAGCTTACCGATCTTCTGTTTTGTACTCCAACAGAAGAATCACCAATGATTTGGTTTGAAGGATGACTTTTCATGATTCTGGAAGCAGGTACTTTGTCATGAGTGTATTGAGTATTGCTTTCTGAACTTTCCGCTTTTGGATTTTCAGAGAATGTTGTCCCAGATGCCATGGCATTAGGTGTAACATCCTTTGAATTTCCAGAATTTCTAGTTCCAGCAGAAATCTCAATATGCTCAAACACATCTTCTTCAGTACTTTTTCCTGCTATGTTAGCTGTATCATCAAAAACAACATTCACAGATTCTTGAACAGTGTTTAACCTAAGGTTGAAATTTCTATAGGCTTTACTATTTCTAGAATAGTCTAAGAAAAAACCTTTGTCACTTTTAGAGTCAAACTTTCGAAGTTGATCTCTATCTTTCAGAATGTAACACACACAACCAAACACATGAAAGTATTTCAATTTTGGTTTCTTGTTGTTTAGAGTCTCATAAGCAGTTTTTGAACTTTGTGGCCTCAAAAAAACTCTATTAATAATATGGCATGCAGTGTTTAATGTTTCAGCACAAAACCTTTTAGAAATATGTTTAGCTTGCAACATTACTCTAGCCATTTCTTGAAGAGTTCTATTCTTCCTTTTAGCTATTCCATTGTGATGTGGAGTTTTAGGAGAAGAAAACTCATGCATTATACCCTTATTTTCACAGAAATTAGAAAATTAACTATTTTCAAATTCCCTACCATGATCTGACCTAATCTTTTACTCACTTTCAAGTTGTATACAATTTTGAACCTCTTATACAAAACTTTAAAAGCAGCAAAAGTTTCAGATTTTTCTTTCAAAAACTCATTGTTAGTTCCAATAAGATAACAATTATCAATTGCAAATATTGTTAGTTCCAATAAGATAACAATTATCAATTGACATATTACCAGTCATAAGACACTCATTTTCATTATTCAGAACATAACAAGAATTCTTATCAAACTTGACATGCAAATTGTCATCACATAGTTGACTTATACTAATCAAATTAGCAAGCAAACCTTCAACATGTAAGACATTAGATAGCTTAGGAAATCCTTCAACATTGAGAGTACCTTTCCCAACAATCTTTCCTTTTGAACCACAACCATAAGTGACATTTTCTCCATCAAATTTCTCATAATCAGACAGGAAATTCACTTGACCAGTCATGTGCCTAGAACAACCACTATCAAAGTACCATAAACCAGGCACACATGCTTTCAGATATGTATACACAATATTACAAGTCACATCTTGTTTACTGACACATTCAATTTTAGCACATTGTGACTCAGAAACTTCAGCTTGTAACACCTTCATGTCCTCTTTCAATTTATCACAATATGGACGAATATGACCATGACCAGAACAATAGTGACACACATACTTCTTTTTCTTCTTCTTAATGTAAGCTTTTGTTTCCACTGGAGTTTTGACATTTTTCTTTTCTCCAGCTTTAACAAATTTCACAGATTTAAAGCTTTTAGAAGTAGTTTCAAAACCAAGACCAGTAGTGTCAGATTTACCAACCATCAAAGCATCTTTCAACATTTCTGTTCCTTTGGCATATTTCTTAAAACACAAAGTTGAACTTTTCAATTCTTCCTTTAGTTTAGAAATTTCCAAATCCTTTCTTGTTAAGACAGCTTCAAGTTTGGTTAGTGTGTTTCTCAAGTCATCATTTTCCTTAGTCATAGACTTCAGAATCTGATTTTGAGATTCCCATTTATCAAACAAATCTTTACAACCTGATCCACATGATTCACTATTCACAACAGATGTTCATTTATCATCAATTAAACCATTAAAACAATTAACAGTTTTATCATAACAATCTTCATCTAATGTTACTCCAGATGTGATAACATCTGTTTCAACATCAGAATCAGAATAGTTTAGATCATCATCTAAGGAATCATCATAATCTATTCTAGCATAGAATGCACGTTCTTCATTTTGTTCTTCATGCTCTTCATCAGATTCATCATTTAAAGTAGCACTGCAGTTCAATTTCAGTTTAAGCAAAGTATTAGCACATTCATTCGCATAATGACCATAACCATGACATGCATTACATTGAACAGACTTTCTATACTCAGGGTCAACTTTGTCATACCTGCCTTTGATTCCATTACCAATTTGCCTTGGTTGAAATACATTACCTTTCTTTTCAAAGGTTTGTGGAGAGTTGTTGATCTGAATCTTTGGTTGAATGTTGCCTTTGAACTTGCTATTCCTCTTTTTCATAAGAGCTTTGGATTGCCTTGTAATAAAAGCAATGTACTCCTCGGGGTTGGAACATATGTCAGCAACATCATTCTCTGAATCAGCTTCAGTCACAATAGGCACTTGCTCAACATTTGAAGATGTTTCACCTTTGAACACCACCACTTTCTTTGCATCAGCTTTGTCATCTTTTGCAGTTGTATTCATCTCATATGCACATAGGATGTTGATCAGTTCATTTTGACTTAGTGTATCTGTATCCCTTGCCTCTTCAATTGCACAAATTTTTGCATCGAAGCGCTTAGGTACAGTACGCAAAATCTTATGAACCAATCTTACATTGGAGATGGGATCTCCAAGAGATTGAGCTTCATTTGCAATTTCAGTGACCCGTTCATTGTAAGAAGAAATTGTTTCATCCTTCTTCATCTTCAAGTTTTCGAACTTTGTCCCAAGCATTCGAAGTCTGGACCTTCGAACACTATCCGGACCTTCATTTTGCTCTTGCAATCTATCCCAAACTTAATTTGCAGAAACACATGTTGATATGATCCTGAACATAGTCATACCAACTGGTGTGAATATTGCATTCAAAACTTTAGAATTATAGCTAGCAGTTGTACTTTCATCATTAGTCTAATCCAGTTTGCGTTTGACTGTAACTTCTCCTTCTTCATCTGCAACATTCTTAGGAGGTGTCCATCCTGAAAGTATACTTCTCCAGGCACGTTCATCAATTGACTTGATGTACATCCTCAACTTTGGTTTCCAATAAGCATAGTTTGTACAGTCAAGAATTGGTGGTCTCAAACTTTGTGGAGTAAGTGGATATTCCATCGCCATAACAAAAACAACACACTTGACACAGGATCTAACTTAGTAAAATTAAAGTAATGTTACACTGAAAGTAATGTTACACGGGGTTGTGTTTAGTAAAATCAAAGTAATGTTACACTGAATGTTGTAACACTCAAAGTAACATTCAAAAGACAGAAACAACGGAAGACTCAGAAACACAACACACGAAATTAATAAGACTTTGCACAATCTATATCAATATAGATTGTGATGTCTTATGACCGAAATCACTATTTATCAAAATAATGAATACAAAGAGGTTCCAATCCTCTTGAAACAAGATCAAGCATATGATCTAAAGGCTAGGTGTATCTCTACACTACCAAAGGTGTCCTGTTCTATGTGTATGAACCTATCTAACACCGAGATTAACATTCCACACAAAACAAATCTAGTACCAACTCGAAGTATTTTAAACCCTACAATTACTCTCTATGGTAAAATAACTCCACAACAACGACCCTATCACTCTGGATGCACTCACGCACTCTACAGTTGATGATTGGTTGTTGTTTCGACTAAACAACACACGATATATGACAATGTTTGGCACTTGATATGAACATCAAGGTCTTCTATTTATAGACTTCGTGTAGCTTTACTAGAGCCTCCTTGAAGGGTCTAGAAACTCTTCAATCCACTATTCCAAGATCTTTTTAACTGCTCAAATAGTGGGTCTTCTATGATCTCTTAAAAACAGCCGCATGATCTAGTCCTTCTACTCGATTCTTGAAGCTTGTGGAAACTTCTGGAATCTTGCAGAATAACCTAGATCGTCAACCTACAGTCAACAACATCAAAGACAACATTGAACATAGAATTGTTAGTGGTTAAGAAGAAAGGAAGAATATTGATGTTGTAACCAATGTTGTAACATCGGTGGCAACAACAACAGGACATAATGCTAAGATAATATTCAGTATTGATTTAATATTATTGTTTATTTAATATTAAATGTATGGCATTACACTTGTTAGAATATTATGTTTGATTGTTTGCATTTGTTCTTATCTATGTTCCCTTGAGTCATTGCTGTCATTGAGGTTATGAGAACTCAGATGACTTAAACACGATTCTCAAATAATCCCGATCGAGGATCATCAAGAATGAGATATTGATGATGCAATTGATATTGGTGTGCGATCTGTATCATACTCTTAAATAGTGTAGTAAGATCTCACTTACTACGATATACTAGGTGTCTCATGATGGATACACAAATACCTTAGAGGGTATTAGTATACCCATCCGAGAAACCGTTTGATTTATCAAAATTTGATAAAGGCGATGAATCAAAACAAATTAACTTAAAAACATCCAACACTCCTTTTATTTTCACAGATAGAAAAGTATTAACTTTTACCTGCTTGGCATGTAGACGAATGTCACAAACTTTATTGCATAATTAATTATACCAATCATACATGACCGACACGTGGAATCAACTCTGCAACAATTAATGAAAGATGTACGAGCTTTGTGTCCTGTGAAATCAAACGAGCCCCTTGACAATCAGCATCCTCGAAATGCACTCCTATACAACACAAAGTTTATTAATTAACTAAATAATTAATAAAATTGCATTCATCAATCAACTCGGATATGAAAATCGGAATTAATGCACTTTAGGCTTGATATATAAGAAACATTAGTCATCATGCGAAAAGGAACACTAGTCAATTTCAATATAATTTTTTTTGCCCTCCAATGTTACTTTGTTTCTTTGTACCCATTCTCCCTGAACTTCCTCTCGATCTCCTCGTAATCAGTCTCAGACTCGTCATAATAACACTATGTCTAGACGTTTTGCTGAATCCCATGTCGCTGAAGACGAACACCCTCTTCACCATCTCCTCATCCCTCACTTTCCCCTTCACTGCCACTTTAAGCAACACATCAAACACTTTTTTCAAATCCTGCTTGTACCCACATTTAATTCCTCTAACAAACTCCATTTTCTCACTCAAGCTCTCCCCTTCAATATATTGAAGCTCGGGTTCGTCGCTGAAAGTAATGAGCTTCCCCTTCCAAGGCCCTTGGCTCAGTTCGGAAACCAAAACACCCAAAGCCACTGATGGGTCCATCAGAATCCCTTGCATACTATGCGAAACATCACAAATCGCAAAGCAATTCTCCATTTTCCCCTTGTTCACCATTTCCTCCACCATTGTCCTCCACTGAAGCTCCGCCACGAGCAACAAAGACTCTCAATGAGCCTAGCCTCCTGACGAGCTAAATCTCTCAATGAGCAATAATTTTGGATGAAGTCTAGCCTCTTGAAGAGCAGCGAGTGCAGGGAAGAACCCCAAATCGAGGACACGATAAAGGGTTGAACCCACTAAACCCCGTCAATTCTAAATTCGATGATCTAAATGTAATATAAGAAATATCACCATCAAGATCTGAACAATCGAGGCATAATGGAGCATCCGAGCAAGCTCAGGGGGCAAAGAGGGTGACCTCAAATGCATCGAAGGGTAAAATTTTATTAAAACATGAATCAAGATCGAAATCCGAGCAAAGTCAAAGTCCGATCTTGGGAGAAATTGTTGTATTCATGTTGTCGACCAGTAAAAATTGGGCAGCCGATCATGATGTGGCAATTACGGTCATTTAGAAGAGCACTCATTTATATTAAATGCAAGTATTGTTGGCCGCCTCTAGTAGACGATCAGGAGCAAGGCCAACCTGGGCGACGTCCCTCATAACAGAATTGATGTCCGGGATAACTCGACGATATACAGGGAACGGGCCGAGTTGGGCCAAACTGGCGACCACAAATTAGGTCGGTCAGCGTATCCAGAAAAAGAGCCCGAATCTTGTTATAATTAAGCAAAGAAGATAAAATAGGAAATAAAGATAGGCGAAAGATTCACGACGGATATTGAGGAATGCAGAGATCTTATATATCTTATGGTTTTCGATTTATAGGGCTCATGATTGTTGGAATTTAGAGGCACGTAAACACGTAATACATGCGTAGCGGAAATAAATAGTTCACCAACAACGAACAGTTAATTGCATAAACTAGTACGAATAAACATAACTAGAAATCTTACAGAAATTTGAAAGCAGATTTCTCAACTATGGTATCCACGTAATTCCCGTTCACAGACTTGCACAGATTTACCAGCTTTGAATCTCGAGACTAATTTGTTAGAAAAATTCTAACTCTAGATTTTATGGAGAAAATATGAACACTTGTATTATGAATTCTCAAGAGCTCATATATATAGGGAGGCCTAGCTTAAAACCTAAGCTAGCCCGATTGGGAAATAAAATTCCCAATCTTATTTAAATTAAATCCCATTAATTTAATTCCCATATATAAAATCTCAACGAATTTAATTCCCATATATATAAAATCTCTACGGATTTGATTCCATATATATTAAATTCTATAATAATATTCCATATATTATTATTGGGAATCCTATTTAATTAAATCCAATTTAATTACACATTAATAATAATTAATTCTAAATTAATCTATTATTAATTAATTCTCCATAAATTAAATATTAAATCCAATTTAACATTTAATAAACCAATCATAATTTGTAAAAGGGAACTACTTGTTGTGTGACCCATAGACCTGTTAGTGTTAGTGTCCTAGAGACAATCCTTTGTAAGGACATAATACTCAGATAATATTCAGTATTGGTTTAATATTATTATTTGTTTAATATTTAATGTATGGCGTTACACTCATTAGAATATTATGTTTGATTGTTTGCATTTATTCTTATATGTGTTCCCTTGAATCACTGCTGTCATTGAGTGTGTGAGAACTCAGATGACTTAAGCACGATTCTTAAATAGCCCCAATCGAGGATCATCAAGAAAGGGATATTGATGATGCAATGGAGATTGGTGTGCGATCTGCATCATACTCTTAGAGAGTGTAGTAGATCTCACTTACTACGAGATACTAGGTATCTCATGATGGATGCACAAATACCTTAAAGGGTATTGGAATACCCATCCGAAAAACCGTTTGATGTAGTTCCACTGTATGTGTCTACGGGTGTCTCGGTTAGTGGGAGCGATGCGATACTCCTTTTGTTGGGATTATACTGGAAAGTATGCTTTTACTTTGTATAATCACACTGAGTTTCTGTCTTATTTACTGAAATAAATTATTTATCACTGATGCTTTAAATATCATCGAATGTTACATATATTTACTGCATAACTGTTCAATAAGAAGTACGTGTTAAATTGTAGTTAATTTAGTGATACCAGATCACAGAAGATTAAATTAACAGTCCCTTGTAACTAAAAGTACACTTTCACGACCTAGATGGAAATGAACAAACTATCACGAAAGGTTGAGGTGTAAGGCTCAGATTGACTTGTCTTGACCAAGAGATTGCACCAGTGCATCATGATGTACTGAACAGGACCTACAGGAGGCAAATTCTTTAGCACTGAAAATAGAAGAATTAGACCTCAGTGGTTCATTATTTCTTAATCTCCATTCCTTAAATAGGATCGTGTGCAATCAATAGTCGTTGCTTTGACTTATGATGGGAAGAGGATCATTGAGATTCAATACCTTGTATCTTGGGCAATGATATTGATTACACGACGATTGCTAAGATTTAATACGGTGAAACGTGTGCAAGTACGTCTTGTTTGATTTGTCCCCTTGGGAGGCTCATAAGATTTATCATACCAAATCTTGCAAGTGGAATTTATTTCCGGTATGGATAATAATGTTGAGTCGTTCCTTAACCAAGGAAAAAGATGTTAATTAATATAAAGCTATTTCAGTGGCTTAAATTAATTAATGGACTAGATAATCTTAAACACGGGAAATAATAACCGGGAGCCATATTAACAGTAATATAGGTTAAGATGGATAGTGCAATATTAATTATGTAGTGGGATTAATTAATATTTATGGGCTTGAATAATATTGTGGCTCAATATTGAAAATTCAAAGTCCATTGGAAGGTCCAATCTTAATTCTCCTAAAGGCCCCCTAAGTAGCCCAAACATAAAGTCCAATAAAAGAAAAAGGTGTTTAAAATAAAATAAATTATTGTTGCCTAATTTTTCTGAAAATTTCGAAAATTATTAATAAAAGATGGAGGAAGAGTTTCTTTGAATTTTGTTATGGAATGAAGATAAGTATTCTTGGAATACAAGATTATCTCATTAAATTCAAGAAATCTCCCACTTGGTTATTTATTAGGATATTTTCGAAAATTCCATAACATAAGGAGGGAAGATTTTATTTGGGAGATATATTGGAAAATAGAATATATTGAATATATCCAAATTGTTTCTTGGAGAAGAAGAAATGAAATTTCCCAATCTCCCCTAAAGCCCTAAATTTTCGTCCCCCCTTGTATTATAAATAGATTCATCCCCAATGCAATTTCATGTGTTGGAAAAATTAGAAATCCACAAAGGTGGTGCAACATATTTTTATTTTTCCTCTTTGTTAATTGTTCGCTGGTGTCCTTCCGCCGGATTGACGAGCAAGGACATGGGAATACTTGGGAAGATTTTTTGGTGTGTTCGTGCGAACGGGATCCACCTTCTAGATGATTGTCACTCCAAGAGGTTAGTTCACGTAAACTCCTAGCTTTTCCGCATGCGTAGGATTTATGTGACGAACTTGTATGCGTGATTTGTTGTTGAATTATTATTTGAATTAATATAGGATTAATTAATGCTAGTAATAATTGTTAGAATTAAATTTGTATTTAAATTCACCCCGAATAGATCCGGGCACCCACTTTTCCCCAACACCTTTGACTTGAGGTAAATACGCACGACATGTGTGGAGTGATGAACTTTGACCATGACCGACGCTTGCACTCGTCTATGGGTAGATATGACTTGGATTGGGTTCATCATGAAATGTGTGTGCGTGGTAGTTGAGCCAAGAATATGATTCATTCCTCAAAGTGGATTTAGAGAGAATATTCATCTTCTCGTCATAATTGGATCAAAGTCATCGACCGATGCACGTCAACTTAGACTTTGTGGCTAAGTGTGACATACATGATCAATTAGTGATTAGAGATAAATTGATTATGTTATTTGAATAAAAGGAGGAAATCGTAATAGCCCATGTTTCAGTTACAGGTAGTTGCACGTTTCTCACTTTAGGGAATTAAATAAAAAGGAATTAATTTAATTCAAGATTAGGGTTTTTATTTCCCTAATTGGGCTAGCTTAAGATTTAAGTTGGGCCTCTCTATATATACAAGCTCTTGGGAATTCACAAAAAACGTTACTTCATATTTTCTCCATAAGATCTAGAGTTTGAATTTTCCTAGCAAATCTGTCTAGGGATTCAACGCTGGCAAATCTGTGCAAGTCTGTAATTGAGGTTTACGTGGATACTGTAGTAGAGAAATCTGCACTCGAGTTACTGTTAGATTTCTCGTTATGATTATTGTAATATGTATGCAATTAATTGTTCATTGTTGGTGAACTTTAATTTCCGCTGCACATGTGATTACGTGTTTTACGTGCCGCTATATTCCAACAGTGGTATCAGAGCTTCAAGCTCTCCGTGTTTAATTGCATAATTAAAACGGTTTTTGAATAAATTAATTTTTTTTATTTTTAGTGGGGCACGGTATAAACCGCACCCCTTAGTTTTTCCCCTTTTTTCGTTTCGGTCGTCTTCCTCATTAAGCACGAAAACCCCAAAATTGATTTAGGGTTTCCTTTGGGAGGAAATCGCCGCCACCACGACCTCTCGTTCTTGCGTCGTCCCAAGACGTCGCTCAAAGGCCTACGCTTAGGCGTCGTGGCCTCGCGATGCATCTTGAGGACTCATGAATCGATCGACCAGCTTGCTTCTTTCGTGCGTCTTCATTGTATTGCCTCCGTTCCATCTCTTTTTCGGCGGTGCGCCCCTTGACTTAGTCGGCGAGGCGCAACCCGAATCGAGCTAAATTGAAGGCGGCGGCGCCTTTATTTGATCGTCTTCGTCTTCCTCGTGACTCGGTTTTTTGAAATCGGGTTTCGTCTCTCAATCGCGTGGCGCGTAGCGTGACTCATCATCTTCGATCTGCGACCCCAAAGCGGCGATGAGTTGCCAGCGTGCTAAAGGCGGTAGAGATTGACTTCGTGTCGACCTCTGGTTTTGCTCTGCGACACCGCCGCCCATGCCTCTTTTTTCGGTTCTCATTCGGCGAACACCGGATGACTTTACGGGTTTTTGTTGCTTGTTTCAAATGATGCTTGAGCTCATTTGTACAACTTTGGTATCGATTATTCGGAATCTGGTGATTTTGGGAATCGTTGATTCCAAATTTCGTATTCTTGATTTCGTTCATTTTTGGGTTACATCCTTGCGCCGATTTCGTTTCAATTGGATTGAGTGATGAAATTACGACAAAATTGACTAATTGAATCGGTTAATTGGATTATCCTTGATGAAATTGCGGTTGAGATTGTTGGTATTGGTTGTCCCGATTGATGGATGGTTTTGGGCGTTGATGAGAGAGAGGGCCGTGTTGAAATTAGATTTCCAACGGACCCTCTCCTGCAAAAAATTATGATAATTGCACTTGAGTCCTTACGAATTAAATAAAACTAAAATGGTTTTTATAAATTAATTGGATTAATTTAAAACCTGAAATAAAATTGGATTTTATTTAAAAGATCAATTGGATTAATTATTTTAATAATTGTAAATTAAAATTTGAAATTGGATTTTGATATTTAATTTAAGAGGATTATTAAAATCTCACTGTTAACTTGTTTATTATTTAAATTCGTTAACGCTTTTACGTCCGCATTATAACTGTTTGGGTAGGCGGCACCCAATATTTGTCGGACCGTATTAATTGTTTGGGTAGACAGCGCCCATATAAGTGTTAGTCCGTATAATGTCATGTTTGGGTAGGCGGCGCCCAATAGATGCTCAAATGTGATATAGATTAACATGTTCGGATCTCGATTAAGTAATTGATACCCCGCCTTTTAAAGATCCTCACTAAAATATGATTTTTCATTAAATTGAATGATGTCTTCCATCAAAATTAATAGTAAACTGGAGATTTCGTTCCAATGAGTATTTAAGGCCCAAGTCTTCGCTCGGATCTACATCTAACAGGACTATTATAGGGACACGTTGTGTCACCGCTTGATGGTTGTAAATCAACCTGATTCTGTTTCACCAGCCCAAGCAAGGAAACGAGAGTCAAGGGGCATCCTATTGAACTAGGTTCAATCAACTAGGAGTTGCAATGTTGGAATTGGTTTGGAGACCTACCAGTTCTGCTATTATAGTAATCAACCCAAGCTGATATTATAATAGTAGGAATGTGGATCCTAGTCCATTATGATTTATATTAGATATAAATTCGTATTCTTCCGATGAGGTCGTTGAATATGTGAAAATAATGGAGACAAAATAAATTTGAAAGGCCATGTTTATTTTGATTGCTGAATATTGATCATAGGAATTATGTGTTTTAATTCCCATTTAATTTTATTTCTCTAGGATTGTTGAAATGAATAACTTATCACTGAGAAGCGTTTTGGAAACGAACAAATTGGCTGGGCCAAATTTTCTCGCCTGGCACTGAAACGTGCGTTTGGTGCTTAAGCAAGAAAATATTGAGTACGTGTTGGACACGCCAATCCTTGCTACCCCGGAGACTGCTACTGAAGAATCCGAGGCGTTTGACGCCGAAGCTTAGAAGAAGCATCAAGATGATGCTTCCCAGGCTCAGTGTGTTATGCTACTCGGGATGACTCCCGAATTGCAAAGGCAGCATGAGAAGATGCTTCCCTTCGAGATGAATAAGAATCTGAAGGATCTCTTTGATTCTGAATCTCGTTCCGAGATTTATGAAGTGATGAGAGATCTGTTTTTAGGTGCCGACTATCTGAGGGAGGGAAGGTTTCTCCTCATGTATTGAAGATGATTGGGCTAATTGAGAAACTTGATCGATTGGGCATTGAGCTCAAGACCAATGTTGCTATTTATGTCATTCTTCAGTCACTTCCCGATTCATATTCGAGTTTCGTAGTAAACTTTAATATGAATAAGACTGAATCGACTATGCCTGAGCTGCATAACATGCTAAAGACCTTTGAGTCTTCCACTGCTAAGGATAAGCCCGTGCTCATGGTGAGTGCCTCTACTTCTTCTGCTCCGAAAGGAAAGAAGAAGCGAAGGGGCAAGGCAAAGAAAGGCTCCAAGCCAAACTTCCTTAAGCCCAAAGGTGGAATTCAAAATAAGGACAAGGTGGACAAGGATGTATGCCTCTACTGCATGTAAAAGGGGTATTGGAAGAAGAACTGCAAGGTTCTAGCAGCTGAAAAGAAGGCACAAGGTGCCTCAGCCACTAGAACAGGTATGTTTGTTATTGAGATAAACATGTCCACAAATGATACTAACTACTGGGTATTGGATACCGGTTGTGGCTCACACATTTGTACTAATGTTCACGGTCTCAAGCATAGCAGAGCAGTTAGGCCGGGTGAAGTCACCCTACACGTTGGGAATGGAGCAAGAGTTGCTGCTGAACGTGTTGGCGATTATGTTTTAAACTTACCCTCTGGTTTTAGACTTGAACTAAATAATTGTTATTTTGTTCCCTCTATTACTCGCAACATTATTTATATTCCTATGTTAGACATTGAAGGGTTTTCCTTCCATTTTGCAAATAATAATTGTTATTTTTCGCTTAATGGTGATGTTTATGGAAATGCTCCTTTATCGAATGGTTTATATTTGTTACATTGTGGACATGATACTCTTAATATACAAAACAAAAGACTCAAACTTAGTAATCATGAAAACACGACTTACTTGTGGCATTGTAGGCTTGGTCATGCAAATGGGAATAGGATTGCAAGGTTAAGAAAGTTAGACTACTTAACCCCATTCGACTTTGAGTCTTATGGAAATTGTGAATCTTGTCTCAAGGGCAAGATGACCAACAAACCCTTTTCTGGGAAAGTGATTCGTGCCAAAGAAGTTCTAGAGTTGATCCATAGTTATGTTTTTGGACCATTGCCCACTCTAGCTAGGGGTCACTTTGCCTACTTCATCACTTTTACTGACGATTTCTCAAGATATGGATACGTGTATCTTATGAAACACAAATCCGAATCTTTTGAGAAATTCAAGGAGTTCAAAGCTGAAGTAGAGAAGCAACTTTGTAAGAGTATAAAGACTCTTTGATAGGATCGAGGAGGTGAATACCTTAGCCACGAGTTCATTGATTACTTGACGTTACATGGAATCCAATCTCAATGGACTCCTCCCGGAACACCGTAGATGAACGGAGTATCCGAGAGGAGAAACCGAACCTTGTTAGACATGGTAAGGTCCATGATGAGCTTTTCTTCTTGTTGGGGAATGAGTTACACAGATCTATTCGGGGTGAATATTTAAATACAAGTTTAATTCATTAATTATTACTAGCATGAATTAATCCTATATTAATTCAAATAATAATTGCAACAACATATCATGCATATAAAAAGCCACGTAAAACCTACGCATGAGGAATCTACGGGTTTACGTGAACGTACCTCTCGGGATGGCAGTGGCTTTGGTCGGACGGACTAACCAAAAGGACTTCCCAAGTATTCCCTTAGCCCTTGCTCGACAATCCGGTGGAAGGATACTCGCGAACAATTAACAAAAGAAAAAAAAATAAACTTTGTTGCACCACTTATGTGGATTTGCTAATATTTCCAGCACATGGAATTGTACTAGGGAATGAACTAATCATCCCCTATTTATAAGAGGGAGGGTGGTCGAAATTTTAGTGATATTTCAATGTGGGAAAAGACTTTTCTTGGTCACCAAGAAATCTTGAATATATCCCTTATATTCTTTTTCCCATAATTAAAATATTCCACAAAAATCTCACCTCCTCAATATATGGATGATTTTCGAAAATTAAGTGTTACAAGAATCCATTGGATCTTCTTGAATTTATGAGATATTCTTGTATTTCAAGAAATACATATCTTCCATAATATCTTTTTAAGAAAATCAAGAAAATCTTTCTTGCCCACTATATTTTCAAAATTTCGAAATTTACTATATAGATAACCAAGTGGGAGATTTCTTGAATTTAATGAGATAATCTTGTATTCCAAGAATACATATCTTCATTCCATAACAAAATTCAAAGAAAATCTTTCTCCCTCTTTTATCCATAATTTTCGAAAATTTAGAGAAATATAAGCAACAATATTTATTTTATTTTAATCACCTTTTCAGTTATTGGACTATATGTTGGGCTACTCAGGGGGCCTTTAGGAGAATTAAGATTGGACCTTCTAATGGATCTTGAATATCTAATATTGAGCCACAATATAATTCAAACCCATAAATATTAATTAATCCCACTACATAATTAATATTGCACCATCCATCTTAACCCATATTACAGTCAATATGGCTCCCGGTCATTATTTCCCGTGTTTAAGATTATCTAGCCCATTAATTAATTCAAGCCAATTGAAATAGCTTTCCGTTAATTAATATCTTTTGTCCTTGGTCGAGAACGGTTCAACATTATTATCTATACCTAAAACTAATTCCACTTGCAAGATTTGGTATGATAAAACTTATGAACCTCCCAAGGGGCAAATCAAGCAAGCGTTTTGCACACGATTCTTCAGATTAAATCTTAGCAATCATATGTGACCAATAATATTGCCCAAGATAAAAAGTATTGAATCTCTCTCGATTAAGCTACCCATTATAAGTCAAAGCAATAGTTACCAATCCCACGTGATCCTATTTAAGGGACGAAGGTTAAGAAACAACGAACCACTGAGGTCTAATTCTTCCTTGTTCAGTTATGAAGAACTAATCCTCCTGTAGGTCCTATTCAGCGCATCAGTCATGCACTAGTGTAATCTCTTGGTCAAGACAAACCAATCTCGAGCCTTACACCTCAACCTTTCGCGATGGTTGTTCATTTCCATCTAGGTCGTGAATGGCGTACTTTTTAGTTACAAGGGATTAATTTAATCTTCGTGATCCGGTATCACTAAATTAACTCTGATGTAACACGCATCTAATTGTTGAACAGTTATGCAATAAATATATATAACATTCAATCATATTTAAAGCATCGCTGATAAATAATTTATTTCAAAAATAAGTCTGAAAATTCAGTTTCGATTATACAAAGTAAAAAGCATACTTTTCAAAGATAATCCCAACAATCTCCCACTTATACTAAAAGTCTGCTTTTAAGTATACTACAACACGTCTCGAGTAGTCCGTGACATCTAATGTCACCTACACGAACCTAATAATTTCTCCCACTTATACTCAAAGCAGATTGTCAACGGTCTTGACACCCATTCCTTCCACATGTCTCTCGAATGTATTGAGGAGGCGACTCTTTGTGAATGGATCTGCTAGGTTGTCCTTAGACGCTATCTTTGCAACATCTATATCTCCTCTCTTAACGATGACTCGTATAAGATGGTATTTCCTTTCAATGTGTTTGCTGGCTTTGTGGGCTCTTGGTTCCTTTGAATTTGCAAATCGCTTCCGGCATTGTCACAATAAATGATGATTCTCGCCGGGCAAATTCGAACCACATCTAAGTCCACAAGGAAGTGCTTGAGCTAAACCGCTTTTTTTTTGCCTCATTAGCGCTACATATTCGGCTTCCATGGTAGAATCTGCGATGCAATGCACCGCTTGACGCTTCTCCATGTCACGGCTCCTCCCCATGCAAAACACACTACTGGGAGGTAGATTTTCGAGTCTATGTCCGATTGGAAATCCGAGTCCGGTGTAACCAATGGGGATTGGACTTCTGACCGATAAACCAACATTCTATCCCCGAGTTCTTTTCGGATACTTGGTAATGTTTTTAAATCGCCGTCAATGCTCTTTCCGGGATTACTTTGATATCTTGCCACCATGCCTACGGCAAAGCAGATATCCGGTCTGCATACACAACATTGCATACATAAGACTTCCGGCACCACCGAAGCATAAGGAATGCCTTTCATGTCATCTATCTCCTTTTTCGCCTTAGGGACATTTTCTTGGATAGATGGATTCCATGCCCGAAAGGTACGAATCCTTTCTTGGAATCTTGCATCTTGAAACGTTTCAAGACGATTCTATGTATGAAGCTTGCGATAAGCCTAACATCCTTTTCTTGCGATCTCGAAAGATCTTGATCCCAAGGACGCGTGCCCGGCTTCCCCTAAGTCCTTCATATCAAACTGTTTTTGAAAGCCATGCCCTTACGTCCGATAACACCTTCACATCATTCCCGATGATCGAAATGTCGCCTCTCGATAGTACTAAGAATACCAATGCGCTTCGACACGCTTTTTTATACACACAACTTTCAAACTCATTTTGATCAAACCCATAAGACTTTATAACATGATCAAAACATTGGTTCCAAGCTCGGATGCTGTTTGAGTCCGTAAATGGACTTCTTGAGCTTACAAACAAGATGTTCTTGGTCCATTTCAATGAAACCTTGGGGTTGTTGCATATAGATCTCTTCGTCAAGACTTCCGTTAAGGAAAGTCATCTTGACATCCATTTGCCGATTTCAAAGTCAAAATCTTGAAGAATCGATAAGAGAATACGGATGGACTTAAGCATGGCTACTGGCGAAAAAATTTCCTCATAATCGATCCCTTCTTTCTGAGTATAACCTTTCGCCACTAATCTTGCTTTGAAGGTTTCAACCTTCCCGTCCGGTCCTCTTTTCCTCTTATATACCCACTTGGATCCAATGGGTTTGACCCCATTAAGTGGTTCGACTAACTCCCACACTCTATTATGAAACATAGAACGCATTTCAGCTTTCATTGATGTTTGCCAAGAATCTGCATCCTTATCTTGGAGTGCCTCGTCATATGTCCATGGGTCTGATTCGTCTTGTCCGGGAATCAAGTCCGAGGACTCTCCTATTCCCATGAATCTCTCGGGCTGTCTAAAAACCCTCCCACTACGACGAGGCTCCGGTTGTGAAAGCGTATCGTTTGGTATATCATCTAGTACAGTTGGCAATGAGGTTTGCCCTCTAAGCTCATTTAAGGTAATCTCACTTCTGGGTTTTCTTTGATTCATATAGTCTTCTTCTAAAAATCTAAAGTGTGTGCTTATGACCACCTTTTGATCTTCAGGACCATAGAACATACACCCTTTTGTTCCCTCTGGGTATCCTATAAACAGCCTTAATTCTGATCGAGGATCCAATTTACCGGCTTCCTTGTCCAGCATGTAGTTCGGACACCCCCAAATCCTCATGTGTCTCATGCTAGGCTTGCGCCCGCTCCACAATTCTTTGGGAGTTTTGGGAACCGATTTGGATGGCACCAAGTTCAGAATGTAAGCCGCTGTTTCCAAGGCATGACCCCAGAACGACTTGGGAAGATCCGCATAACTCATCATTGATCTAACCATTTCCAAAAGAGTTCTGTCTCTTCGCTCTGCAACCCCGTTTTGTTGAGGGGTTAAAGTGCGATAAGTCGATACAATCCTTCATCGGATAAGTAGTTCAAAAACTCATCGCTGAGGTATTCGCCCCCACGATCAGATCGTAGAGACTTGATACGTTTTTCCATATGATTCTCTGCTTGAGCCTTAAATTCTTTGAATTTCTCAAAGGTCTCAGATTTATGCTTCATAAGGAAAATGTAACCGTACCTTGAGTAATCATCAATAAAAGTGACAAAATACTCATAACCTCCTCTTGCTTTGGTTGACATTGGACCACATACATCTGTGTGAACGATCTCTAACACTTCTTTGGCCCTATTCCCCTTGGCTCCAAATGCCCTCTTGGTCATTTTACCCTCCAAACATGATTCGCAGGTTGGAAATAGTTCAACTTGGAGAAGTTCTAGTGAACCGTCTTTCACCAACCTTTGGATCCTCTTTGGATTTATATGACCCAATCTTAGATGCCAAAGAAGTGTCTCGTTCACGTCGATGAACGTTTTTCTTTTCTTTCTCGGAAATAGTTGATGTGTTATAGGATGCATTTCTTGAGTGGTGTGCACGTTAATTGTATAGAGATTATTCGCCAATGTTCCTGACGATATAAATTTATCATAAAGAGAAATGGTAACAACTTTATTAAAAGTAACCGAATATCCATCATGAAAAAGTTTAAAACCGAAATCAAATTCTTTCTAAAAAACTCGAACGTCTGAACATCTCTTAAAAATTAAAACTCGCTTTTCAAAAGACAGTGCACTTCTCCCATCGCTTCACCGCCACTCTCGTAAGATCGCCCAAAGGTGATGAGGATCTCACTTCCACTTAGTTGTTGGGTCCTTTTGAACCCCATCAGAACGTGAAATAAACATGATCAGTGGATCCCGTATCCACCACCCATAAATGGGAGGCATACGCCGCTAAACAAGTTTCAACAACTAGTGAGTGAGGATTACCTTTCTTTCCTTTCCTTTTGGGATTGAAACAGTGACCTCCAATGTCCTTTCTCCCCCCGCAATTGAAACATATTCCTTTTGGTTCTTTCTTGACACCCAACCAAATAACCGCTTTTTTTCTCACTTTTCTTAATGATGAGTTTGCTTTGGTTCTGACCACTTTCCTTTTCTTGAGACTTGCCTTCCACTGGCCTAGATCTCGAGAAAAGGCTTTTGATCACCAATGCTTCGTCTTTCTTTCCTAGATGCTTCTCCACTTTCTCCAAGGCTTCTTGAAGATCATCCATGGTGAACATGTGATCACTCATCACAAAACCACAGTAAAATTCATCGAAGCTCCTTGGCAGAGTAAGCAACAAAAATTCGATTTGGGCCTCATCACAATACTTAGTTCCGAGATAAGCCAGTTTCAGAAAATGGTCTTTGACTCTAAGAACATGCTCCCTTACAGGTGTTCCCTCAACCATTTTCAGCCTAGCCATGTCGTCGTTTTTAAACTGATCGATCATGCGGTCTTTTGTTGAAAACATTTCTTCAAGACTTTGCATAATTTCCGCAGCGGACTCAACACCTTCATGAACGTGTTTCAAATCATCAGACAGTGAAGTCAAGATTACACGTTTCATTGGTTCATTGGCCTGCTCCCAAATATTATACTCATGTCTTGCCTCATCAGTTGATTCATCAATAGGCATACGTGGCTTGGGTACATCAAGAATCCAATAATGTTTTTGTGCAGGTAGGACATGCATCATATTTCATTTCCAAACATTATAGTTTTCTCCAGATAATTGGTGTTCTTTGAGTGTATATAACAGTGGATTAAAAGGTTGCGACATGATGAACTGAAATAAACAATAATATGCATAAGCACAAATATATCACAAGGTTTGATCACATGCATCATATTAAAATCTCAAAAAAATATGAACATGCATCGACCAACATCTCAAAAAAAGTTTAAATAAGCCACGTTGGGTGGGTCATTATTTAAACACATTCAAGCGGTTACAAACAAGAGCGATTAAAAACCTTAATATCCAGATTAATAGTTGGCTCCCACTTGACCAATATAAAATTGACAGGGGACTTTGAGAAGTATATGCATATCAATTTTATACCTAAGTAATAACCATGATTAAATACAGATTACTATTTCGCTTTGATCGAGCCTCGTTGGGAGGGTCATCGCCGCCACCAATAATAACCCACAATCATCCGTTTGGAATTCATTCATGTGAAACCTATCTTTTGACAAATCCCGTTGGGAATTTCTCCAAAAGAATTCACAAATAAATAAATCATGGAGGTCAAAAATTAATTCAATTTTATTATCCTAATAAAATTGTCAATTAATTATTTAAAACATACTTAGTAATTTTGAAGTTGAGATTTTTCAATTTGGAAACCCTCATGCAAAAAACATTTAAACAAATTAAATAAAGCATAAGATAGCACAAATAAATCAAGCAAAAAAAAAAAAATAAACATATTGGGCACAAATTATCCAACTGTCATGGTTTGATTTTTCTTGACTTGATCTTGAAGAAACACGTCTCGAATTTCTCCTACTGCTTAAATCTCGAAAAAATACTTCATCTCGAACCGCCACGCCAAGCAACTCGCGCTGATGATCGCCTTGCCGCCGTGGCCATGGCCCAGATACGGGGCGGCCTCAGCGACCTCGGCACCGCCCGGCGAACCACGCCCCTTGGTCAGTAACGGCAGATGGCGTCGTTTTATCACCAGATCTCGGCGGCGGCGCATCCCTGTATCGTCATGCAGCCTCCCGCACGTCCAGCGGCGCCAGCGTCTCCATGTGCTTTCGTCTTGTCTGCGCCTCGACATCGCCCGTCACTTTCGCTGGCGGAAGCGGCGCGCGTCTTGCTCATCTCTCCTCATCTTGGCGCCGGCCTCCAGCCTGCCCCAAAGCGATGCCAGCGATGCCCGTGCCAAGCGCCCGCTCACAGTTCTGGATTTCGTCCTTTAATTCTTCGTCTCTTTGTTCCCGATCCGGTTACAATTTATTTACAAAAATAAATAAACCTAGATCAAGACTAGTCTATTACATTGATCAAATCAAACAAATCCTAGTCTACTAATTGGATTTTCTCGCGAGGCAAAACAAATCGAATCGAATCAAATTTAAAAAAAAACCACGGTTTATATGCATGCAAAATAAAACATTAAAATCCATGACAATTGGATACCGCAAAAAAATGATCTAACAGTTCTACTATCCGATTTCAAATTTAATGTCCACGAATTAAATTACAATTTAAAAAATTCAGAGTCTTAAACAAAATGGCTCGATACCGATTGTTGGGGAATGAGTTACACAGATCTATTCGGGGTGAATATTTAAATACAAGTTTAATTCATTAATTATTACTAGCATGAATTAATCCTATATTAATTCAAATAATAATTGCAACAACATATCATGCATATAAAAAGCCACGTAAAACCTACGCATTTAGAATCTACGGGTTTTTTGAACGTATTCCTCTCGGGATGGCGAAGGCTTTGGTCGGACGGACTAACCAAAAGGGCTTCCCAAGTATTCCCTTAGCCCTTGCTCGACAATCCGGTGGAAGGATACTCGCAACAATTAACAAAAACAAAAAAAAAAAATAAACTTTGTTGCACCACTTATGTGGATTTGCTAATATTTCCAGCACATGGAATTGTACTTGGGAATGAACTAATCATCCCCTATTTATAAGAGGGAGGGTGGTCGAAATTTTAGTGATATTTCAATGTGGGAAAAGACTTTTCTTGGTCACCAAGAAATCTTGAATATATCCCTTATATTCTTTTTCCCATAATTAAAATATTCCACAAAAATCTCACCTCCTCAATATATGGATGATTTTCGAAAATTAAGTGTTACAAGAATCCAAGATTTGGATCTTCTTGAATTTATGAGATATTCTTGTATTTCAAGAAATACATATCTTCCATAATATCTTTTCAAGAAAATCAAGAAAATCTTTCTTGCCCACTATATTTTCAAAATTTCGAAATTTACTATATAGATAACCAAGTGGGAGATTTCTTGAATTTAATGAGATAATCTTGTATTCCAAGAATACATATCTTCATTCCATAACAAAATTCAAAGAAAATCTTTCTCCCTCTTTTATCCATAATTTTCGAAAATTTAGAGAAATACAAGCAACAATATTTATTTTATTTTAATCACCTTTTCAGTTATTGGACTATATGTTGGGCTACTCAGGGGGCCTTTAGGAGAATTAAGATTGGACCTTCTAATGGATCTTGAATATCTAATATTGAGCCACAATATAATTCAAGCCCATAAATATTAATTAATCTCACTACATAATTAATATTGCACCATCCATCTTAACCCATATTACAGTCAATATGGCTCCCGGTCATTATTTCCCATGTTTAAGATTATCTAGCCCATTAATTAATTCAAGCCACTGAAATAGCTTTCCGTTAATTAATATCTTTTGTCCTTGGTCGAGGAACGGTTCAACATTATTATTTATACCGGAAACTAATTCCACTTGCAAGATTTGGTATGATAAAACTTATGAACCTCCCAAGGGGGCAAATCAAGCAAGCGTACTTGCACACGATTCTTCGTATTAAATCTTAGCAATCACATGTGACCAATAATATTGCCCAAGATAAAAAGTATTGAATCTCTCTCTGATTCGCTACCCATGATAAGTCAAAGCAATAGTTACCAATCCCACGTGATCCTATTTAAGGGACGAAGGTTAAGAAACAACGAACCACTGAGGTCTAATTCTTCCTTGTTCAGTTCTGAAGAACTTATCCTCCTGTAGGTCCTATTCAGCGCATTAGTCATGCACTAGTGTAATCTCTTGGTCAAGACAAACCAATCCGAGCCTTACACCTCAACCTTTCGCGATGGTTGTTCATTTCCATCTAGGTCGTGAATGGCGTACTTTTAGTTACAAGGGACTGTTAATTTAATCTTCTGTGATCTGGTATCACTAAATTAACTACAGCGTAACACGTACGAATTATTGAACAGTTATGCAGTAAATATATATAACATTCAATCATATTTAAAGCATCAGTGATAAATAATTTATTTCAGTAAATAAGTCTGAAAATTCAGTTTCGATTATACAAAGTAAAAAGCATACTTTTCAGTATAATCCCAACACTTCTCTCCCTACATTCTTATGGGGATACGCGTTACAAACCTCAATTTACATTCTGAATAGAATTCCATCCAAATCACTTGAGCATACGCCAAATGAACTATGGTATGGCAAGAAGCCAACTTTTTCACTTATTAAAACGTGGAGTTGCCCCACAATTGTGAAAAAGATGCTCACTGATAAGTTGGAATCCAAAGGTGAAAAGGGTTACCTTGTGGGATATCCTATGGAAACGAGGGGATATTACTTCTATCTACCTGAGAAACAAACGATAATTGTTTCTAGGCAGGCCAGGTTCCTCGAGGAAGACTATGTCTTTAGGGAACAAGGTCGTAAGATGATAGAACTTGAAGAAATTCAAGAACCACAGGATGACCAAGAGACTGATATCTTGTCAAAGAAATGTGACAAGGAATCAGTGGGAGCATTTAGCACCTCTCATGGCGGAAGTTTATCACTTAGTGATCCTCTTTCAGCCAGTGAGAGCGTAAATGGAGTTGTATTGCCTTCGCAACAAACTCCAAGTGGGCTAAACGAGAACAACTTAGTTCAAACTCCCGCCCTAGAGGCATCTGAAAGTGTCGCTCTTGAGGACTCTCCGGACATTGATGAAATCGATGCACCATAAAAATTTTACGATCAGAATGTACAGCCTGCATAACCACAGCTTCGTAAGTCCACTAGGATTCGTAATCCGCCCACTAGATATTATGGTTTCCTCGTACAGGAACATGATGATGTGGAGATTCCGGATAAAGACGATCCTAGAACTTACAACATTAGATGTTGACTTAGAGAAGTGGCATGAAGTCATGAAATCCGAGATGGACTCGATGTACACAAATCAAGTCTGGGACTTGGTTGAATTGCCGAAAGGGGTAAAACCCATAGGTTGCAAATGGGTCTATAAGCGTAAGAGCGATGCAAACGACAAGGTACAAACCTACAAGGCTAGGTTGGTAGCAAAAGATTATAGTCAACGCGAAGGCATTGACTATGATGAGACTTTCTCACCTGTTGTCAAGATCAAGTCCATTCGAATTTTACTCGCTGTAGCTGCACACTTAGATTATGAAATTTGGCAGATGGATGTCAAAACAGCCTTCCTCAATGGTAACATTGATAAGGATGTGTTTATGACTCAACCGGAAGGTTTTGTATCTAAGCCAAAATCTAACCTAGTGTGTAAGCTTAAACTGTCCATTTATGGACTAAAGCAAACTTCTAGGAGTTAGAATATCCATTTTGATGAAGCTGTCAAATCATTTGACTTCATCAGAAATTCGGAAGATCCATGTGTTTACCGTAAACGCAGTGGGAGAAATATTATCTTCATAGTTGTGTATGTCGATGACATATTGATTATGGGAAACAATATCCCTCTCATGCAGTCGGTAAAAGATTGCCTATCAAGGACCTTCATGATGAAGGACCTTGGTGAGGCATGCTACATCTTAGGGATCAAGATCCATAGGGATAGATCCAAGAAGATGTTGGGATTGTCACAGTCAACCTATGTAGATAAGGTGTTAAAGCGATTTGCGATGGAGAACTCTAAGAGAGGTTCTCTACCGGCATGTCATGGGATAAAGCTGTCTAAGAAGGATTGTCCTTCCACAGAAGCTGATATCCGGCGCATGAAGGATATACCATACGTATCTGCAATTGGCTCCATCATGTACGCCATGACTTCCACAAGGCCAGATGTGGCCTTCGCTGTTAGCACCACTGGTAGATACCAGCTGAATCCCGGTGAACCTCACTGGATTGCTGTCAAGAACATTCTTAAGTACCTTGGACGTACTAAAGACTGTTTCTTGGTCTATGGAGGACAGTCAGAGCTAGTTGCAACTGGATATGCTGATGCAAGTTTCCAATCCGATTGTGATGATTACAAATCACAGTCGGGCTATGTTTACGTTCTCAATGGTGGGGCTGTTAGTTGGAATAGTTCCAAGCAAGAGACTAACGCAGACTCAACAACCGAAGCTGAGTACATTGCTGCGGCAGAAGCTGCCAAAGAAGTTGTCTGGATAAAACAGTTCTTAAATGAACTAGGGGTAGTTCCGAGTGCCAGTAGTCCAATAAAGTTGTATTGTGACAATACTGGTGCGATTGCGCAAGCCAAGGAACCAAGATCCAATAACAGAAACAAGCATGTACCGAGACGTTTTCACTTGATAAGAGAGATAATCGCTAGAGGAGAGATAGAATTAGAACGTGTCCCTACGGAGGATAACCTGGCTGATCCTTTCACCAAGGCTTTGAGTGTTCATGTACACACTAGACATTTTGATGGTCTAGGGGTTAGACATGTAGGTGATTGACTCATGTTCAAGTGGGAGATTGTTAGTGTTAGTGTCCTAGAGACAATCCTTTGTAAGGACATAATATTCAGATAATATTCAGTATTGGTTTAATATTATTATTTATTTAATATTAAATGTATGGCGTTACACTCATTAGAATATTATGTTTGATTGTTTGCATTTATTCTTATATGTGTTCCCTTGAATCACTGCTGTCATTGAGTGTGTGAGAACTCAGATGACTGTATGTGTCTACGGGTGTCTCGGTTAGTGGGAGCGATGCGATACTCCTTTGACTAGAGGTCAATATGCACGACATGTGTGGAGTGATGAAATTTGACCATGACCGACGCTTGCACCCGTCTATGGGTAGATATGGCTTGGATTGGGTTCATCACAAAGTGTGTGTGCGTAGTAGTTGAGCCAAGAATAGGATTCATTCCTCAAAATGGATTTAGAGAGAATATTCATCTTCTCGTCATAATTGGATTAAAGTCATCGGCCGATGCACATCAACTTAGACTTTGTGGCTAAGTGTGACATACATGATCAATTAGTGATTAGAGATAAAATTTGAATAGACACTTCATCATGTTCAAGACTAATCGAGTATTCATGAATGAAAGGAGGAAATCGTAATAGCCCATGTTTCAGTTGCATGTAGTTGCACGTTTCTCGCAACGTACTTCATATATTGAGAATGTCTGATTTATTGTCTAGGGTTCAATTAAGACCGTTAGTTTGACTAATCGCTTGATATATGAGGGCTTATGGGTCACACGACAAGTAGTTTCCTTTTACGGATTATTATTGGTTGATTAAATGTTAAATTGGATTTAATATTTAATTTATGGAGAATTAATTAATAATAGATTAATTTGAAATTAATTATTATTAATGTTTAATTAAATTAGATTTAATTAAATAGGATTTCCAATAATAATATATGGAATATTATTATAGGATTTAATATATATGGAATCAAATCCGTAGAGATTTGATATACATGGAAATTAAATTCGTAGAGATTTTATATATATGAAATAAATCGTAGAGATTTATTTAAATAAAAATTAGGGATTTTATTTCTCAATCGGGCTAGCTTAAGATTTAAGCTGGGCCTCCCTATATATACAAGCTCTTGGGAATTCACAAACAACGTTACTTCATATTTTCTCCATAAGATCTAGAGTTTGAATTTTCCTAGCAAACCTGTCTCGGAATTCAACACTGACAAATTCGTGCAATTCTGTAATTGGGGATTACGTGGATACAGTAGTAGAGAAATCTGCACTCGAGTTACTGTAAGATTTCTCGTTATGATTGTTGTAATCTGTATGCAATTAATTGTTCGTTGTTGGTGAACTTTAATTTCCGTTGCGCATGTGATTACGTGTTTTACGTGCCTCTATATTCCAACAAGACCCTCATATATCGAGCGATTAGTCAAACTAACAGTCTTATTTGAACCCTAGAAAATAAATCATACATTCTCAATATATGATGTACGTTGCGAGAAACATGCAACTACCTGTACCTGAAACATGGGCTATTGTGATTTCCTCCTTTCATTCACGAATACTCGATTAGTCTTGAACATGATGAAGTATCTATTCAAATTACTTAATCATATTATCTCTAATCACTAATTGATCACTTATGTCACACTTGGCCACAAAGTCCAATTTGACGTGCATTGACCAATGACTTTGATCCAATTATGATGAGAAGGTGAGTATTCTCTCTAAATTCACTTTGAGGAAAGAATCATATTCTTAGCTCCACGCACATGCACTTCGTGATGAACCCAATCCAATAATTGATAATTATTCGAATATGGATTTATTAATTGATCAATGATCTGTACTGTAATTTTATGGCTCTGGTTGAACATCTGTACATTTAACAATCATAATATTTAGAACCCAGTACACAATCTGGAATTCAAAGATACGGACCTACCTTTTCTCCTAGTACACAATATTTTAACTTGCTCCCTCTGCTCCACAATGAAGGCACGGGTTTGAAAGTGATACAAGAACCCTGAACAAGGTCAGATATTGAATTTTAACATACATCATCATGTCATAATTATACTTGTTGCAAGCCATATCATAATTAAAACATCCACAAACACCATATGACAAAAACTCATATGAGGCACTCTTTGGGCATTGACGCTTTAACACTTTGGGAGAAGTGGGTGTTAATTGTGCTAAGTTGTACTCCGTCTCATGCATGAGACCGTCTAATACGAGTTTTTGTCGAGTAGAATTTGCTCACAAGGAGCTGAAATCCTTTCAAAATTTCACAAAGAAGATTGCATAGAAAGATGATGATGATGTATTTCCTGGACATTTAAAAATCTTCATAAAAAATTTTGGTCCATTTGTGCTTCAAAATTGTTAAATCGAAGGATACATTCAGCCCTATTCCATCTTGTTGCCTGCTTTGTGCCTGTGTCAACTTGTAACATGTATAGAAAACATAGTGAGGCAAGATTACGTCAAAGCAAAACAGAATCGAATGGTTGCCATGATCTTTTTTGTGCTTGTTATGGTTGCCATCCCCTTCGTTAATCTCTACACTGGACCCAAAATGCAGAGTAGAAGAACTAACTGAGCCGCACTGTTCTTCTGTAGCACCCTCATTTGATGTAACCAGAGATGATAGAGGTGGAATGCTTCCTTGTCCAGCCAGCTCCTTGGCTACATGCTTTGGAACGTATCTTTCCATTTCAGCCTTCTTGCCTTTCAAACTATTCGGTCCAACATTATCTGCCTTTGCTGAATTAGCAGATTTCTGTGTAGAGTTTTGAATTGCTTCATCTGAATCCTTAGTCTTGTTCTGTGACCGCACACAGCAGTATCACTACCATGAGGCTTCGCATTGAATCTGTTGACTTCTCGGCCATTTGGTGCAGTTTCCTCTGCTTTGTGGAAGAGTTTCCCCCTCTTAGTCTGCATCCAATATCATCATTAGACCCACCATTACCAATAGCCTCATAGCGGGAACAGCTGGGTCCCAACTAGTTTGGGCTTAGTTTTATGTGTCCTAACAGTTTCTCCAGCTTGAATTGTGTAGCACTCTCTTTCTATAGTAGCAATAGCAAGGCTCGGAACTAAATTAAAGCCAGGTTACTCAACATCTTTCGAATCATATGTTTCAACTAAATTGCCTTCAATCTTCCTATCTGGTTCAATTATAGAGCTCTCAGAAGCTTCCCAACAATATTAGGGAGAGATTCACTACTTGAGCCTGTAACTGCACTTGAGGATTCAGTGTTACCCTCAATTTTGGGTGAAGCTCGGCCAGATTAAAATTTTGGGTATAACCATCAAAAATCGACCTAATTTGACACGGTTCGAAATTGTTATGTCATCCATCGATGCAAATTGCTTACTTTTTTGTATTTCAATTTTGCCAATTACATTTCAAGTGGTTAATTAATTTGAGTAGTACACATTTGTATGCACTTTTAATTTAGCTAATTTATAATCTGAGAATTTGATGGTGCATGTGTAAGTTTAACTTAATTCTATATATTAGTTTCAGCCAACCACGTCTATAATTCTATGTCATTTTTATTTTACTACACTATTGACATCTTTTATATGTTGGGTGAAGCTTGGCTGGATTAAATTTTTTAAATTTTGATAGTTATTATATGAATTATGATTTGATTTTAATTTAGTAGCGATGTAGACCATATTTGATCAAAATATTTTTCATATGGTGCTACTGTTGAATTCATATCATTTTTGTATTCATATAATATGTATCACCATGTGCTAAGTTTGAAGAAAGGATTATTTTGCATTCAGAACTATTAAAATTATTTTCACATTAATATGATATATACTGGTACACATTTTTTTTTAATTTGTATCTTGACTGGACAAAATTCTGGGAGCCTTATGCACAACACCTTTTTGTTAAGGATTGAATTTAATTTTGTTTTGTTGAAATTGACTCATAACAAACTCAACATTATCAAATTTTACATTTGTCAAAATGTATGGCTAAGTCTTGTATGTATTCAGGTGTATCGTGCACTCATAGTACATTTTAGAAATAGGCAACTTGTTATACTGAAAAATACAATGTATTTACACTGAACCGTGCAACTATTAATATGGAATGCACATGTGACCCACTCAAATGTATTAGTTATATCTTCTCTATAATAATATTATTAATCTTAGATAACAATTTCCAATTATGTTTTATACTTATTCAACTAAGATATTGGTAATTTTTTCTTCAGTGAATAATTTCAATTATTTTCTAATATAATCTTATTAGTGTATATATATGGTGGAAGAAAAATATATAGTTTGAAAATATTTTCAAAAAATATATAATGTGTATAATTAAATTTTAAAAGTTTTAAAATTTAATTATACACATTATATATTCAAACTAGTAATAGAACTCATGTGATGCACGGTTATATATAGTTGCACAATATTGTATTCATTCAAATTTGTATTCATCAGGGACGGATCTAGGATTTAACAGTGGGGTAGACTGAAAATTGTTAAAGCTTCGTCAAATTAAAATTTTACATTTACATATAGAATTTAAAAAAAAATATCATTTAGGTCGTAAAACTTATCACTAATTAAATCTATTTTAACAAAATATCTTCCAAAAAATTGGTGTTCATTAGTAAAATACATTACTTCTCCAATAAAAAATATAGTTACGACTCATGCTTAATATTTGTATTTAATCATTCCTAGAAACATTAATCAATTAAAAAAATATTGTCTCATTTAACTCATGTTAATATTTTATTATATTTTTAATTTTTTTCTAATATTAAAGTGGCCAACAAATAATCATTATTATAATATATAATAAATAAAAAATAAATTACTTATACATATACCGCAAAAGAAAAGGACAAAAATTGTAGAATAGTGTATATATTTAATATTGAACAAGTTAAGTAAATAAAAATATTTAAAAAAAATCATATTCAGATGATTGTACTTGAATGTTTGTATGAGAGGTTTGTCTAAAGGTAACACATCTAAAATTACAATAAAATAAAATATTTGTTGTGGATGAAATTCTTAAAATTCAATACTTTAATTAAATTTTCATATGAATAAGAAAGAAAAAAATATGAGAAAAAAGAAATAAAAATACACGAGAAAATCAGTAAAATAACATTGTATTAAGCTCAAACCACATATTGTATCCTAATTTAATAAATGTATGAAGAGTGTGGGAATGGACTTTAAATTTGGGCCAGAGATTAAAAATTAAATACAAAGTAGAAATTAATATTAGACTGAGCTTAAGTTTATATATTTAATTTTATTCATATATTATATATAAATATATAGCAGATTAGTTGGGGCACTGGGCTGGAGCCCTGTGCAGCCCCAACGTAGAACCGTCCCTGGTATTCATATTAAAGTGTTTTTAAATTCTGAATAGACGATATTTTTTTTATAGAGAAAGTATTAATTTCTTAGAAAATTTAAAATTAATATAAAATGAAAACATTTGTTGTTGTTGAAAATTCAAATAAAACTTTAGGTTGTAAAGAAAGAGATAAGAGAAATAAATTCATATTCAACTAATCTTTCTCAATCTTAACTTTGATCATCTTTATTTTCATTGTTGTTGGATTTAAACTTTCTATATCATTATCAAAATTAGTGACAAATTTTTCTTTCGCGCAAATTTTAATAACACTGAATGTATTATTAAATTTTTGTTTTAAAATAATCTAGTTGCAAGTAAATCAACATTTTGCGGTTATTAAAGAACAAACCATGGGCATTACAATATTTGCAAATTTCTTAAATTTAAATGGCATTATAAAACAAATTAAGTGTTGTCGTGCTTTTGATTTTGACAACTCTTCTAAAAGATCAATAAGCGGGCCGACCTTGCTGGGCCGATTTAATTTTCCGTTGGGCTTGTTAGTTGCTTTCATTAAATAAGTTTTGGGCCTTGGACGCAGCCCATCCTTAGTTATTCTGTTGCCACGTTCCATCATCTCAGCCATTGACAATGGAAAGCATCGTGCGGTCATGAGGAATTGGTACGTTGTCAAGCGCAACGGTTTTCGTGTGTGTACGTTCTATATTTCTGGAATCACCATGGCAGAGGAAGGCGTCGTTGAGTGAGGTATTCCCTCATGCTTTCGCTATCTTTCTAAACATGAATTCGTACTGAATCATTGAATATTCTGATTGCAGATATCCAATATTCCCAGAAATATATTACGAGCTCGTGAGTGATCTTATTCTTCAAAAGCCATCGTGAGTGTCATATATTACCCAGTATTAAATCCCTCATTCCCACGTAATACTCATCATCGTCCTAATTCGCAGGCATGAACGTGACGATGGCGATTACTGAGTCGGCGTTATTTTACTTATTGCTACTCTTTATTTTCTGAACTAATACTTATTATTGCTGCAAGTGAGACTTTATATTGAAAGTAGTGATACTTGAGGTTAAATTTGCGATTATTGTTGTTGGGATATTACAAGTGGTATCAAGAGCCAACTCGTTGCCCACTCGTCATGGCATAAGCGGTACAGGGTGCGCAAACCCGATTAAAAGATCTTTACGAGGCAATTAGGAAACATGATGATGTGTTCATGAAAAATGATGAACGAATGAAGGTCGTAGACCACAAAATCCAGAAGCTAGAGGATTTGATAATTGGAGTGGGTCAAAGTGTTAAGAACATCAGTGATAATATGGATTACCTGATGAGGAAGGCAACTGAGATGGGCCAAGGCTCGACTGATACAAGTCATGAAGAGAAAAAGGCTTTGAAGGAGAGAGAAGGCTTCTATGTTCCTCCTCCCTTTAGAAATCAACATCAGAATCGAGGTCCAACTAACTTTCAAGCTAATAATCACACTACTAGACTCAAATTTCCTGATTTCAATGGTGAGAATCCCTTGAGTTAGATTAGGAAAGACAATAGATTCAAGATTATGCCTATGAGTGAAGTGTCTAAAGTTTATCATTCAGGGTATTACATGATAGAGGTTGCAGATATATGGTACATGGAATATGTGGAAGGGAAAGAGGGCTTGGAATGGAATGAATTTTGTGAAATGATTATGCACAGATTTGTCAGACCAGGGAAGGAAGATGTGGTGATAGAGTTTACTAAATTGCAACAAACTCGAGATGTTAATGCTTATCAAGAGAAGTTTGATGAATTGAAGTCTCTTGTCAAAGAGAAAAATCCTGATCTCAGTGAGGAATTCCTCACTTCTTGTTTTCTGAGAGGATTGAAAGAAGACCTGAGAATTCCAGTACAATTATTCAAGCCTACTGAACTTACTCAAGCCATCAACACTGCTAAAATGCTTGAGTCAACACTTGATATTTGGGGTAAGAAGAACAAGTTTGGAGGCAATAAGCAACAATACAGCTCTTATAGGTAACAACAAACCAACTATGGACAAAGTAAGAGGGAGGAAGGGAAAGATAAGGAAGAGAAAAGTAGTAACACTGAAAGCAACACTTCTTTCAAGAAGATAACAGATGCACAATATCAGAGAAGAAGAGCTCTTGGTCTATGCTTCCACTGTGAAGAGAAATACTCATATGGCCATGTTTGCAAGAATAAACAGTTTAATCTCATCATTGTGGAGGAAGAAGAAGGGGAGAATGGAGAGGAAAACATTGGAGAAGAATCAGTAGAGATTCAAGTTGGTATTTCCATCAATGCACTGATGGGAAACAAGTCAAAAAATACCCTGAAGATTACTGGAAAGGTAGGCAAGAAACAACTCAACATATTAATTGATAGTGGCAGCACAAGTAGTTTTATTGATGTGAATACTGATACTGAGCTAAATTGTGTCATGGAAGAAGCCATTCCATGGGTCATCACAGTAGCTGATGGAGGGAAAAAAACAAGTAGATTCAAGTGTGCTCAATTTAAGTGGCAGATGCAAGAGGAACCATTTACTGCAGATCTTAGAGTGTTGCAGTTGGGAGGGTGTGATGTTATTTTGAGAGCTGACTGGATGTGGGAGCATTGCCCTATTACATTCAATCTTAAGGAAGATAAGATCAACATCTGGAAAGAGGGAAGAGAAGTTACCCTAGAAGGAGAAACACTCAAAAAAGAACTTAGAGTGATCACTGCTAAGAGACTTGATAATTATCTACATAAAGTCACTCATGGGGTGCTAGTTCAGCTGTTCAGTGTGAATACAGAATTCCAACCCAGTATGGATATTGATAGCAGGATACTCTCAGATTTGAATGAATATGAAGAAGTATTTGCAGAGCCTAAGGGTTTGCCTCCTAAAAGAAGAATTGAACATGAGATCATACTCAAGCTAGGCCCTCAACCCATCTTCCAGAGGGCATACAGATATTCTCATGCCTTGAAAGATGAAATTGAAAATATGGTCAGAGACATGCTTCTCCAAGATTCTATACATGCAAGCCCTTTTGCTAGCCCATCTATTCTTGTGAAAAAGAAGGATCAATCTTGGAGGTTTTGTGTTGATTATAGAAAACTAAATGATCAAACTGTTAAGAACAAATATCTAATTCCTGTGATTGAAGATTTATTGACAGAGTTGTATGGATCTACTATATTTTCTAAGATAGATCTCAGGCAAGGGTATTTTCAAGTTTTACTCAAGGAAGATGATAGATATAAGACTACATTCATTACACACTGTGGTCTGTTTGAATTCAAAGTGATGCTTTTTAGACTCACTAATGCCCCAGCTACATTCCAGAATCTGATGAATGAGGTGTTTGTGGATGTCATTAGGAAGTTTGTGCTTGTGTTTTTTGATGATATTATGGTGTACAACTCAGATATGGGGTCACATGTGGGGCATTTGACAGAAGTAATGAAGTGCTTAAGAAACACCAGTTATATGCAAAGAAAAGTAAATGTGCCTTTGGAGTGGAGTATTTGGGACATATAATTTCTGGAGAAGGTGTTAAGACAGATCCAAAAAAGATTAAAAGTATGGTGGAATGGTCAAAACCAAAAAACATAAAGGGGCTCAGAGGATTCCTTGGTCTTACAGGCTATTACATAAGATTCATTAAGGGTTATGGAATTCACACCAAACCCTTAACTCAACTTTTTAAAAAGGACAGCTTCAAGTGGAGTATTGGAGTTGATGAAGCTTTTGAAAGACTTAAGAAGTCGATGACAGAGGCACCAGTTCTGGCCATGCCTGACTTCTCTCAACCTTTTGTGTTAGAGACTGATGCTTGTGCTAATGGCATTGGAGCAGTACTTATGCAAAAGGGAAAACCTATTGCTTACTTCAGTCAGCGTCTATGCCCCAGAAATCAAGCACTATCTACATATGAGAAGGAATTGTTAGCCATTATGACAGCAGTCTCAAAATGGAGTCACTACTTAAATGGTAGTCAGTTTGTGATCAAAATGTAGGGGAATTAATTGCCCGGATCTATTCGGGATGAATATTTAAATACAAATTTAATTCTAACAATTATTACTAGCATGAATTAATCCTATATTAATTCAAATAATAATTCAACAACAAATCATGCATATAAACAGTTCACATAAATCCTACGCATGATAATTGCTACGGGTTTACGTGAACTAACCTCTCGGAGTGACAACTGTTGAGAAGATGGATCCCGTTCACACGAACACACCAAAAGACCTTCTCAAGTATTCCCTTATCCTTGTTCAACAATCCGGTGGTAGGAACTCGCGAACAATTTAACAAAAGGAAAAATAAAATTATGTTGCATCACCTTTGGATTTCTAATTTTTCCAACACATGGAATTGCTTGGGGATGAAAAATTCATCCCCTTTTTATAGATGAGGTGGTGGTCGAATTTTTGGGCAAAAATAATATGGAAAAACCTTTTTCTTGATTTCCAAGAAATCTTGAATATATCTCATATATTCTTTTCTCCATAATTAAAATATTCCACAAAAATCCCACCTCCTCTTGTTATGATATTTTCGAAAAAATAAGGAGTAAGGAAAACAAGATTTGGATCTGCTTGAATTTATAAGATATTCTTGTATTCCAAAAAAATACATATCTTCCATAATACCTTTTCAAGAAAATCAAGAAAATCTTTCCTTCCTTTATTTATTCAATATTTTTGAAAAACACAAATAAATAACCAAGTGGGAGATTTCTTGAATTTAATGAGATAATCTTGTATTCCAAGAATACTTATCTTCATTCCATAACAAAATTCAAAGAAAATCTTTCTCCCTCTTTTATTTATTATTTTCGAAAAATATAGAAAAATTAGGCAACAATATTTTATTTTATTTTTAAACACCTTTTTTCAGTTATTGGACTTTATGTTTCGGCTACTTGAGGGGCCTTTAGGAGAATTAAGATTGGACCTTCCAATGGATCTTGAATTTCCAATATTGAGCCACAATATTATTCAAGCCCATAAATATTATTTAATCTCACTACATAATTAATATTGCACTATCCATCTTAACCCATATTACTGTTAATATGGCTCCCGGTTATTATTTCCCGTGTTTAAGATTGTCTAGCTCATTAATTAATTCAAGAAGAAGAAGAAGCAGGAAAACAAAACAGGTACTGCTACTGTTGCTGAAGGAGATGACACCAACTCCGAGGAAGATGTAGTCCTAGTTGGTAATGGACAAACACATCACACTGATGTGTGGGTTCTTGATTCTAGGGCATCTTATCATATATGTCCGCGCAGAGAGTGGTTTACAACTTACGAGCAAGTGGATGGAGGCAATATTTCTATGGCCAACAGTTCAGTTTGCAAGACGGTTGGAATAGGCTCAATTCAATTACGGACACATGATGGTAAATTTTGCACATTGAACGATGTTAGACATGTTCCACAAATGACGAAGAATCTGATATCACTTAGTCTTCTAGACAGTAAGGGTTTCAATTTCAGAGGTGTAGGTGGAGTTTTGTATGTCTACAAGGGTTCTAATGTGGTTATAAAAGGTGTGAAGCGAGGAAATTTGTACTTTTTGCAAGGTTCAACGCTATCTGACTCTACTGTTGTTGCATCATCGGAAGTTCACAAAGACGACTTGACTAAGTTATGGCACATGAGACTTGGCCACATGAGTGAACGAGGGATGCAAATTCTGTCAGTAAATATATGTAACATTCAATGATATTTAACGCATCAGTGATAAATAATTTATTTCAGTAAATAAGACTGAAATTCAGTTTGGTTATACAAAGTAAAAACATACTTTCCAGTATAACCCCAACAATCTTCCACTTATACTCAAAGTCTGCTTTTAAGTATACTACAGCATATCTCGTGTAGTTCCTAATGCGTGAAATCAAATGTCACCTACACGATCCTAATAATATCTCCCACTTATACTCAAAGCAGATTGGCAATGGTCTTGACACACATTCCTTCCACATGTCTCTCAAATGTGTTCTGAGGCAGACCCTTTGTGAATGGATCTGCTAGGTTGTCTTTAACGCGATCTTTGCCACCTCTATATCTCCTCTCTTAATGATTTCTCGTATAACATGGTATTTCTATTCAATGTGTTTGCTAGCCTTGTGGGCTCTTGGTTCCCTTGAATTTGCATCTGCTCCGGCATTATCACAGTAAACAGTGATTGTGCTGGGCAAATTCGGAACTACATCCAAGTCCACTAGGAAGTTCTTGAGCCAAACTGCTTCTTTTGTTGCCTTGCAAGCAGCTACGTATTCGGCTTCCATGGTAGAATCGGTGATGCATTTCTGCTTAACGCTTCTCCATGCCATGGCTCCTCCCCCCATGCAAAACACACTACCGGAGGTAGATTTTCTGGAATCTAAGTCTGATTGGAAATTCGAGTCCGTGTAACCGATGGAGATTAGACTATCTGAGTGATAAACTAACATTCTATCTCAAGTTCTTTTCAGATACTTCAGAATGTTCTTAACTGCCGTCCAATGCTCTTTTCCCGAATTACTTTGATATCTTGCCACCATGCTAACGGCAAAGCAGATATCCGGTCTCGTGCACAGCATTGCATACATAAGGTTTCCGACAGTCGAAGCATAAGGAATGTCTTTCATGTCATCTATCTCCTTTTGTGTCTTAGGGAACGTTTCCTTGGATAGATGGATTCCATGTCTGAAAGGTATGAAGTCTTTCTTGGAATCCTGCATGCTGAATCACTTCAAGACAGTGTCTATATATGAAGCTTGCGATGAGCCTATCATCCTTTTCTTGCGATCTCGAGTGATCTTGATCTCAAGGATGTGCTCGGCTTCACCTAAGTCCTTCATATCAAACTGTTTTGAAAGCCATGCCCTTACGTCTGACAACACCTTTACATCATCCCCGATGAGCAGAATGTAGTCTACTTATAGCACCAAGAATACCAATGCAGTTTCGACACGCTTCTTGTACACACAACTTTCGTACTCGTTTTGATCAAACCCATAAGACTTTATTACTTGATCAAAACATTGGTTCCAAGCTCTGAATGCTTGTTTGAGTCCATAAATGGACTTCTTGAGCTTACAAACAAGGTGTTCTTGGCCTTTTTCAATGAAGCCTTGGGGTTGTTGCATATAGATTTCCTCTTCAAGACTTCCGTTAAGGAAAGCCGTCTTGACATCCATTTGCCAGATTTCAAAGTCGAGATGCGCAGCAATTGACAAGAGGATCCAGATGGACTTGAGCATTGCTACAGGTGAAAAGGTTTCCTCATAGTCGATCCCTTCTTTCTGAGTATAACCTTTCGCCACAAGCCTTGCCTTGAAGGTTTCCACCTTCCCGTTCGGTTGTATACCCACTTGCAACCAATAGGTTTGACCCCATTGAGTGGTTCGACTAGCTCCCACACTCTGTTATGATCCATAGAACCCATTTCGACTTCCATTGTTGTTTGCCAAGAAACCGCATCCTTGTCTTGGATTGCCTCGTCGTAAGTCCATGGGTCTGATTCATCTTGACCGGGGACTAAGTCCGAGGACTCTCCTACCCCCATGAATCTCTCGGGTTATCTTACAACCTTCCCACTACTACGAGATTCCGGTTGTGTAAGTGTGTCGTTTGGTATGTCATCTTGTACAGTTGGCACTGAGGTTAGCCCCCTTAGCTCATTTAAGGTAATCTCACTTCTAGGCTTTCTTTCGTTCATATAGTTTTCTTCCAAATATCTAAAGTGGGTGCTTATTACCACCTTTTGATATTCGGGACCATAGAACATACACCCTTTTGTTCCCTCGGGGTATCCTATAAACAGCTTTAATTCTGATCGAGGATCCAATTTTTTGGCTTCCTTGTCCAAAACGTAGGTCGGACACCCCCAAATTCTCATGTGTCTCAAACTGGGCTTGCGCCCGGTCCACAATTCTTTGGAAATTTTGGGAACCGATTTGGATGGCACCAAGTTCAGAATATAAGTCGTTGTTTCCAAGGCATGACCCCAGAACGACTTGGGTAGATCCGCATAACTCATCATTGATCTTGTTGGGGTTATACATCTAACCATTTCTAAAAGAGTTCTGTTTCTTCGCTCTGCAACCCACGTTTTGTTGAGGGGTTTCGGGTGTAGTTAGCTGGGATACAATCCCTTCATCTGACAAGTAGTTCAAAAACTCATCGCTGGGGTACTCGCCTCCATGATCAGATCGTAGAGACTTGATACGTTTTTCCCTATGATTCTCTGCTTGAGCCTTAAATTCTTTGAATTTGTCAAAGGTCTCAGATTTATGCTTCATAAGGAAAATATAGTCGTACCTTGAGTAATCATCAATAAAGGTGACGAAATACTCATAACCTCCTCTTGCTTTGATTGACATTGGACCACATACATCTGTGTGAACTATTTCTAACACTTCTTTGGCTCTATTCCCCTTGGCTCCGAAAGCCCTCTTGGTCATTTTACCCTCCAAACATGATTCGCAAGTTGGGATTGGTTCAACTTGGAGAGACTCCAATGAATCATCTTCTACCAGCCTTTGAATCCTTTTTGGATTAATATGTCCCAATCTGAAATGCCATAGAAGTATCTCATTCACATCTGATGAACGTTTTCTTTTATCGGAAACAGTTGATGTGTTATAGGATGCATTTCGTGAGTGGTGTGCACAGTTAATTGTATAGAGATTATTCGACAACGTTCCATGACAGATAAATTTATCATAAAGAGAAATGGTAACAACTTTGTCAAAAGTAACCGAATATCCATCAAGGTAAAGTTTAGAAACCAAAATTAAATTATTTCTAAAACTAGGAACGTAAAGAACATCTCTTAAAATTAAAACTCTGTCTTCAAAAGACAAGTGTGTTGGGATTATACTGAAAAGTATGCTTTTACTTTGTATAACCAAACTGAAGTTTCTTATTTATTTACTGAAATAAATTATTTAATCACTGTTGCATTAAATATGAATGAATGTTATATATGTTTATTGCAAACCCTTTCAATAAGACAGTACGTATTACGTTGTAGTTAATTTGGTGATACCCGATCACTGAAGATCAAATTAATAGCCCTCGTAATTAAGTACAAATTCACAACCCAGATGGAAATGAACGAACCATCATGAACGGTTGAAGTGTGAGACCCAGATTGGCCTATCTTGACCAAGGGATCACACTAGCTCATTTAGGTGCGCTGAATGAGGACCTACAGGAGGACAAATTCTTCGGTACTGAATATACAAGAATTAGACCTCAGTGGTGCGTTGTTTCTTAATCTCCGTCCCTTAAATAGGATCGTGTGAAATTTAATAACTATTTCTTTGACTTATGATGGAAAGAGAGTGAATGCGATTCGATACCTTATATCTTGGGCAATATTATTAATTGCATGACGATTGCTGACACTTAATACGGAGAATCGCGTGCAAGTACGTCTTGCTTGATTTGTCCCCTTGGTGGGCTCATATCCTTTATCATGCCAAATCTTGCAAGTGGAAATTTATTTCCGGCATGGATAATAATGTTGAGTTGTCTTTACTCCAAGGACAAAGATATTAATTAATATAAAGCTACTTCAGTGGCTTAATTAATTAATGGACTAAGATAATCTTAAACGGGGGAAACAATGACCGGGAGCCATGTTATATGTGAAATCGTAATATGGGTTAAGATGGATAGTTCAATATTAATTTTATAGTGGAGTAAATTAATATTAATGGACTTGAATAATATTTGGCCCAAAATATTAAAGCTTCATAGTCCATTGGAGGTCCAATATTAATTCTCCTAGATTCCTCCCACATAGCCCAAAATAAAGTCCAATTAATGAGAGAGAGAATAAAATATTCTTGCTATATTTCCAAGAGATATTTTCGAAAATTTGTGGCCAAAAAGGAAGAATAGATTGTTTTGATTTTCTTGTAGATATTTTATGGAAAGAGATAATTATTGTAGGAATACATAATTATCCCATAAATTCAAGAAGTCAAATCTTGACTCCTTTAGGCTTGTAATTTTCGAAAATTATAGGTAGAAGAGGGGAAAGAATTTTTTATGGAAAATTTAATTAAGGGGAAAAGAATATAGAAGATATATTCAAGATTTCTTGGAAACCAAGAAAAGATTTTCTTCCTTATTTTTCCAACCCTAATTTTCGCCCCCCTCCTCCCTATTTATATGGGATGAGCTCTTCATTCCCAAGTGCAATTCCATGTGTTGGAAATATTAGAAATCCACAATGGTGGTAGCAAAATATTTAATTTCTCTCCCATTAAAATCGTTCGTTGAAATCTTCCCACCGGATAGCGTTCGTGGACTTTGGGGATATATTTGGGAAGGCTCTTGGGTTGATTCATCCGTTTGATTCTTCAAGAGGTTAGTAATTCCGTAACTCCTAGTTCCGCATGTTTAGGATTTACGTGAATTATGTGTACGCATGTTGTTTATTATTATGTTGAATTTATTTAGGATTAATTCATGTTAGTAATTAACTGTTTAATTTAAATATGTATTTAAATAATCACCTCGAATAGATCCAGGCACCCTGATTTTCCCAACAAGGTGCACTTCTCCCACTACTTCAGGTGCCACTCTCGTAGCATCGCCGAGTGTGATGAGGATCTCACTCCTACTAAGTTGTCGGGTCCGCTTGAACCCCTGTAAAGTGAAACAAACATGATCAGTGGATCCCGTATCCACCACTCATAAATGGGAGGCATACGCCGCTAAACAAGTTTCAACAACTAGTGCGTGAGAATTACCTTTCTTTCCATTCCTTTTGAGTTTGGAACAGGCTGACCTCCAATGTCCTTTTTCACCGCAGTTGAAGCACTTCCCCTTAGCTGGTTTACTCACTCCTCCACCTCCCTTCTCCTTTTCTTTGCCCTTGGAAACACTTGAGTTCACTTTCTTGTGGCTTTTGTCCTTTTTCTTGTTCTTACCACCCTTTGGCCTAGAAGAAGAAGAAAGTCCATTTGCCACCAAGGCTTGGCTCTTTTGCCCCAATATCGCCTCTGCCGAGACTAAAGCTTGCAACAGGTCAGGCATCGAGAACTTCTGATTGTTCATTTGGTAGTTCAACCTGAACTGATCAAAACTTTTAGGCAGAGAGTGGAGCACGAAATTGATTTGGGTCTCGATGTCGTATTCAGCGCCAAGTACCTCAAGCTTGTTAAGGTGAGCTATCATCTGGAGAACGTGCTCCCTTACGGGCATTCCCTCCACCATTTTCATAGAGAGCAAGTCCCTCACGGTGATCTGACGAGCCACACGGTTCTGATGTTGAAACATCGCTTTAAGACTAGTCATGATGTCTGCAGCGGTCTCAACGTTTTGGTGTTGGTGTTGCAACACATTTGACATTGAAGCCAAGATTGTACACTTTGCCATTTCGTTGGAACGCTCCCAGTCAGCAAATTGTCTTTAAGTATATTGAACAGTGGATTAAAAGGTTGCGACATGCTGAACTGAAATAAATAACAATTTGTATAAGCACACACATATCACAAGGTTCGATCACATGTATCATATTAAAATCTCAAACAATATGAACATGCATCAGCCAACAACTCAAAACAGTTTAAATAAGCCACGTGGGGTGGGTCATTATTTAAACACATTCAAGCAGGTTACAAACAAGAAAACAATTACAGACCTTTAATATCCAAATTAATTGTTGGCTCCCACTTGACCAATATAAAATTGACAGGGACTTCGGGGAAGTATATGCATATCAATTTTATACCTAAGTAATAACCATGATTAAATACATAATTATTATTTTGTTTTGAACGAGCCTCGTGGGGAGGGTCATCGTCGCCACTAATAATAACCCACAATCATCCTTTCGGAATTTATTCATGTGAAATCTATCTTTTGGCCGTCCCGTGGGGGGAATTTCTCCAAAAGAATCCACAAATAAATCAATCATGGAGGTCAAAATTAATTTAATTTAATTATCAGGAATAAAATTGTCAATTAATTATTTAAACATACTTAGTAATTTTCGAAGGTGAGATTTTTCAAAATATTTTCTCATGCATCGCATATTTAAACACAATTTAAATAAGCATAAAATAATGCAAAAAATCAAAATAAAAAATTAAACACATTGGGCACATATATCCAATTTTCACTGTTAATTTTTGTCATGTCTTGATTTTGAGAAATCGTCTTCATAGCCTTCATCGTTTGTCTCAAAAAGCTCCCACTCGTCAGCAATATGTTCTTTAAAATGTCCTCCATCTTTGGTTAGGACGACGTCCGGAAAACGAGTAGCTCACAACCCGAACGCAGTTCCGTGTAAATCGCCGACCTCGTCCGCTTCATCCATCTCGCCCGCCGCCATCGCTTTACTTCTGCTGGCAATCACCGGACGCGAACGGTCCCACGCCTTGCCGTCGCCCGGATCGCCTTTGCCAAGACGCTTTGCGCTTCTTGCGCTCCTGGCGCTCCGTCGCTTTAAGCGCCCTCGCCATGCCGCTCTCATCGTCCGGGGTGGTGCACGCGGTCGCTAGGCATCCCGCCCTAACTTAGCGTGCTCGCCTTTCGCGCCTTCGTCAGGGCTCTCGGGCGTCCGATCTTTAATTCTCCATCTCGTTTTCGTTCACGATCCGGTTATAATTTATTTACAAAATAAATAAACCTAGATCTAGACTAGTCTATTACATTGAATGTATCAAACAAATACTAATCTACTGCGTGGATTTTCTCACGAGGCAAAAACGAATTCGAACGAATCAATTAAAAACCACAAGTTATATGCATGCATAAATATAAACATTCATCAAATACCATGATAATTGGATACCGCAAAAAAAGATCTAAATTTCTACTATCCAATTTAAAATTTAATGAAAAAAACGAATTAAATTACAATTTAAAACTCGAGCAAAAACCGAGGCTCGATAATTAATAGGGGAATTAATTGCCCGGATCTATTCGGGATGAATATTTAAATATAAATTTAATTCTAACAATTATTACTAGCATGAATTAATCCTATATTAATTCAAATAATAATTCAACAACAAATCATGCATATAAACAGTTCACATAAATCCTATGCATGCGGAATTGCTACGGGTTTACGTTGAACTAACCTCTCGGAGTGACAACCGTTGAGAAGATGGATCCCGTTCACACGAACACATCAAAAGACCTCTCAAGTATTCTCTTATCCTTGTCACACAATCCGGTGGTAGGAACTTGCGAACAATTTAACAAATGGAAAAATAAAATTATGTTGCACCACCTTTGTGAATTTCTAATTTTTTCAACACATGGAATTGCTTGGGGATGAAAAATTCATACCCTATTTATAGATGAGGTGGTGGTCGAATTTTTGGGCAAAAATAATATGGAAAAATCTTTTTCTTGATTTTCAAGAAATCTTGAATATATCTCATATATTATTTTCTCCATAATTAAAATATTCCACAAAAATCCCACCTCCTCTTGTTATGGTATTTTCGAAAAAATAAGGAGTAAGGAAAATAAGATTTGGATCTTCTTGAATTTATTAGATATTCTTGTATTCCAAAAAATACATATCTTCCATAATACCTTTTCAAGAAAATCAAGAAAATCTTTCCTTCCTTTATTTATTCAATATTTTCGAAAAACACATATAAATAACCAAGTGGGAGATTTCTTGAATTTAATGAGATAATCTTGTATTCCAAGAATACTTATCTTCATTCCATAACAAAATTCAAAGAAAATCTTTCTCCCTCTTTTATTTATTATTTTCGAAAAATATAGAAAAATTAGGCAACAATAATTTATTTTATTTTTAAACACATTTTTCAGTTATTGGACTTTATGTTTGGGCTACTTGAGAGGCCTTTAGGAGAATTAAGATTGGACCTTCCAATGAATCTTGAATTTACAATATTGAGCCACAATATTATTCAAGCCCATAAATATTAATTAATCCCACTACATAATTAATATTGCACTATCCATCTTAACCCATATTACTGTTAATGGAAAGGCAGAGGATTATACAAATTTTCAAGGAAAACCTCAATTCTGCAATGAACAGAATGAAGCACTACGCTGATATGCGTAGATCAGAAAGAAGTTTTGAAGTGGGTGACTATGTGTTTATAAGGATGCAGCCGTTCCGCAATGCACCCGACCAACTACGAAGACAGGCGAAACTATCAGTCAAGTACTTTGGTCCATATCAAGTTTTGGCGAAGGTGGGAGAGGTGGCATACAGGTTAAATCTATCTAATGGGTGTCGATTGCATCCGGTATTTCATGTATCTCAACTCAAAAAGTAAATCAAGAATAAATATACACCTCAGACTCAACTACCAGATACCAAGATACCAATGAGGAAGGGGAAGCCATCGTAGTACATGTGGCCATATTGGGAAGTCGCTCCGTAAAGAAACGCAATCGGACGGTGAGTCAAGTACTGGTGCAATGGAGCAACGGTTTACCTGAAACGGCTAGTTGGGAAGATGCCGCGACTTGAGGACAAGCCAAATTTTAGAGGAGGGCATTGTCGTGCTTTTGATTTTGACAACTCTTCTAAAAGATCAATAAGCGGGCTGACCTTGCTGGGCCGATTTAATTTTCCGTTGGGCTTGTTAGTTGCTTTCATTAAATAAGTTTTGGGCCTTGGACTCAGCCCATCCTTAGTTATTCCGTTTCCACGTTCCATCATCTCAGCCATTGACAATGGAAAGCATCGTGGGGTCAGGAGGAATTAGTACGTTGTCAGGCGCAACGGTTTTCGCGTGTGTACGTTCTACAATAGTTATGTAATATAGGAGATTCGAATAATAAAAGAAACATAAAACATATAAATAAGATGATTGTGTGCGTGACAAATTACAATTTGAAGATGACCCAGATTAGGAAAATTTTGTTGTGGCCTCCAATTAAATAGTAATACGGCGTAGCCACCAAGTTCTTTTGCCTTATAAATAACCGAATACAATCTGCTTCTCAGACTCAGTCCCCCTTCGCTATTCCAAACAAATCGTTCGCAATGGCACCATCAATACTATTATTAGGACCACCGGAAATCTACCAAGCCGCCACCCTCACCGGCTCCCCCACCAGCCCTACCCCGTCTTCAGGAGATCCATTGGTGGATCTTCTATTGGCAAACTACAACACCACAGCAACCCAAAGAACCCCACCCATGGGCAGGACCAGACACAATTCCCCCACATATATATCCACCGGTAATCCCTCTCTCGATTTCTTCTTCAACTTCGTTCCCGATACACCGGCCGAAGACTTGAACAACCTTCTAGAAGCCGCCTGGAATCACGATCCGTCGATGGCCCTGAAGCTCGTTGGAAATCTCCGAGGAGTGCGAGGCACTGGAAAATCTGATAAGGAAGGGTTTTACACCGCTGCCTTGTGGCTGCACAAAAACCACCCTAGAACACTTGCTTCCAACGTGGCTGCTTTTGCGGAGTTGGGATATTTTAAGGACTTGCTGGAGATTCTGTGAAGGACCCAATGCGAGAATTAAAAAGGCGAAGAACAGGCAGGAGACGCAGCAAGGGAGGAAATCCAATCACAGTGACTATGAGAGTGACTACACTGGAAGTGAGTATAGTAGATCTATAAAGAGCAGCCGGAGGGGGGGAGGTAGTAGAAAAGGTGCCAAAGTGGAGAAGCGGAAATTGAGCCGCGAAGACAAGAGGATTGACAAGGCCAAAAAGGCGGTAGAGAAATTCAATAGCGATTCGAGTTTCAAGTTTCTGCACGAGTGTGTGTCCGATGTGGCAGAAAATGGAGTTTCAGTTGATTCAAGGGGAGAGCTTGAGTGAGAAAATGGAGTTTGTTAGAGGAATTAAATGTGGGTACAAGCAGGATTTGACAAAGGTGTTTGATGTGTTGCTTAAAGTGGCAGTGAAGGGGAAACTGAGGGATGAGGAGATGGTGAAGAGGGTGTTTGTCTTCAGCGACATGGGATTCAGCAAATCGTCTCTTCGTAGTAGTTATGAGCCTGAGACTGATTATGAGGAGATCGAGAGGAAGTTCAGGGAGAATGGGTACAGAGATTGCGTCCCAGAAATCGTGTTTTGGAACCTGGGCAACTCCAGAGCCACGCCAAACGACGCCTTCTCCCCAAGTAGCACTTCCAAGGCTACGCCGGTTCTGGGGAACCAGCCTGGGGTTGCACTCGTCAGCGGATATTCCAACAATTTGATGACTTTGTTCTTGCACCAAAATAATACTAATGGTGCAACTTTGGATTCCGAAGCTATAATGGAAGCTGCAATTTCCGGAGAGGAGTACCACAAGCTGCTGGTTCTTGATTGATCCATCTTCTCATGTGACTTCCTTTGGTTTCGACTTACCTATCACTACTCTATATAATAAATTTATTGATCTTCGTATTAAATGTCTTTTTGTTTATCATATATTTTATTCGAATTAGTGGTTGTAATCATTCTCACTCTCTTGTTATACCTACTTCAAGTATACATGACAATTAGCAGTGAAGACTATTCACATACTGTGACAAAAAAAATTAAATGTTTTCTTGTTCTACTTCAAGAATATATGACTATTAGCAGTTCAAAAACTTCTCGATTCCTTCGTTCGATCTCGTTTCCTGTTCTTGAAATTATACTCTGTTGGATTCGGTTTCGGATTCATGCACAATGCTTTACTTGTTAATTTTATGAAATTGTTCCTTGAAATTACTGAAAGTGTAAACTAAGAACAGAAGATGCTTTACTAGTTAATTTTATGAATTAGTAGAAATGAAAGATTAGTATTTTTTGTCAATAATTTTATGAATATGTATAAATGAAAGATTACTATTTAATTTTTATCATTAATTTTATGAATCTGTATAAATGAACAGGAACGGGGATGGATGCTGAAACCTTAATTCACCTTGTTAAATTTTGTTATGTGTATTACTATACTCTGTTTGAGAATATTAGATAAACTTGTGAAAATTTCTTCTTTTGAAATTTTTGATGTGGTTTTTTTTTTTTAGAAAAGAACCAAAATGCTCTGTCTTGTAATCAGCTGAAGTTTTTTGCCAAGTTTCTGTGAAAAGAACATATTTGCCCTTTCTAATGCCCTTCCTAAATGAATGGGTGGTGAATTGACTATTTACCCCTCAATCCCAATTTTATCAAATCTAAATCCCATATCACTGTAGTGAACGGTTATTAACAATCCCATTTCATACAAAAACAGTAAATAGTTTAATAAATAGTAGATGTTAATTTTTTTTTACTTTTACTGTCGTGGCGAAATTGTTTGCTGGCTCCCGTTCGTCGCGAATTTGTTCGTTGGCCGTTCGTCGCGAAAATCATCTTCTTTACTCATCTCCCCCATCTCGTGCGGCCGAATCTTTCATTAATTAGTTCATATCGCAAGGGTTTCCATACCAGTCGCTTGTAGTCGGCGTCCATACCAGTCGATTGTAGTCGGCATCTCCTTGTCATAACCCAGGAAAGCTATCGAAGGTAAGTATTTCTTACTTATCTGCTATTGAAGGGTTTTAATTTTGTTGGGCATTTGTGGGAATTTGAAAGTTTGACCGAAATATTGTTTGATGTTTTGGGTAAAATTCATAATGAATATGGAATTTGATGTTTTGTGTAAAATTTACCTATGAAGATGGAATTTGATGTTTTGGGGAAATTAGATAATGAGTATTTATTTTTGTGGATTTTACCCTCTTCGATGCTTATTATAATGTGGTGTGTTCATTGTAATGTTGCATGTTTGTTGTAATAAGTAAATTTTGACATTGTCTATATGCTTCATTTAGTGTTTGAGTAAGATGCTTATTTAGTATCATATCCACTCCCTATAGAGTTGAGTTAGCGTTTTTGCAAACAATTTGTTAATCTGCAGAACATTGTACATTGTTTAGATATGACAATTATTTCAGAATTTGAACAGTATGATGTCGACATCAATGTTGTACCTCTAGAAGACCTGAACGTAATACAATTAATAACGGAACATCTAAAGGGTGATAACATAAATAAGTTTGAAGTATCATGCTTCGGACAATTTATGAATTTGAGAAATATGTTATTTCAATCCCAACTATACCTCCATCTGTTGTGTAATCAAGATTTGTCTGTGTCAAGGAAAGAGATTATATTCGATGTGTTTTGTGTTTAAACTGGAGGCAGAATTAGGTCCTAAAGAGTTTTCCCTCATCACTGGTTTGAAATTTGGAGGGATGCCAGACTTACCTTCTGGTTTTGAGCTCTACAATAAATATTTTAAACAAGGTAAAAAAGGCGTTGAATTGAATGATATAAAGGATGCCTTTGTGAAATCTGATGAAGAGTCGAAAGATAGTTTGAAATTGGCATTGTTGTTGATCGTCTACGGGTTGCTTGTTGTAAAACAGAAGAATAATGTTAAGATTGATCTCCAATACTTCCATATTGTAGATGATGTTGAACAATTCAACCAATTTCCATGGGGTAGAATTGCTTTTGAAGTGTTGATAGATGATTTGGGTGACAATGTGGTAAAGCTGAAAAGTCATTGCGAGTCTTTTGTTGTTAATAAAAGTAAAACGAAGCGAAGAAAAAGAGGCCGACCCTTAACATAAGGAAGGACACGTCCGTTTTATTTAAATAGTTTTGTATACGCCCTACAGTGTTGGGCATTTGAAGCATTTCCCTTAGTTGGGAGTGTTTGTGGGTCGCGTATTCAAATTTCGGATGACCACTTTCATCTCAGAATGGTGTATTGGGATTCAACCGTGTTATCCGAGAGTTTCAAGAATTTAAAGGAGAACATGTTGTCGGACCCCCAGTAAAGCTGAGATTTTCGTTGAAAATGTAAGCATAAGCGTTTCTCATATTTAGAGCAATTTAATATAATAGTTGTTTTCTAGTAGATATTATATGTTTAATTATTTTGAACAGAATATAGTTTTTGGAAGATTGATACCCAATGAGTGTGAGAAGAATTCCTTGTCATTTTTATGTGTTGTTGATTGGGAAGAAAATATATGTCTTCATTCAAAGCCAACCGAAAGACAGCAAAACTCGAAGATTGTTGCTGATGAAAATGCTTCTAAAGATCAAGATGAAGAGTGTAAAGATGCTCATAATCCCGATACTTCTAAAGATCAAGATGAAGAGTGTAAAGATGTTCATAATCTCGATACTTCTAAGGATCAAGATGAAGAGTGTAAAGATGCTCAGAATCCCAATACTTCTAAAGATCAAGATGAAGAGTGTAAAGATGCTCATAATCCTGGTTGCAGCAACAAGGCAGAAGAAACAAACAAGTTTATGGATTTTGTCAAACAACAGTTTTGCAGTGTTATGTCGGCATTAAAAAAAATTTAGGATACACAAAAAATCATGAAATGATTTTAAAATCGTTGATGAAGCAGAATGATGGTGGATGTGAAATATCACCTAACAGAGTGGTTGTTGATGAGGTTTCATTTAAATCTATATATAAGTGTTTTTATAGTATTCAATTAAAAAGAATTTGAATTGATTATGATTTTGTTTATATTAAGTGTCCTCCGTGTACTGGTGATGGTTCAGAAAAAATGGCAATAGAACTGCTGAATGCGCTGAAGATGTGATAATTGTGGTAAGTTAAATTATCTTCTGAATACAAAACTTATTACTTGGTTAATTATTATTTTTCTTCTAAATAAGCAGGGTAATAAATTACATGAAGACTGGTGTTGGTGCCGAACAAATGAAATGTGCAAAACTAAGAGAAGGGGTGGAGGTATGTAATTTTTGTTGATATGACGATGTTGTGGTGGTGAAAAATATATAATTGGAGAAAAAAAATCTGCCAACATAAAATTTGTAGGTTGTAGTCGAGCAGGATGTCGTAAAAGGCGTGAAATGTGGACAACATGAAGAATTGGAGAATGAAGAGAAGGTAAAAAAAAAAGCATTCCAGTTGCAGTGTCGGTTGAAGTCCCCAAACGAAGGATAAAGCTGAGTCATGTTGTACAAAATGGGAAGCGGTTAAAAGTTTCAGTGCCCAAGCCTTTTATAAATGAAATAGAGCATTACGGTGACCCATTCAGTCCATACTCGAAAGACATACTAGAGCAATTTAACAAGTGGTTTCGTCAATCAATTAAAATCAATACCAAAACCGAAACTATTCTTTGTCTTCCATTGAAACAAAATGATTATGTTGATGCTACATTTTTTACTAGTCTAAAAAGTGCTAGAGGATGGCTTACTGTAGAGGTAATAAAATGTTGTATAGATTTCCTTGAGAATATACTTCATTGTGTGCTTATACTGTATATTGTTGTACGTTAATCAGAATATTGATGTACTTATGAATGTGAGACTCTGGAAGGCCAAGATATGTCCTAATCTATTTGAATGTCGTTGGACCTGTGTTGGTTTACAGTTCTGGGTAAGTTTTGAGTTATGAACTTTTGTCCATTGCTTGTGTCATCTTTGGTGTAAGTAATTTGCTTGTGTCATCTTCGGTGTAAGTAATTTGCTTGTGTCATCTTTGGTGTAAGTAATATGTGTTATCTTTTTTTATAGAATATGATGACAAGGATATATCCCGAGCGGTTAATGACTACAGAGAAACAGATGGATTGGGATTGGAATGTGAAAGGAAAAACAATTAAGAAATATGTCGATGGTCATTTACCGGCTGAAGGACCGTCGTTGGCATGGTGGGAAGCTAAGAGTGTTTATGGTGTTGGACATGTAAATGATGATTATTGGGTTTTTTATGAGACTAATCCATTAAAGAATCATGTGACCGTGTATGATCCACTTCCTGAATATGGTGGTTGGCCAATTGAGAAGTTTGAGAAAATGTTGAAAATGTTACCTTCGTTGTGAGATCAAGTAAGAAGATCTGTTGGATTTGGTGTTGAGTCTGAAAATAGTTGTGAGTGGACCATTGATAGAGTAATTGATGCCCCTCGTCAGCACAACTCTTTCGATTGTGGTGTTATGTGCATCAAGTACTTTGAGTACTAGATAATTGGTCGCAATGTCACTGAAATTGATCCTACTAAAGGGTCCAGTATTCGATTAGATATGTGTTGTGACATATTTAAACATTCAAAGGTGATGGAAAAAGCCTTGTTTAAACATTGAATGTTGGACCAGAAAGCCGTGTGTAGGTTTTAGATCATGTGATGTCTGATATTTGATTAGTCGGCGGGTTAAGTAGGTGTTCACATAGTTATAGTTTTTGTACTATAATGTAGGCAATATGTAATGAAACATAACATTTTATTGTGTTATGTATTCAAGTTTTTTTACTATAATGTTAATAGTCAAAGTGTTGGCTAATGAACGATACATATCTGTTGGAGTTGGTAACCAAGTCGGCCGATAGTTGGCAAACATTTTCAAATTAGTTGGTAATGATATTTTAAGATCTACTCTTATGCAAAACAATTGACTAAATTAAAGAAAACTAATTTTTTATCAGATGTTTTTTGTTTTGTTTTGATGTTCCTAAATGATATTCTATGTTTAAGTTGGTCAACAAGTCGGCCGAGAGTTGGCATATTTTCTAAATTAGTTGGCTTTGTATTTGAAAGACTATTATGTGAACTGAATAAAAATAGTCCATTACATATACTATATGTTCTAGCTAGCAGTGTAAATTGGCATAGAAATCGGCATATAGTTGCCTACTATATGTTCGAGTTGGCAGTGTACTCGGCATATAGTTGGCTACTAATTGTTCGAGTTGGCAGAGAGTTTATAGCATCCAAAGTGTAGAGTGTAAGTGAAACAATAAATTACACTTGCTTAATATAAAATATTTCATTAATAAATATATATATATAGATGGGTCCTTCAGACAAAAAAAAAAAAAGATAACATAAACAAAGTAAAAAACATCATAACTGCCAAATCTTGCCATCACGCCTCTCCCCTCTTCCGTTTTGGATTCTCCGATGCACTCTCAGTCTGACCAGACAAAGCAACTTCCTTTCTTTTGGTGCCTTTGTTCTCCAACTCTGGTTTCACCTTCTCCGGCTCATCTGAAACCAGTCACACAGAATAATTACATAATATCTTAAAACTCATTTAGTAGGCATAAGGTTAAATTTCACCATCAGAAACAAACGAAACATGCTAAAAACATTTATATATTGAATGAATTAAAACTAAAACTAAAAACAAGAAAAACCAGTATGGAAATATTCAACATCTCAAATCAGTTTCAATTTAATTTTAGATAACAAACCTTCTTCAGAAACCGCATTGAACACATCATCATAATCAGGTGCAGGAGAATTTTCTCTTTGACCACGTGCTCTATCCAGTCAGTCATCCAGGTACATTGCCAGAGCAAGGTGTTTGGCTTTTTCTTTTGGTTTTTTCTTGCTAGCCATACTACCTGCTCCCCTAGCATGTTGTGCTAGATGATCGAATTGAAAGTCAACCTTTTTTTTACCTGGACAGAACGAGCATCTGAATTTACCGACGTTCCCATGTATATTGTATTTTCCGGAATTGAAAAGATCATATGTTTTCCTTTTTGTAATCGGTAATTTCGGAATCACTTATATTTGTGTCGGAGCCGCTGCTTGACATTTTTTTTGTTGCTTGTGAGATTGACATTCAAAATAAGAAAGACCATAAGAAGAACTGGAATATTTAGTGGGGTAGGAAGAAGAATACGACAAAGATCGGCTATACATAGTGTGGGATTTTCCAAGAGTAGTATCCATTCATCGTGAATCGTCACAATTGTTGGTATCCGAAGAGTCGTTTATTTAGAGTTTTTTTTACTTTTTAAATTAATTTGAATATTAATGATGAATTTTGAACGAAGGCAAACGAAGAGGTTGTACATTTAAATGATAAGCAATATCCAACATACTGACCCGACCCAAATCTTATTTTGGGTTGTGTTTTGTTCTATTGGGCCTTTTGTGGTGTGTGGTGTTTTGGTCTTTGTAAAAACTTGTTTATATGAATACCTTAAGTAAAAATCAAATTGAAGGGTTGTCCACGAATGATTATATATGGTATTCGTCACAGAGTTGGCAATATATTTTAAACGACTTGGCATTATCTTTTATTACACTGTATGTTCTTTTATAAAAATATTGACATATATATGGAGATTAATTTTTTTAGAAAAAAACACATATATATAGTTTAATTTTTAAAGAAAAATACATACATATATTTTTTACATTCACAATATTTATGGATATGGATAAAATACATACTATATACAAAAGGTTTCATATTGTTTTTAATGATTGTGTAAGTATTATTTATTTTTTGTAATTAGAAATAGATTATCCTAATAGGGACCAAAATGTGGAAATACCTTATTCTAATAAATCATATATAATGAGTAGTCAATGTAACACTTGAATTTTTTGTATTTTTGTGTCATTATGTCATTCGATGGTCTATTAGTTTATTTAGCACTCAGTAGTCTCAGAATTTATTTTTTGTCATTTAGTACATTGTCTCGACTCTTGAGGAATCTTACATGAACATAGTATAAAATATGTAATTATATGTGTATTCGTCTTTGCCAAGCATTTTTTGCAACCTGCTGTGTCTTTTGATTTGAGATCCTCTTTGATCGTAAATTTCAAAACTATCCTGAAGATTTCCAACCCACACCCAGACCCTAACTCCAACTCTAACCCTAATCCTAACCCTAACCCAAACAATAGTTTACAAGATTCGTTATTTTATGGTTCAGTATGGACGAAGAGCTTAACGGTTCTTCTAATTATTTTCTCATCAACGAGAAGGACGAGGGTCGCTGGATATGGAATGCTGATAACCGAATTTCCATAATTTTGGCTTGGCATCGTATAACTACGTTGTATGATCTGAATTTGACCACTTACTGTGTTCAGTTGAGAGTCGAGTCTTTGCAAAGACGTTGGAAGCTTTTCAACAGCATAATTAATTTTGATGGTGTACGTTGGAACTGAACTACAAACTCCATCCACGCAAGTCAGGAAATTTGGTCAACGATGTTGAAGGTAATTAAAAAGATTTTTTAAGATTTTTACAATGTTCAGGATTTAATAGATTGTTGTACTAAATTGAAGTAACCTTTATGTGTTAGCCGAAATTATAAAACGGAATCGTACCTGATTGAAGGCGACCCACTGTATCACAAATTAAATGCACTGTTTTCTGCACCCATTGATGAAAATCTTCAGGATGAAGAGTTCTTGTCCGCATACAGTCCCATACGGGCGAAGGATATCCCGCAAAATAGTAGCGATGATGGTTCATTTAAAGAACATGTTTACCAAACAGACAGTGATGAAGAGAGTGATTGATTTATAAATTTTTTTGTTTCCTTTTAATGTATCGTTGATCTTTTGAAATGTTAATATTTTAATATTACATATGTTGGTTTCATTTACACATGGTATTCATTTTAGTTAAAAAAAAAATATATATTATTAAATGTAATGAAGTGGCTTTTGAGAATGACAAATTTGTACTTGTGTGAGCTATGTGTATCATCAGTTCATGCACACGTATGTACAATTTATACACAGTGCATACTTTTACTTGCACATTTAAGTCGGTGGTTGGAAAAAAACAATTTTTTTTTAAAATTTGTAAATTATAGGTTTTGTCACTATAAATACAAATAAGATGTTAACATAAAATCCATTGTTTCTATTGTATAAACAAATATGTCAATCCAACGTCAAAATTATTATTTTTACAAACAAAATGACAACGAACTAATTTGTATCGAGGAAGAAACGATTGGTCTCATTTCTTCACTTGTTTGGCAGAGGAAACAGGGTTTGTGGCACTACAATGCCCTCAATCATTATGAAGGTATGGACATTGCTCGTTCTTATATAAGAGATGTTTTTAAAAAATGTATGAACTGGATGACGTTATTAATCGTGTTAGAGATATTCGGTTTCGGTATAATCTTTTTGAAAATATGATAAACACTCATGAAGTGTTTTGGGATAAACAAGCCAACAAGGTTTATGCATCTGATGGGATAAACAAGCCAACAATGTTTATGCATCTGAATCTCAGTGGAATACATGGTTTTTAGTAAGATTTCATTACTTGATTTTATGTTTAATTTTCACATTGAGCTATAGTTATATTGTATAACTAACCGTGTTTTTTTTTCTGAAGAATAATCATACATAAAGAGCTTATTTTGAGCAAGGAGAGCCGTTGTACGATGATCTTAAATTGTTGTTTGAGGTACATTGGATGAAGATGGAGATTGTCGGCCTGTAATACTAGCAGAAGATTACCTTGGTTATTATGATTCATATGTGTTTTGCGATGAGGTAAGAAATGCATTGGCTTTTTATCTGGAGGATTTAAACAAAAAGGGAAATGGAGTTATGATCAGTCTGAGGGTATCAAATTGGCTCGTGATTACATTAACCATTCTGTCACATCCTGATTTTCGTAGGCAAAAATATGCATAAATTTTATAAGAATTTGCAGCGGAAAGCGGAAGAATAAATAAATAAGAATTTAAAGATTCAAAATTTTTCATAGAGATGTGACTAAAATTCAAAATACAATTTAAATTTAAATGTTAATACTAATAAATCAACATGAAAATATTTTTTTTTCAAGATGCATCCACCGTCCCTCCACCGCACTCCTTCTTAATCTGTAAAATGTTAAATGTATGGTATGAGAAAAATCCACTAGCTCAGTGAGGTCACCTTGTCAAGATTAAATATAACATACAAATAAAGTGCAAATCTCAAAATATTCATGTATGTAAATTCTTTTTCATCGAAAAAATTAATTGCTTCCACGAAGACCTCTTTTCAGTCCTGTGTTCTTTTTTGTGCACGGCGGTTCCCCCAAGGATCTCTCTTCAATCCCGGGTTCCCCGAGGACCTCTCTTCAGTCTCGGAGCTCTCTTAAGCCTCTGGCCTTTTATAAAATTTCTTATATAAAACTTATCATGCACTTTCATGTAATGCAGTAAATAAATATTTTATTCATACGAAATATTTAATAAAGACAAAGAAACTACACCTTAAATTCATGTCATGGATCTAGGTGCATGCAACAAAATTACTTTAATCCTTCATGGAAAAAACTCTGGGGTTTTGAAAAGTATGAAAAAATATTTTTTTGTTTGTTTGATTCCATGAGAAGAGACCTTTTTTTATAGGAGATAAAATATATTTCCCAGTGGAATTGAGATTTGAATATCTCATAAAAATCTTGAGATTTTTATTTTCGTAGATAGGGATTAAAATTTATAAGAGTATCTTTTGTCATAAAATAATTAATATTGCATTGGGTAGAACACGTCTTTTATCTTTAATCATGTAGAACATGTATGCTGAATTGCAAACAAGATTTGCATGGTGGCTGGCTTCGAAATTATTTTAAAATTAATTTATTATATTAAATTTGAATTTAGGAAACAAATCTGGTACATATGCGAGGAATTAAGAATCTCATGTCATGAAGATAAATATCCATTTTTTAAAGGCTCTATGAAGATAAATATCGAAATCGAATCTTTTGTAAAATTCATAAAGATATATGAAAAAGATTTGGAATAAATTTTGGAATTTTAATAAAAATATCTTTTGTAAATATTGAAAGATAGATAATATCTTTTGTAAATATTGAAAGATAGATTTAAATTTTAAAAGTAATTAAAAAATTTCTTATGGAAATTTTTTAAAAAATTTAACTAATTTGAAATTTTCGGGGTGTTACATCCTACCCCCCTTAAAATATTTTTGTCTTCGAAAATCAATTGTGATTGATAAAATATGCATGCATTAAATAAAATTTGAAATAGTCATGTTGTGAATGCACATACTGCTATGAAATTCGCTTTGAACTTTAAACTTGAACTGTAGCATGTGATGTATGTATCATATATCATGTGATCATCTTTTCCATGATCAAATTGTAAAATAACTTATAAACTTTCATGTCATACCTCGAAGTTGTAGCGGTAGGAGGTGGTGTATACTCAATAATGCATGATTTAAAATTCTTTTGCAAAAATATTTTTCTCAAACTAAAAAGTAAGAATTTTTATATTAACAAGTCTACAAGAACGTAGACCAACGTAGACCTGCTCTAATACTACTCTGTCACATCCCGATTTTTGTAGGCAAAAATATGCATAAATTTTCTAAGAATTTGCAGCGGAAAGCGGAAGAATAAATAAATAATAATTTAAAGATTCAAAAAATTTCATAGAGATGTGAATAAAATTCAAAATACAATTTAAATTTAAATGTTAATACTAATAAACAACATGAAAATATTTTTTGTTCAAGATGCATCCACCGTCCCTCCACCGCACTCCTTCTTAATCTGTAAAATGTTAAATATATGGTATGAGCAAAACCACTAGCTCAGTGAGGTCACCTTGTCAAGATTAAATATAGCATAAAAATAAAGTGCAAATCTCAAAATATTCATGTATGTAAAATCTTTCAAGTATGTAAAATCTTTTTCATCGAAAAAATCAATTGCTTCCACAAAGACTTCTCCAGTCCCGTGTTCTTTCTTGTGCACGGCGGTTCCCCCAAGGATCTCTCTTCAATCCCGGGTTCCCCGAGGACCTCTCTTCAGTCCCGGACCTCTCTTAAGCCCCTGGCCTTTTATAAAATTTCTTATATAAAACTTATCATGCACTTTCATGTAATGCTGTAGATAAACATTTTATTCATACGAAATATTTAATAAAGACAAAAAAACCACACCTTAAATTCATGTCGTGGATGTAGATGCATGCAACAAAATTACTTTAATTCTTCATGGAAAATACTCTGGGGTTTTGAAAAGTATGAAGAAATATTTTTTATTGTGTATCATTCCATGAGAAGAGACCTCTATTTATAGGAGAGGAAATATATTTCCTAGTGGAATTGAGATTTGAATATCTCATAAAAATCTTGAGATTTTTATTTTCGTGGATAGGGATTAAAATTTATAAAAGTACCTTTTGTCATAAAATAATTAATATTGCATTGGGTAGAACACGTCTTTTATCTTTAATCATGTAGAACATGTATACTGAATTGCAAACAAGATTTGCATGGTGGCTGGCTTCGAAATTATTTTAAAATTAATTTATTATATTAAATTTTGAATTTAGGAAACAAATCTGGTATATATGCGAGAAATTAAGAATCTCATGTCATGAAGATAAATATCTTTTTTTTTAAAGGCTCTATGAAGATAAATATCGAAATCGAATCTTTTGTAAAATTAATAAAGATATATGAAAAAGATTTGGAATAAATTTTGGGATTTTAATAAAAATATCTTTTGTAAATATTAAAAGATAGATTTAAATTTTAAAAGTAATTAAAAAAATTCTTATGGAAATTTTTTAAAAAATTTAACTGACTTGAAATTTTCGGGGTGTTACACATTCGCATGGTAAAAGGTACTCATTGGAAGAAATAACATATTGCGTATCAGACTTACGAAATCGTGTTATTGTGTTTGAAACAATGATACACTGGCCTGGAGTGGAATGGGTAAGAGAAATCAACTATGTGGAAGCACCAAACAAGATTTGGAATCAATGGAAGACGGTAATGTTTAATAAATTACATGTATATTTTAGTAATTACACATTCAATATTTTTTAGGGTACAAATAACAAAAAATGACATCTATTTTCTTTAATGTATATTGTAGGATCTTCCATTGTCAATGGAGTACCGATATCGTGGAGAGCCTATGTATTTTGTCCTGAAGAGTTTGTTTGAAGGGATATACTAATTTTGATTTAAGTTTTTTATGTTGCTTTTAATTATGTAGTATTTGGGTTATTAAGTTATTAATTACTAGCAAATAGCAATGCTCCAATTTAGTTTATTATAAGTCTTTTGTTGATGGAATGTAACGAAACGAAACATATAATATGTTGTGCATCTAATTTAGTTTGCATCTATGTCTTGTTATGATGGTGTTTGATTTGACATTTTCATTGTGTAAAATGTATAACAAAAGCAAGCACAAAATATCATAAAGTTAATCTAACAATTTTAAAATTTTACAAGATTTTGTCATTGAAATGTCTTATCAAGTGAGTAAAAGACCTACTAACTTTCGTATCTTTCTCCTCTCCCAACCAAATCCATCAAGCTCAGGCTTTCACAATAAAATACTTAATATGTATATACATATAGGCAACTAGCAAGTACGGTGTTTATACATAAAAGAGTTTCATATTGTTATTTTTTAATTATAAGAAACTCTGTATGCTGAATAATTATTAAGCAATAAATAAACCCAAATTTACACCACCTAACCCCAACGACATTACATTAAATGGTCGCATACTTGCTTTACATCTATAAAATGCAATGTATGACACCATGATTTAAAACTTGTAAATTTGTGTTGTTTCAACAAAATATGGCATATCCTAATATAGATCAAGATTCATACTTTTACAATTTAGTATGGTCAAAAGAAGTGACGAAGGCTCTTGTTAGTGGTCTCGTTACATTAAAGAAAAAGGAAATGTGGAAATGGAAAACGGCCATTCACATTGAAGGCATCATGCGAATTACATGTTAAATGAATTAGAGAGTCGTATTAAATCACTTCGACAGCGTTTTAAGGTGTTTGAGTACATTACTACTTATCCAGGTGTAAAGTTCGATGATAAATATGGTTTTACTGATTTCGAACAATGGAAATCGTACGCGTGGACTAAGGTAACAATAATTTATTGTCTAGATTATTTATTACATTTTAAATTACTAACAAGGTTTACACATTTTAGGAATTTTCAATGGCGGGAGCTTATTATTGAACTGAAAATGATCCATTGTATGATGAATTAAAGTTCTTGCTCAGTGACACTATTGACGATGGTGATGAACAATATGAGCACCATTAATGTGGATAAATTATTATGAATGTTTAATTTATGGGTCACCTAATTTATTTACAAGTTAGTTTATGTAATATGAATTTTCGGTTTATTAGATTATGTTCTGATGTTAATATCACCTAATATTTTATTTATTATGTTATGATGTTAATATTACCTAACATACACGAATAAAGTCTTTTTTCGAATACAATAATTATCTAAGCACAAAGGTTCAAATCAAACACATTAGTAATACTTAATACACACATTAGTAATACTTACACCAACGTCTTCATAATGTAATACATTAAAACATATAGACGAATAATCCGTACATAAAAAAACTAAGATATTCTTAAAAGCAAGTTTTTTACCGCATTAAAAATAAAACATATTAGAAAACTTAGTAATACTTACACTAATACCAGATATGCAATCGATGAACAAGTTGAAGGGATAATATTAAAAAGATAACTAATACCTTTTGATTCTTCAACATGCACCTCCATTGAAATTCAAGTGCAGGATTCATCGTCATCCTCTGTTTCATCCCCGTCCTCATCCTCATCCTTGGTTGATTTGTCAAATCTCTCCACGCAAATGTGTACCATAGTTATGTAGGTGTAATCCTTAAAAAGGTGTAAGATATCATCACCTTGTTCGATCTTCAATTCATCAACCACAGCTTTCCACCCCATTCTGATTCGGCCGAAGCCCTTTTTGGCTTTACTAACTTGGTGATACTCATACATACACCAACCAACGATTTCTGAAAATGCATGTCTTTTAATTGACAATAGTTTTATCCCTTTCCCCCACCAATCTACAGCAACCGACGGCAGGTTCTACATTTCATAATATTTCTGAAAAATCAACAATTCTCCAAAAATATTAAACAAATCTACAAAATAAATATAGTATTAAATAAATATTACCAAACGATAGCGGTATTCCGTTGTTCTGCATACAACTGTGAAGGAAAATTGGTCGCTTTCGTCACCATATGTCAAGGAATTGATTTCATCTGGTTTGTTGTTAAAAAAACCTCTTTTCTTTATCAACATATGCTTTGGTATTAGACATGATTAGTCTTTGAGAGTGAAAAAAACCATAAGACGAAGAAGGGGATAATAAACAGGTGTAACTTAAAATTGACCAAAATTTGTAATCTAAAATGTTTGAAATTGGTATATTATGTGCTAAATTTGAAATATATAGTATAAACAAATATTATGATGGACACGTGTGGGCCGCATAGATATGGCTAATCTTTTGGTGTTCACTAGTCATCGAAGACATCTTTTTACATTTCCAAGAAAACTTATTTCTCATAAGTAATTTATTATTTTACCTTTTTGTTTAAGCTTATATAAATTATTTATTTTATTCATACAAAATGGTCTGATTAAATTTATTGCATAGTCATCTGATTAAAATAAAAATTATTTGCACCAGCTGTTGTGCACAAAACACCAACTTTATAATTCAATAAACAATATAATATTTTTTTTTTTGGTCAATTACATAATCGAATTGAAATGGAGTGAATTAAAATACTTTAACCAGATTACATTCAAGCATCCATCCTAATTAGTCTTAAACACATTAGGTTATTACAAAATACAAACTACATGAACCAAATTGCAAATGTCAATAACAAAACCCAGGATCCAATTAGAGTATACTTCATAAATTGAATGATTTTTTCTTTCTTTCTTTGTTGACCTTCAAACTGCTGTTTTTCCTTCAACAATGACAGAATTACATACTTGGCTCTTGGAGTCATAGGAGGATCTAACCATTCAAAATAGTTACAACCACCCCCACCTTGCTGAAATTCACACAAACACCAAACCAGTTATAATAATCCTCATTTCCGACCCATATGTAAAAGAGTTAAATTCACAATAATGTGTAAATCAGTTCCACAAACAAAACACCCCATGCAATCTTAGATCGAAATCCCTTCTTAATTATTTCATGATTCTATTGAAAGTAGAAACAAAAGATACATCGGAAAATATATGCTGAAACCAAAACTAACCTTTCAAAATTTGCAACCACAAAACCTTCTACCGGGATTTTCGTCGGTCCAAGTCGTTCGTATACGCGCCTCTATTCCACAAGAACATAGAGTGAAACTGGCTCCCGTATTGGAGAAGGATCCGGCTGAAGACATTTGGGAATTTTTCAAAAAAGCGCTACAATTTAGGTTTCATTTGTTGTATTTAAAGTGGGCCTGATTTTTTTGGGTCAGTTCTATTATGGTAGACCCAACCCGAACCGAATTGATACCAACAAATAATATACAAAAAGTAATACTCAACATGATGTAATCAAAGCCTTTGTGTGATAACATGATAAATATAATAACTGATAAAATTTGATATTTGGTTTGAAATTGAAATTCACAAAAATAACACATTACCGTAAACAATACAGTTCATACATTAATCACACATTAATCAAACATCAATGTGGTTCTTTATGCCTTCTGAGATTTCAGAAATGGTGATAAGAATAACTTCTTCTTTTTCACATATCTCATTCTTCACCCTAACAATCTCATGGGCAATCAACGTCTTCTCCTCCAATGTTTTGTTGTCGTCCAACATTCCAGCACTAATGACTTCGAACTTACGATCCAAATCTTTCTTCTCTTCGCACATAGACTTTATTATACATTGTTTGTACGCAACAATCCTCATAAACTTTTGGAAATACATGAAGTTAAAATCGATAAGTTGTTAACATAATTAATCCTTTTAGAGGCATTCCACATATACCTTAAAATCTGGATTCCAATTAGGATCGGTGAAATCGTATTCTTCTTTCATCATTTTTTCACTTTGGATCTATCGAACTTGATGGAACCTGTAAATATAAAGAACATGATTTAGTTTCTGAATTTTAATTAAAAAAATATTGACGAACAAATTATGAACAAACGAGAGAGAACCATTTTTTTGGGCCTTTGAGTTTTATATGTATTATATGAGATATATATTTTTATTTGTGTTTGGTACATATATACTCGATTATGCTGAGAACAAATGTTGTTTGACTAACTTGAATGCTTCGTGAATGTTCAATTTAATTAATATTACATATATCATGAAAAATATTTAATTAATGTTGACTAGTAAGAAACACGAAGAGCGATACCTTTGAGAATAGTCAACTAATACATTGCACGGTGTTGACTAGTAAGAAGCACGAAGAGCGATACCTTTGAGAATAATCAACTAATACCTTGCACGGTGTTGACTAGTAAGAAACACGAAGAGCGATACCTTTGAGAATAGTCAACTAATACATTGCACGGTGTTGACTAGTAAGAAACACGAAGAGTGATACCTTTGAGAATAGTCAAGTAATACCTTTCACGGTGTTGACTAGTAAGAAACACGAAGAGTGATACCTTTGAGAATAGTCAACTAATACCTTATCCGGTGTTGACTAGTAAGAAACATGAAGAGCGATACCGATAACAATAGTCAACTAATACCTTACCCGGTGTTGACTAGTAAGAAACACGAAGAGCGATACCGATAATAATAGTCAACTAATATCTTACCCGGTGTTGACTAGTAAGAAACACGAAGAGCGATACCGAAAACAATAGTCAACTAATACCTTACCCGGTGTTGACTAGTAAGAAACACGAAGAGCGATACCGATAACAATAGTCTACTAATACCTTACCCGGTGTTGACTAGTAAGAAACACGAAGAGAGATATCGATAACAATAGTCAACTAATACCTTACCCGGTGTTGACTAGTAAGAAACACGAAGAGCGATACCGATAACAATAGTCAACTAATACCTTATCCGGTGTTGACTAGTAAGAAACACGAATAGCGATACCGATAACAATAGTCAACTAATACCTTACCCGGTGTTGACTAGTAAGAAACACGAAGAGCGATACCGATAACAATAGTCAACTAATACCTTACCCGGTGTTGACTAGTAAGAAACACGAAGAGCGATACCGATAACAATAGTCAACTAATACCTTACCCGGTGTTGACTAGTAAGAAACACGAAGAGTGAAACCGATAACAATAGTCACATAATACCTTACCCGGTGTTGACTAGTAAGAAACACGAAGAGTGAAATCGATAACAATTGTGAACTAATACCTAACTAATGAACATTTTTTAAGTTTGTGTATAAAAGGGTTACTAAAAGATTCACTATAAAAATTAAGTTGACAACAAAATCCTTTCTTTTAAACCACTGCTCCAATCCCGATTCCAATAACTCTACAAAACAAAATGGTAAGAATTTCATAAATTCAAGTAAGCAATGTTTTATATTTTAGTATCATTAATGATGGTTGAAATTATATACATTTGTAGTACTATTTCTTCCACAAATTAATAAGGGTTGGGAATCCAAGGATTTGACACTATCCTATTTGATTACGAAGCAAAAGGTATATATATTGTTAATCCATAGTTTATTCTTTTTAACTAATTATTTTATATATATATATTTTTTAAATTCGTCTTCAAGCAAGCAACATTGATTTTGATTCATATGGAAAAGACTGAGATTCTGCTGGAGAGAAAGCTCATTCTCGAACTCAAAGTGAAGTTCATAGAAATGGAACTTAAAGATTGTTTGGTGGATGAGCAATTGAACTTCCGTGAACTGCTTCAGAAGGCTTCAGATGACCTCAATGATGCTGAAAATGAATACAATGAACAGCTGGAGAATTTTTCCAACCTCTAATGATGTTGTGTTGTTATTTTCATTTTGCTATAATTATATGTTATGTTTCATTTTGCGATAATTACTACCTTTGTTTTATCTAATGTTATATGTTGTTGTGATTTCATCGTATAACATGTTTGTTAAATTCCAAATGGTGTGTAATACATTCATAAGCTTATTTTTACTTTAATTATTTATCTGCTTAATTGTGTTTTGTTTGGTGTTGTAATATATTAAACCGTGTAAACATTACACAAATTCATTTGTACAATATATTTTCCAACCACAATTTAAAAAAAAAACCTATACATATATCTGAAATGATTGACATGAAGTGGTGTGATATTTTAACTTATTGCAGTTCGATGTGTGTTGAGCGAATGCATCAGCGGTGATGCCAACACATAGGGAACTGTTGTAATATATTAAACCGTGTAAACATTACACAAATTTATTTATCTGCTTAATTTTTATTTTGATTTAATAAACTCTTTTATTTAAAAAAAAAATTGTTAGTAATATGTGAAGTAACAGTTGGCACTTGGCATTAAAGTCGGCCACGTGCACCGATACGTGGAAGATATTTGTTGACAACTGGTGTGATTATATATTTTCATATTTAAATTCGTTTTATTATATTCATCAATTTATTTCCAAGTTTACAGTATTTTACGTATTATATCCAACCTCATGTGGCCTTCATTTGAAAAAACATTTCAACCCTCACACTCTAATATCTCCAAATCTCAATGGTAATTCTTCTTACATTCAATAAATCAATTATGTACTATTCATGTGTCCAATTGTGTTTTTCAGTTTAATTGACTATGCATTGATATTTTAGGAATCAACTGTTGCAAGAATTACGGAGCTCTGCGAATCCAGGAGGGAGAATGCTATATCCGTGATGTCCTCCTTGCAAGATGTATATTAAATCCACTATCTGAAATGGGAAATTTAATTTTTATATAAATTGAATAATATGTGATATGTTTAATTTTTATTTTCGCAGCTGGAGAGGCTACGTTTAAAGGTGAAAATGTCAAAGGCTACGGTTTTACTTGATAAAGTTCATCTTCTACGACTGAGGGTTGCTATGTTGGAGATCGAATTTGAGGGTGCAGACGTTGATGGTCGGTGTTCTGTGATTGCGTCACTTTCCAAAGCAAATGAAGAGCTGAAAGATACAAGGGCCATTTGAAATTAATGTCTAGAGTTTGATCTAGTTTTCTGAAGAACAATCTTGTTGTTATTTTTATTTAATCTTTTGCTTAAGACATAATTACATTTTGCTATATTATGTATGGTATATTAATATATATATATATATATATATATATATATATATGAACATGTGTAATATTATATATTTTAAAATATATGCATATTATATGCTATGTTATTTGGAAACTCTGAAAATTATATATTATAATTTTGGTTTGTTACATAATGTATTAATGCTATAGTGTTATATGTGAGATTAAAATTATATGTTCATAATATGTATTATTACAATATTAACTTAGCCAGATTCTAAATACACATTAAATCATGTTCGATAGCTGGACCTGTCACGTAAGTAGGATAGTCATGGTTACATTGAAAAGTCATGATTACTTATCTTGGAAGTTGTTTTATTTGTAAACAATTAATCGAATTTTGACATATGAATGAACCAGTTGTGCCCTACCTCAAGTAATTTCTTCAGTTGTATTTATAATTTATCTTTAGCGGTTTTGTCCTTTTCCATTATTGTATATATTTTAAATCCATACAGGTCAAAGTCAATATGAATGCATGTTGTGGATTGATATTTGTGGAGATTAAAATTTTTAAAATATGAAATCTGATTTAGATATGGTTGTGGTGAGGAAAAACGAAAAGGCTACATTGATTGGAAGGGTCGACTGACATGGAATGACTAAAGCAGTAAATATTTTATTTTTATTGTTTTATTTTCAAAAGTTATACTGATGTGTTTTGCTTTATTTATTTTGATTGAATTTTGGTTCTTACTCCTTGACCAGATTTGAATTTGAATTTTTTTTATTCTTTGTTGTACTTGTTTTAAAATAATAATACAGTTGCAAACCCTAAAAAAGACAATGCAGAACTTTACGAAATACATGTTGGCTTACACTATAAGTACTAAATATTTGTCTATCACTACTCATAGAACCATAAAAAATGTACACCAAAAAAAATATTTTGAGGTCTTGGAAGCCAAAAAACAATTTTAGAGGTGTGAAAACAATAGTATATGGACTCCTGAAGCTGACTTTCAACTTGCTAGTTATTTGTTGCATGAGAAATCAATTGACAATTGGAAATACGGATCAGTAGACAACAATCATGCTATTTTGAATGTTACTCTCAAATTGAATCAACATTTTTACTCAAAAAATTATGATACAACGAATGTGAAAATCGAGTTACATCATTCAAATCTAGGCATGATCGTGGGTCCATGATGATTAACAAAAAGGAACAATCTGTATGGGATAGAGACTTCACTACAATTGTAGCGACTTCAGAGATATGGGAATTTTGGATGGATGTAAGTTTTTAAAAACTAATAATTATCTGTAATTATTATTTTAAATCATATTTATTATTGTTGTTTTTGTTTGGTTAAGTGTAGGTTGATGAACAATCTAATTCTTATAAAGACTCTGATGAACCATTATGAGATTTGTTAACAATTTTATTTACAAGACCATCATTACAACCAAGCATATCAGATTGGCGTAGAAGACAAGCAATTGATTTGATATAACCTATGTTTGTATTTTGTTATTTTTAACTTTATATTTCAAATTATAAAATTCCATGACTATTAGCTACTGAATTTACTACTCACTTCAATTATAATAAAAAATAAAATATAAATGTGTTTTTGCGGTACGGAAAAATAAATTTAGAAATTTAAATATATGAAAACTGGGCCTAAATAAATTAGCTCTTACAACCCGTTATGCGTTATGTTACAAACCCGAATAATAAAGCCCAAAACCGATATTAATTCTCAAAGCTTTATAACGTTTATCAATTAATACATTATACAGAAGATTCCACCAGATACCAAACAGTGAAGCCGTGAATTTCTGCCTGTTAATTAAAAGGAGAACATCATATTACACGGTGATTTATTTCTCGGCGTCAAAAGGAAAAATTTGCCAATTCCATTTGCATCATTCACTGGGCATAAAAAAATCAAGGTAACCAATACTCAATTATAAGCTCTAACGATTGTTCTTCAAGGGTTTTACTATTTATGTTGATAAAGTTGGATTGATGATTGATGCAGATTTGAAATGAATGTCTTATTTGGAATGCAAGTTATATTTGTAGTTGTCTTAATTGAAAACCCAATTTATTGAATTTATGTGTGCAATGATTTAGGGTTTTAAATCTGGGTGATGAATGCTTATATGTGGTGTGATTAGATGCGAGTTTTAAGTTTTTACTATTAATTTTATTCGTTTTAGATATGAGCTTTACTAATGTTTGAAGTTAAGAAATGAAATAGAATTGTAACACTATCAATTATAATAGAGTAGGATAGGAATTATATTAATTTATAAAAAAATAAAAAACATATAGATATAAGATGAAGGAATTTGAATGCAAGTTGGAAACAGAATACACCTATTTGTCTCATATCCATTAAGGTTGCTTCATCAATAGTCATTTTCAAGTTATCGTGCGTCATTTGAACATCATATCTCGTACTCTGTTTTACTTAAGTTGATTGATCACTAATAATCCCTACCAAAGAAGCTGATATAGTATTTTGCCTTTTAGGATCGATTTATTTTTCCATTTTAGAAATTAGTATATAAAATAAAATATACCAACCACATAATTTTAACGTTTTACTCCTAACAAGAATAATTTATTTATTTTGTTTGATGTTGCAGTTAATTATGGCCATGTTTAATATAGACAATTGTATTCCTGTAAGAGTACACACTCGTGCTGATACCTACAAAATTATGACCACAATAATAAAAGGTTGGGTGTCCAAAACATGAAAAAATTCAAAAATTCATGTTTCGTACACTTTCTGAAGATGCCACATATACAATTTCAAGGCCAACTGTACGTGTCTCTACTCTTTATACAAGACACGTCCGATTGTAGGTTAAATATAGATTTCAACATCAACGGCCATGTGGAAGACTTTGGCCCACGGGAATTTTCATTGATTACAGGTCTTAGTTTTGGTAACTTCATGTCATACCCGGTACTTCAAAATAATTCTACAGTAAAATATTTCGAGGGAAAAAATAGCCTTTTTTATCAGATGTTCAAAGTGCATTCATGAAAGAAAAAGACAGTGAATCAGGTGCTAAACTGAAATTGGCCATGCTTCTAATTATTTATGGGCTGCTGCTTAATCGCCACAATACACGCAAGAAGATTGACAGCCAATACATCCACTTAGCTGAAGATTTCAATGTATTAAACAACTACCCATGGGGCCGATTAGCTTACGAGTTTCTTGTCAGTAATATACGTGATATTATGCAAAGGGTAGAAGAGAAAAATGTGATTGAAACATGCAAGAGTGATGGGAAGAAGCCGTTTATTGATTGCTATGGATTTATGCATGCACTCCAGACATGGGCCTACGAAGTAGTCCCAGCAATTGGCAATTTATGTGCATCAAGGACTGCAGAAACAAACAAAGAATGCCCCAAAATGTTGTGGTGGACATGCAAAGATAAAATTAAATTGAATGATTTGAAGAGACATATATTCATATCGCAAACAGCAGGTGACCGCCTGTCGGATAATGCATGTGCGATATGTTTACAATTATTCATAAATCTTTATTGTTACAATGATTTTGTATTTCCATTCTTAATTATATTTTATTTGTTGTTATTGTTTTGTACGAGATCAAGATACGTGTAAATCAGAGATTGGAACCGACGGAATACGAGAAGAATTGTCAATATTACATAACCTCTGTGCAGTGGGAAGCTGATCATCCACGTCCACCTCTACCTCAAACTCTACCTCGTTCTAGAGTACACACTAGATGAAGTAAAGGTAAGCGTCGAATAACTGTCGAATCAGAAGAGGAAAGTGAATTGGAGGAGAATGTACGAGAAAATATGGCAGAATGTAGCAAAAACACACGAGGTTCTAAGAAAGGTATTCGAGCTGAAATTGACAAAATTAAAGTTCGACAGACGGATATTGCTGGAAAACAAGATGACATTGTTGCAATATTGAAAACAATCATGGATCATATTGGGCTCACAATTCCAGAAGATACTCGAAAACAGAATGCAATGTCTCATCAACACTGTGATCCCTCCAATGAACGTGTAATATGTTAATCAATATAAAATTACAGTATATAATATTAAATAATAATTCAGAAATATTTTGTAGAAAGCTTTATGGAGCAATATGTTTTGGTCTTGTTAGGATGATGGAGAAAAACAGACGTCACCGTTTGTTGAAGATGAAGAAAAAAGACAACAACAGATCGACGGAGAATCAAACTGACAATTATGCAACTCCACTTCAAGACAGTTTGTTTTCTGATGCCAAAGAAGGAGAACTCGATAACTAGGTTTGAAAGATTATATATTTTTTGGCGGTAAATCTAGTTAAATTATTAACGTTGATTTGTATTCTAGTTTATTAAGTGTAATCTATATTCATAATTGCAAATGTTAAACGTGCACAACCAACCGATGCCAGGACAATGTACAAAAAGATTTACAATCTTCTCATGATGATGTGCATGATGATGGACAAAACCCATGCCAGGTTAGGCTGTTTTGTTGTTTAAATCTACTGAAATGGTTATTGTTCATTGTTAATTAAAATGTTCTCATAAATTCCAGTCTCCACGTGTTGATGACCAAACTATCAAAGCGGGATTATTTTCTCAAAATGATGAGGTGGATTGTAATACAACCATTAATAAAATAATAGTAAGCTAATTCATTATTTGTAATAATATCAGATAAACACTTACATGACTATTCATAATATTTTTTTAAAATAACAGCATAATATCAACAACGATGAGACGTTACAGGCGACAGACGTTGTCAATGAGAGGTTGCATGTGAATTTTGAACAAAATGATGTGGATGTGGTTTCGGAAAGTGTCGATGAAAACAGTGGTGAGGAAGGTGGTTAGGAAGGGGAAGAAGAAAATTGAAAAAAACAAAACAGAAGCTGAGGAACAAGAGGTGATATACAACACCAGGCGTAGTAAGAGGCTAGGGCCAACGCTTCTTAGTCCATACACAAACCCTACGAACCGTGTTACAAAAAAACAAAAGAAGAACGAACCGACGATTGGTAACTTGTCATCAATGTACGATCCGATGGAGCCATGTAACGATAAGAAAATGCAAGATTTTGACATATGGTGGACGAGGGCAAAGGGAAATGATGATATAATTGTTTACCTAAGTTGTGGAAACCGTAAGGTCGTGCCCACGTGGTTCAAATCATTAGGGGAAACCATGGGATCGTTAAACTCAGAAGTAAGTTATTTATGTTTCAAATTCTTATTTGAATATTTTTTTTATTATATGAATACCTTATATCAACTAGTATCCACTAAATATATATTTCAATAATCTGAGTACCGAAATAATTTTTAAAATATTCATATTCATTTGTTGCACTGTTAATAGCTGAGTTATGTTAATGGTTAATTTACAGCATATAGATTCACTACTTCTTCTCGTCGTACAAAGGTCAAAGTTGTGCCCTCACAGATTCCTCAAAGACTGGACTGTGGTTGAAAACTTCTTTTGGGTACGTTGTGATGATTAAATACAGTTATTATATACCATTCAATTGGTAATATGATATGTTTTAACGGTTTTGTCAACAAGAAAAGTTAACAGCCACGTACAACAGTTGGTCAACAGCAAAAAAAGATAATGAGAATTGGGATTGTAGACTATTGATGAGGAAATAATGAAGTGCATAACCGGAGAGGTGCAAAATAATGGACATAACTTACCATGGTCGAAGGCAGATAATATTTATGGTGTTGCAAACTGCGGGAACAGTCATTTCGTGCTTTACCAGCTCAACATCGACACTCAAAATATTGTTGTATACGACCCCATCACAAAAAACAATCGTTGGCCAAAAAGGATGCTCAAACAATTCCAAAACATTGCAAAAATATTGCCATCTTTGTGTAACCAAGGTGACATTTGGGTTAGGATGGTTGATGAATCAAAACACTGGATGATAACAAGACAACCCGATACTCCACCACATCAAATACCAAAAAGCGAATGTGGGATAATGTGCATCAGGTTCTTAGAATGTCTGGTCACTAGGCATGAACTTGATCATGTTGATTCAGAAATGTGTGGAATATTTAGAAAAGCATTTTGTGCCGAGCTGTTTGCCAATGAAGAACAATATGGTTGTTAATTATTCTAAAAGCAAGACAGTTTATTTTACCAGATGTAGTTGTATAAATTCATTAATGGGTGTGCCAACCCAGACTGGGAATTTGCCAATAAATATTACGCAACATTTTAATCCCTTAAATAGTTAACTAGTTAACATTTCACTTATTCAAAAATTTATATGGTTATTAATGTTTATAGTACCTTATTTACACATGTAAATCATTTGCCAATAGGGATGTTGCAATGGCAACTTGTTGTCAACCTTCAACCCAACGAGTTAAACAAATAATAAACACAATACTAATGCACATAATTCGACAAAATGAAAGAAACATGAAACAGTTAAATTGCACATAAATCAAAACTTAAAATGATATGTTGCCAACATATATGCCAACTACTGTTATTACTGAGTAAATTGTAAAACATTACTGATGGCTTTAAAACAATATACATATCCAATATGCAGAAATGAGATTACACTTTGCAATATAATTCCTCACAAACATTTAAATGAAGCGTGTGTCAACTCTTTATAAGTATACGCCAACTATATGCTGAAACAACTGCCAACTGCTTTAGAACATTTAAAAAAAACCACTTAAATTACATAAATTATCATAATCCTCACAAATATTTAAATGAAGCGTGTGCCAACTCTTTATAAGTATACGCCAACTATATGCCGACACAACTATCAACTGCTTTAGAACATTTAAAAAAACCACTTAAATTTATATTTAACGACAAGCTACATAAATTATCAGAATCCTCACAAATATTATAATGAAGCGTGTGCCAACTCTTTATAAGTATACGCCAACTATATGCCGACACAACTGTCAACTGCTTTAGAACATTTAAAAAAACCACTTAAATTTATATTTAACGACAAGCTACATAAATTATCAGAATCCTCACAAATATTTAAATGAATCGTGTGCCAACTCTTTATAAGTATACGCCAACTATATGTCGACACAACTGCCAACTGCTTCAGAACCTTTAAAAAAACCACTTAAATTTATATTTAACACAAGCTACATAACTAATCAGAAAAGTGCTCATTGGCAGGCCAATGCCATTTTATCAAAAAACATCAATTTCTAAGTGACAATATACGTTAAATTAAAAATAAACATTAGTGAAGTAAACATCATCAATACTACAATACATCATACAATCCACTGATTACAAGTTCAAACATGATGGTTAAACATATGCTACTGATAAGATTGGTTTCAATTCCATATCAGCATCAACTTAAGTGATTCAAATTCAACATAATACTGGTAACTCAAACAAATTCTGGAAAAAGCCACTATCAAATGTTTATTAAATAATTTTTTTTTCAAACAACGACCAGTTTTAGATATTTCCTCTTCGTATGACAAGTTCCCAGGAACAACGAACACCTGCGAGCTTTAGGTTGTTTAGGTGTTCCGTCCCCATCGTCTGACTCTACATCATCCACCATGGTATCAATTGGAACATTTTTTTACACGTTGCGCTATTGTGGTATGTGCCTTTACAAATAGAACAAGAATGCATATTCTTCTTCTTCTTATTATTATTATCCAAGTTTAATGATGATGACTCGAGTGGCGATCGTATTCTTCCTCTTTTTGGATGACCTGCTTGTTTCGGGCAGGGAGGAGCATTGCATATAAATTTTTTTATGTGATCTGGCGTTACCCATTCATCAGGGGATGGTACAGGCATGACAGTACCACTCCACATTGCTTGTACACAATCAGCTTTATAAAACTCATCAACAAAATAACTGATAGGGTAACCTGCATGCCTATGGTAAAACACAAAAATGTTGTTCAAAATAACATCAACTAAATTATTATACAGTAAAATTGATTCTTCAAACTTATTACCTGATTGCAGCAATTGCATGAGTACAAGGCATCCCTTCTAACTGAAAAACGCAACAACTGCATTTGCGATTTTCCAAATCTATTATCTGACTCCTTGTACCATAAAAAACACGATATCTACGATTAGAAAGCGGGTGAATGGTATATTTTTCAGCGATCAAACTCATACAGGACAAATGAGTTGCGACTTGAGAACATAAAACACTACTACCAGTAATCACTTCCGTTGATCTAACATGAAACCATTCTTGAATGACAGTCCTAATACTTTCCAAAACATAAACAATAGGTTTCGCGCGCGCCCACTTCAGACATTTATTCCACGATTCAGCTGCATTAGATGTCATGAACTCATACCGTCGAGACTTACAATGTACTCAGGACCACCACTCAGGTTTTGTATTTTCCAAAGTCTTATTGATCTTGTCATTGTCAATGCGTCTAAGGGAATCCATAATTCTGAGAAAAGTATTTCATTGTGATTAATATAATTGTTGGTGACAAGAATAAAAATAAACATATATATATAATAATAAACAAATATAATTAATTTATTGATATTTTACTTCCTGTATTTGGACGGACGGTGCTCATATGCGGCTGAGCGGAAATTTTATACAACTTTTTTACCATACACAGTTAACTTCTTTTGAAGGTGGTAATAGCACAGTCCATGTTGAGCTCGTGGAAAAATAGTCTTCACAACGTGAATAATGGATTTGTGTTGATCGGAAACAATCACCAAATCTTTGTGATATTCATATCCAATTGCATCTTTTAATCTATCTAAAAACCAACACCACGACTCATTATTCTCCACATCACCAACACCCGTAGCAATTGGAAATATATGATGATTGCAATCCTGGGTTACAACTACAAAGACAACTCCCTTGTACTCTCCTTTTAAATGTGTCCCATCAATAACTATCATAGGCCTCCCGTAATTAACAAATCCTTTTATTGATGCACCAAGAGCGTAGAACACATACTTGAACCTACCTTGCTCGTCTGTTTTTATCTGTCCAACGCTATCTGGATTAGCAGCCTTCATCTCATGCAAATAAGCTGGCAACATCTTAAAGGAATTTTCAGAGTCACCATATATCATGTCGTCAGCCAAACATTTACTAATCAACGCCTTACGGTATGATATGGTCAGCCCATGATTTAATTTCAAATCCTTCAAAATTGATGTAATCAACTTTGCAGTATGAGGGTCTTGTTGTCCAGCAGCATAGTATGACGCGATTACTTTAGCGGGCAAACTTCATTGGGAGTTTCTATCTGGATCCATTTGACATGTGTGACATTTGAACTTCGAAACTGAAAAAAAAAATCCTTTTCCCTTTGACCATGAAACACAAAATCACAATTGTAATACTTGCATTTCAAAATCCATCGGCATGGATCAGATTTTTTTACACGGTAAGCAACTTTATTTAACATATGATATATTCCAACAGACATGCACATTTCTAATTTGCTAGTGTTGGGATATTTTAGTTTTGATGAATTATGCCAAAACATTATAAACTTGTGTTATTTAAATTAATCTACAGATAACAAGTTGAGGGGGAACGAGAGAACAAGTTAAGAAGAAGAAATCAGAAATCGGAAGAAGAAGAAATCGGTTTTACGAATCTAAAATGCGATTTCGATCTCACGAAAGCGCCGACTGATATCTTTCGAATCGATTCAAGATCGATGTTGAACTGATGCAAGATCGATGATCTTTGAATCGATGCGATCTTTGATCTTTGAATCGATCGATCAAGATCGATATGCTTAATCGATGCTTGATCGATGAGTTTAATCGATGCAAAGATTAATGCCGAATCGATGCAAGATCGATCTTTGAACTAATGCAGAACCAGGACCGGACCGAAATCTGCGACCAAATTTCAAAGAGACGAAAATATGCATACCAGATCTGAATAGCTGATCAGATCCGTTAGACACACAAAAGCAGCTGGAGAATAAGAAGATAACAACACATATATGAATGTGACATAAAGCTGCAAACAACAGTGCAATAGGACAAAGAAAAGCTGGAAGACTATTAGTATGGATTTGAATATTACTCTACAACGGTAATATTCAAATTCACACTATAAATACATTGCACTATCTTCAAAAGAAGAAGATGGAGGATCTGCAAAGTGAAATTAAAGGCAAATATTCAAGCAACTCCATTCATAGAACACAGAGCAAGAAATACACACATATATTCAAAAGTGTTCTACCCTAGATCTAAGCACAAATGTTATATCCTAAGCTTAGAGAGATTTTCCCATCCTTAGCATTGAGGCTAAACAAATGTAAGGGAAAATCTCAACCTAGTTGGAAACCAAACAAACCTTACCCAAATCAGTCGGTTAAGTTTGTAGGTGAGTGTGAACTCGGTAAACATCTAGCAATCCCGAAAGGGAGGGTAGGCGATCCCGTGAGGGTGATAAGTCCCGTTTGAGTGAGAACTCGGTAAACATCTAGCAATCCCGAAAGGGAGGGTAGGCGATCCCTTAGAGGGTGATAAGTCCCGTTTGAGAGAGAACTCGGTAAACATCTGTTGGTTAAGTTTGTGCCCCATGAAGGGAAGAGTGGATGTAGGACGAGTTGTCTGAACCACTATAAAAATACGTGTGTTCTTATTTGCTTTCATATTAACTGTCATACATACTTTAGCAAATCTGCATAACACATTCGGAAAAAAAAAAAAAAAAGTCACCTCCCATTGAGATTTTACGAGTTTTAAATCGGGTTTTTCGGACCATCAAGTGGAATCACAGCAGGGGTTCAAAAGTTCACTAGATTTTAATGTGAACACCGAATCGGGTCTTTTTTTTATTAAAACCCATTTAGTTTAAAATGCATAAATTTTATAAAATTCATGGAGGTTGACAATCATCTTCTCATCTTTTTTTTTAATGCATCAAATATTCTTCATCATTTCTCTTGTTTAACTAACATTGTTTTTCTCGTTTTTTTTTATTGTTAGTTAGTTTTGGCATCATTATCAAAAAGGGGGAAATTGTTGGGATATTTTAGTTTTGATGAATTATGCCAAAACATTATCAACTTGTGTTATTTAAATTAATCTACAGATAACAAGTTGAGGGGGAACGAGAGAACAAGTTAAGAAGAAGAAATCAGAAGAAGAAGAAGAAGAAGAAATCAGTTTTTGAACTGGCATTGCGCTTCGATCTGTTGGAAAGCGCTTTCTAACTCGATATCTTTAATCGATTCAAGATTAATGCCGAATCGATGCGATCGATCTTTGGCCGATGTAATATCGATCTTTGAATCGATGCAAGATCTTGATCTTTAACTAATGCAAGATTAATCTTTGAATCGATGCAAGATCTTGATATCTTTGAATCGATGCAGACCGACCCGGACCAAATCTGCAGACCAAATTTCAGCAGACCAGAAATATGCATACCAGATCTGAATAGCTGATCAGATCCGTTAGACACACAAAAGCAGCTGGAGAATAAGAAGATAACAACACATATATGAATGTGACATAAAGTCGCAAAACAACAAAGGTCAATAGACAAAGAAAAGCCGAAGACTATTAGTATGGATTTGAATATTACTCTCCAACGGTAATATTCAAATTCACACTATAAATACATTGCACTATCTTCAAAAGAAGAAGATGGAGGATCCGCAAAAAGTGAAATTAAAGGCAAATATTCAAGCAACTCCATTCATAGAACACAGAGCAAAAAATACACACATATATTCAAAAGTGTTCTACCCTAGATCTAAGCACAAATGCTATATCCTAGCTTAGAGAGATTTTCCCATCCTTAGCATTGAGGGCTAAAACAAATGTAAGGAAAAATCTCAACCTAGTTGAAACCAAACAAACCTTACCCAAATCGGTCCGTTAAGTTTGTAGGTGAGTGTGAACTCGGTAAACATCTAGCAATCCCGAAAGGGAGGGTAAGCGATCCCGTGAGGGTGATAAGTCCCGTTTGAGTGAGAACTTCAGAAAACATCTAGCAATCCCGAAAGGGAGGGTAGGCGATCCCTTAGAGGGTGATAAGTCCCGTTTTGAGAGAACTCGGTAAACATCTGTTGGTTAAGTTTGTGCCCCATGAAGGGAAGAGTGGATGTAGGACGAGTTGTCTGAACCACTATAAAAATACGTGTGTTCTTATTTGCTTTCATATTAACTGTCATACATACTTTAGCAAATCTGCATAACACATTCGGAAAAAAAAAATTAAGTCACCTCCCATTGAGATTTTACGAGTTTTAAATCGGGTTTTTCGGGACCATCAAGTGGAATCACAGCAGGGGTTCAAAAGTTCACTAGATTTTAATGTGAACACCTGAACTGGTCTTTTTTATTAAAACCCATTTAGTTTAAAATGCATAAATTTTATAAAATTCATGGAGGTTGACAATCATCTTCTCATCTTTTTTTTTAATGCATCAAATATTCTTCATCATTTCTCTTGTTTAACTAACATTGTTTTTCTCGTTTTTTTTTATTGTTAGTTAGTTTTGGCATCATTATCAAAAAGGGGGAAATTGTTGGGATATTTTAGTTTTGATGAATTATGCCAAAACATTATCAACTTGTGTTATTTAAATTAATCTACAGATAACAAGTTGAGGGGGAACGAGAGAACAAGTTAAGAAGAAGAAATCAGAAGAAGAAGAAGAAGAAGAAAAATCGCTTTTTGAACCGGCATGCGATTTTCGATCTGTTGAAAGATTTCTAACTTTGATATCTTTGATCGATTCAAGATTAATGTTAATCTTTGGAAGATCGATCTTGATCTTTCGATGCAATATCGATCTTTGAATCGATGCAAGATCGATCTTTGAACTAATGCAAGATTAATCTTGACTGATCTTGATCTTGATATCTTTGAATCGATCTGCACCGCACCGGACCAAAATCTGCAGACCAAATTTCAAAGACCCGACTGAATATGCATACCAGATCTGAATAGCTGACCAGATCCGTTAGACACACAAAAGCAGCTGGAGAATAAGAAGATAACAACACATATATGAATGTGACATAAAGCTGCAAACAACAGTGCAATAGGACAAAGAAAAGCTGGAAGACTATTAGTATGGATTTGAATATTACTCTCCAACGGTAATATTCAAATTCACACTATAAATACATTGCACTATCTTCAAAAGAAGAAGATGGAGGATCTGCAAAGTGAAATTAAAGGCAAATATTCAAGCAACTCCATTCATAGAACACAGAGCAAGAAATACACACATATATTCAAAAGTGTTCTACCCTAGATCTAAGCACAAATGCTATATCCTAAGCTTAGAGAGATTTTCCCATCCTTAGCATTGAGGCTAAACAAATGTAAGGGAAAATCTCAACCTAGTTGAAAACCAAACAAACCTTACCCAAATCGATCGGTTAAGTTTGTAGGTGAGTGTGAACTTCAGAAACATCTAGCAATCCCGAAAGGGAGGGTAGGCGATCCCGTGAGGGTGATAAGTCCCGTTTGAGTGAGAACTCGGTAAACATCTAGCAATCCCGAAAGGGAGGGTAGGCGATCCCTTAGAGGGTGATAAGTCCTGTTTGAGTGAGAACTCGGTAAACATCTATTGGTTAAGTTGGTGCCCCATGAAGGGAAGAGTGGATGTAGGACGAGTTGTCCGAACCACTATAAAAATACGTGTGTTCTTATTTGCTTTCATATTAACTGTCATACATACTTTAGCAAATCTGCATAACACATTCGAAAAAAAAAAAATTAAGTCACCTCCCATTGAGATTTTACGAGTTTTAAATCGGGTTTTTCGGGACCATCAGCTAGTAAAAGTGTTGTCCAAATTGATTATGCCGGGTACCCCATTCGGGATTTCACTAATTTTTTCGTCTTTATTAACACTAGGAATTGTGCAAGGTGAAGGTATATCTGGGATAATCCATGGACGCTTTGAATTTGGGGTATGAATTTCTTGTTCAGTATTTGACTTTGGCGTATTCTCAAACGATTCGTAATCAACAGAATCATCTGAACAATCATCACTTGAATCACTCGTATCATCCTCAATATCTACAAACTCATTGTTGTTATGACTTGGGAGATGAGGTTCATCGCCTACAGGGATGTCGTTTGAAGACAACGGTAAACCAAATATGGACCGTGGATGTGGACTTGGTGTATGATTTTCCTCAACAATATTTGATGCATTTTCAAATGAATGGAAGTCAAGAGAATCATCAGACGACTGATCACTTGAAACATCCAACATCAATTCCAACTAATATTTCATTTTCCTTAAATTCAACGATGTCATTATGTAACAGTTTTGCACGATTAATAGCATCGAAACTATCAAGCAATTGAACAAAGCCCATCTCTGCTGTGTTCGGGATTGTTGAGCAACTGCCAACAATAGCATCAACATCATGATGCACAAAATCCAGCACCATCACTTTTAGGTGACACAAAAAGCTCCGGTTTACACAATGATCTTAATACGCTTTCCAAATCTTCATCATTTTTAATAAAAGCAAGCCACGGATTACCATGCAAAGAAACAACCTCAAAAAATTGAATATCACCTAATTTCATGTCACATTTTAAAATGTGATTCAGATCACAAACAAGTCTTTTTAAGCTATAACCTTGATCACTGATCTGGAAAACAGTCTGCACACCTCCTACATAGGATTTACCATCCCATTTTCCATTACAGTGGATGAACAGATATTTTCTTCCAACCATCTGCAATGAGTGGAACCGGATGTAGAAGGTATCATACAAATGAAACATTTAAGGTTTTCTCTAAATTACAACAAAACAACATTCTAATGTATATGATGCAGTCTTGTGCTATTTATACAGTTGACTATAACAAAGGTTCCTATCAAGTATCTGGATCTTCATACTTACAATTTTAACTATTCTGAACAACTTTAAACCATAGTCAAACTTGTGAATTTTTTTAAAAGACAGTATAAATTGTATACCTTTCAGTTGACATAGTTATACATTTTAGTATATACACTAATACATTAGCATAAAACTATAATTAATACAAAATTAGCAGTAAATATATTAATTGTGTTCTTGTATATAACCAAATATGTTCATAACTGCAATCTAAACGGTTGTAAAAAAACTATAAGTAATGTAGAAAATAATTAGGGTAGAAACAACTATAACAGTAATACCCATGATATCTTAGTGGAAATAATCGAAAATCTGTTCTCTCTTCTAATCAGGTTATGCCCACATAATATTTCGATAACAATTATCAATTAATACAATTGCCCAACGAAAATAGAAACCAATCAATAAAAATGAACAACAAAAATTAAAATTGGGCCTAAAACGTGTTAGAATTACTTAAGTTACCATCAATAATAGATGGGTTATCGCCGTCAATCTCAGCACACACGACAGTAACAATGAAATCTGGATATTCGTCGGCGCTCTCACGCATAAATAGATGGACCGTCGATCTCAACTACATAACAATGCAATGTCGATAGTCGTCGTGCTCTCAACCCCAACACGGCGGCCGACAATTTTAACAGATGGATTTGTGCAAGCATATGAAGAAGACGACCTAAAGTCAAACTAAATTATTGGTAGATATGGTAGCATAAATAATAAGGACGTGTTTGGATGATAAAACAATGATGGTTGGGATGGGATTATTCCCACAAGTTTTGGAAATGGAAACACATGAGGGTATTTTTGTCTAAAGATAATGAATATTACTGCCCTAGGGCAAAAAAGTTCTTTTTACAGAAACATGGCAAAAAAAGACGAGCATTACAAATTGAGGGCAAAAACGTGTATGTCCACTTTTTTTTTTTACGGGAATATTTGATGTGGTTAGTATTGCCTATAATCTGCTAATTTATCATTAGTTTTTTTGTCTTGTGTTTCCGTTATATTATGATTGTAACACTTGAGTTTTTGCTATTTCAGTTTCTCATCGGAGCTTTGGGAGTGTTTGTAAGTTTGAAAGATATTATCTGAATCCTTCAGTGAAGAGTTGTGCAAAATTCTGTAAGTAGGTGACATTTGGTCTGTGGAGAACTTGGTGATGCTTCGAATTTGAATTAGAAATTATTCGGTTAAGAATTGCGTTCTTTTATTGATATATATGTTCTTCATATTTGGGAGTTATAAGTCATTAGACTTATTGATAGATACAATTCAGAATTGCAACTTACTTAAAACTACAAAATGATTGCATGTACGTAGATACATTTACACTTTCGAATGCACCTATGGCTATTTACGCAATTTCATTTGTATCTATTAGTAATTGGCAAATTCTTATGTGCACCATTTTCACTAATTTAAAATTGCTGCAATTCGATTTCAATTCGATTTTTTTTTTACCAGTTCTTGTTTTTAATATCGGGTCCGACCCGGCCTCGAACCCGACCCGAGTGGTTGATGATTCATTCGGCCCGAATAGGTCATGATTTAGGGTTCATGATTTAGTATTTAAGATGTAGATGGTTCATACAAATTAAAGTTGAATGCAATTGCATCTTGTGCAATTGGTTCACACAAGCATCACTTTTAGTAATTTGCATTAAAATTTTGTATCTATTAGTAATTTTCCCTATAATTCCTCCCAATTCTTTTTTCTTGATATTCTTTTAACGCAGGAAACATTTTTGAATTAGATACACTCTTTATGTTAACTCATCCTTCATATGTTTTATTAGTGGTACTGTTTATGTTCAATCAATCTCAACTTTGATAGTGTAATCTTAAGAACTAATTATTATGTATTATTTTACTTGATTTGCTATGACATCTATTTGGGTATGAAGTTTCTACTTTTCAGGGCTTAAAAATTTACATTGGTGGTAGATCATTTGGCATTTCCATTTTTTGGGTCGAACCTGAACCATGAAGTATGAACCCAGAACTTATGTTTTAAAATACAGGTCCGACCGGAGAACCGCTGTTAGGCGGCTCAATAGGAATGCCTAGAACCGCTACTAAGCCGCCCAGACAAAAATCAAAAAAATAGAGTGAAAACCGGAAACCGATGAACAGCCGATTTTCACAAAAAAAAAACCAAAAAAAAAAAATGGAAACTGACGCATTTATCCAGTCCCACTTCTCTCTAATTTTCACTTAATCCTTTCAGTTTATACACATATACATTTCACTCATAGGTATTACCAAATTCATTATTACATCAAAGCATCCAAAACAAAATAAAATTGATACTAAGATTAATTAAAAGATCCAATAATACATAAGAGAAATCATTCTATTCAAATTAAATGTCCAAAATAAGTACCAAATTTGGCAAGATATTTGATTTTATAGAGTAGAATTCCACAAAATCAATGTTGGGGAATGACAAATATGTCGCCGCCACAAGATCTTTGAAACCATTCTATTTTATCCCACCACCACCGTCGCAAGTTGCCGGCGACGGTGGAACCAGACCAGATCCGCACTCACAGACCACCGCCGCTCTGCCGCACAAAACCCTACATTCGGCGCAGCCACTAGCCGCCACCACTCATGACCTACACCACCATCACCATCCTTCATCTCCAACCACGCCAAAACCCCCACCGCTCAGAACCAGACACGCCACCACCACCGTCGCCCCAACCACCATCCAAAAAATATCACCACCGCCAAAAGTTCAAAGCACAACCCAATCACCGGAATTATTTTATTTGAGAGGAGGGTCACAAGAATTTTATTTTGGTGGTTGGGAGAGAAGATTAGAGAGAGGATGTGGGAGAGATGGGACTGTATCCGTGTAATTTGGGGAAACTGGGGGAGGGGGGACCGCATCTTTTTGTTTTTGGGGGTGAGGTTGATTTTTAAAATAAATGAAAAATGTATTGAAGAGTAAAATTGGTATAGATTGTGGTGGAGTGTTAGGTGATAAAAATTTTGTAGTGAAGAGTCACTTGTCTCTATATTTTGTAGTGGGGAGTCATTAATTCTTTTATATTCACTTATCATACTTTATATTTTAATTTTTTTTTAAAAAGCATGCATACTATATATATAATATTTATTATGACGTCACACCGGCTCAATCCGACCCAACCGATCTGACCCCGGTCCAGCCTATTTTGGGGGTCGTCCGGCTCAACTTCCGGTATTGGTTTTTAAAACATAGCCCAGAACCATGAACCTAAATCCGAACCCTGAACCATGAATTCGAACCCAAACCATGAACCATTAGGGTCGGGTCCGGGCCGTTTCAGTCGTGTCGGGTAAGTCAGGTCCAGGTTGGGTCCGGGTCTTGTTCAAAAGTTGAAATATAGTAAAAAAAACTCTGAAATCCAATTGCACGAATTCTAAATTGGTGCAAAGTGCGCAGGTAAGCAAATAAAATTTGCACCCAATTAAATGGTGACACGTGTACAAATTTCATATTAATATCAAGTTAAATCAATTATTTATTTATTGAGAATTTACTAAATTAATTCTCAAAATTGAATAATTAAATAATTGATATTTAATATATACATGGTTTAAGTCACTCAATTTTTACGGGCACCCGAATACTCGTATGTGGCAAATCAGACTGATATTTCGTCATAAATACAGGAAAATTAATGACAAATTAATCAAATTAAATTATTAGTGTTAATTACGCCAATCAAATCCCTCTAGTCAATCAGAGACCGCCACGTGGCACCTCAATTAAAGAAGGTTTGTCATCCCTCACCCTATAAATAGGGGTCCAAACTCTTCATTTTTCCACATTGAACATTCCACACGAACACAATCAACATTCTAGACAATTCAGACAAGAAGAGTCCAAAGCTCCCTGCAACCATTCTTGAAGATTAGAAGCAGCTTCAAAGGCGTTCTTCGTACAAAGCATCCAGAAATAACGTTCGATCATAAGGTGTTGAGCCCCTCCGATCAAACATTTCTTCGAATATCTTCATCAAGCCTTCGAAGATTTGAAGACGTTCTTCATCAGCTTCAAGGCGTTCTTCAAGAAAACAGTCCATAAATGATAACCGGTCTGAGATCAAGGCTTTAAACCCTTTCGATTCAGCATTTTTCAAAGGCATTCTTCATTCACCTCTTGAAGATTCGAAGATCTTCATCAAACATTCAAGCATTCAAAGGCGTTCTTCATCAAACTCGAAGAAGTTCGTTTAAAAGCCACATTCGATTCCAAACAAGACATTCAGTCCTTGAATCAACGTTTCAGGTCTCTAAGTTCAACTTCAGACAAGATCAAGACGAGAACTTCTCAACTAATCCATCAAAGTCAAAGTCAAAGAAGGGAAGAATTAGAGGAACAAGTTAGAGTTTGAACCCGCTAATATTCAACACTTCAATTCGAAGAAATTAAGTTGTAAATCATTTTCCGCGTTTTAATATTTTAATCCACGAGATTTGTACTTACAAATTTAATTTCTGAACCAATAAATTCCAACACCTGCAAATAAATAAACATGTAGGAGGCGGGAAAAAGAGGTAAACATATATATTTATTTAGAATTTTGGGATTACAACTCTCGTCGATCTCTTGATTCTTCTCTCAAAAGGGATGATATCGGGGTCTCAATAACTTATTCCGAATTTTTTATATTACCTGGGTATAAGCGACATATTCTGGATTTTTCCTACAATTTGGTAGTAGGGAGGCAATAGTCGTTCATGACATGACTTCTAACCTTGGCCTTCTGAAACATTGATTTGAACCCCTATTTATAGGGTGGGGTGACAATTGAGGTGCCACGTGGTGGCCTCTAATGTTTGGGTTATACGTGAAAGTATGCTTTTACTTTGTATAACCTATGTATTAAACACTTATTTACTGAAATAAATTATTTATCACTGTTGCTTTAAATAGGATTGAATGTTATATATATTTATTGCAAACCGTTCATAGAATAGCACGTGTTACACTATAGTTAACGTGGTAATACTAGATCACAGAAGATCACGTTAACAAACCCTTGTAAACAAGTGCGTGTTTGACAACTTAGATAGATCCGAACAATCTATTGGTAGAAGTTGATGTGTAAGGCTCAGATTGGCTTGTCTTGACCAAGAGTTTACACTAGTGCATTTAATGCTACAGAGAGGATAAACTCATTCGCACTGACTTATGGGATGAAGAGTTAGACATCAGTGGTTGTTGATTTCTTAATCACTGTCACTTAATAAGGACCGTGTGTGATTAGTAATTATTGCTATGACTTATAAATGGGAAGAGAATCACTGCGACTTCGATACCCTATATCTTGGGCAATAATATTAATTACATGACAGTTGCTAAATTAATACAGAGAATTGTGTGGTTGGAGAGTCTTGCATGATTAGTCCCCTTGGTGGGCTCAGAATCTTTATCATAATAAATCTTGCAAGTGGAATTAATTTTTCAGTATGGATAATAATGTTGAGTTGTCCTTACTCCAAGGATAAAGATATTAATTAATATAAAATTTTTCAGTGGCTTAATTAATTAATGGAAAAAATAATCTTAAACACGGGAAATAATAATCGGGAGCCATAATATCGTAATATGGGTTGAGATGGATAGTGCAATATTAATTATATAGTGGATTTTCTTTATCCCAATTATATAGTGGAATTAATTAATATTAATGGGTTGAATAATATTGTGGCTCAATATTGGAATTCAGAAGCCCATTGGAAGGTCCATCTTAATTCTCCTAAAGGACCCTCAAGTAGCCCAATTAAAGTCCATTAAATAAAAGGTGCTTAAAATAAATTAAATTCTTTGTTGCTATTTTTCCTTATTTTTTCGAAAATATTAAAGAAAAGGGGAGAAGGATTTTCTTGATAAGATTTTATGGAAAGGAGATAAGTATTCTTGGAATACAAGATTATCTCATAAATTCAAGAAATCTCCCAATTGGCCTCTTTAATTGAATTTTTCGAAAATTTGGGGATTAAGAAGGAAGAAAAGATTTTCTTGATTTTCTTGAAAAGATTTTATGAAAAAAGATATGTATTCTTTGGAATACAAGAATATCTCATAAATTCAAGAAAGATCCAATCTTGAAAATTACCTACTTAATTTTCGAAAATTTAGAAAAATTGGGGTGTGAGATTTTTGTGAAAAAATACACATGGAAAGAAGAATATATGGGATATATTCAAGATTTTTTGGAGATCAAGAAAAAAAAAATTCTAACCCTAATAAGCCTAAAATTTCAATCAGCCCCATTGTTATAAATAGGGGATGAATTTTTCATCCCCAACACAATTCCATGTGCTGGAAATATTAGAAATCCACAAAGGTGGTGCAACAAATTATTTGATTTTCCTTTGTTTTATAATTGTTCATTGGAGAACCTTCCACCAAGGTCGTTGAGCAAGGACTTGGGAATACTTGAGAATAACTTTTGGTTGGTTGCCAGATATCTGATCCTGCCTGTCTCAAACAGTCTTTCCAACGGGTACGTTCACGTAAACTCGTAGAAATTCCCCATGCTAGGATCTTTTACGTAAATTATTGTTTGCATGTTGTTGTTTGATTGATTATTATTTGAATTCACATAGGTAAATTCATGCTAGTAATAATCGGTAATTTAAATTTGTGTTTATGAGGTCATCCCGATAGATCCTGGCATATAGTATCCCAACATCTAATTGGTCGGAGGGATTTGAGGGCGTAATTAACGCAAATCATTTAATTTGATTGATTTGTCATTAATTCTCTTATATTTATGACCAAATATTAGTCCGATTTGCCACATACGAGTATCTCGATGCTCGTTTTTTTACTGTCTTGTGCCTCATATATATTAAATATCAATCATTTAATTATTTAATTTTGAGAGTTAATTTATTAAATTCTCAATAAATAATTAATTGATTTAAGACCTGTTTGCAAAGTCTTATAAACAGGGAGAAACACTTATTTTTTTAAAAAGTTGAGTCTAACAGTTTCAAAAATAAGTGCTTCTCCACAGCTTTTTAGAGTTTCAAAACAGGCACTTAATATGAATACTAGTTTTTACCACGTGCTTTGCACGTTACATGTAAGTTGTTAGTGAAAATAGAAGTTGTTGGTCCCGGTGCAAACGAGTCTTACACGTGTATGGGGGGGAATACACGTGTTCAATGTTTTTAAAACTTTTCTTTACTGATGTCAGCTTGGGTCAGGTTGTCCTGACGATTTGGTCCTGAGAAGCACAAATCGCTCTGAGTCAAAGTCTATTCTGAGACAGTGATCCTGAGCTGCTTTCAGATACCTCAGATAATCCCAACTGATCCTGAGTTTTCAGAGATTCTGAGCTGCTTGGATCAGATAACTAACTTACTGAACCCTCAGAAGAGTAAGTTCAGTTTGGTAACTATCTGTTCTAGCTACTCAGATGTGCGGAATGGTTGGCCCTAAGTTTAAACTCGTTTTAAGCTTTTGCTGAAAACCTTCCTTTTTAATGGAATAGTGATTAGGTTGTGATTCAATTCAGATGCAACTTCAGTGGATTGATTCCAACTGAATATCAGTGAAAATATGCTTTCAAAACAAAGTAATGCAACAGTTAAGCAAAGCAAAACAGAAAGTAAAGAACACAGTAAGTTATAGTGGTTCAGAGACTCAAGCTCCTACGTCCACTCTCTCTGATCTCTTCAGAGAAATTCACTAATCACTTCCTAAGACTTTCTGACTACCTCTGTAGTTTACTAACCTTTCTAATTTTGAGCTTTCTGACTACCTCTGTAGTTTACTAACTCAAAACTCACACAAGCTTTCTGTCTATCCAAGATAGATTACTCACTTCTTCTCTAGAGCTTTCTGACTACCTCAATGTAGTTTACTAACTCTTTACAACTCCAATCTCACCAACAATCACACTCAAACTACCTTACAAAGGGTTTGGGGTTTCTTGGTTGGTTTCCAACTAGGATGAGATATCCTTTACAATAAAGATCAATGCAAAGGCTATGATATCTCGACTAAGCTTTGGATATATCTTATCAAGCTAGGCTTAGTGGAATGAGCTCTCTTCGATATAAAGCACTTGGGAAATTCTCGGGTTTTCGAGTGCTTCAACTTGCAATAATAAGTTTGAGCTCTTGAGTTGCTTACAAATTTCCCGTAACCTTACAATGTAGAGGGTCACAAGTATTTATAGGCATACACCAAGGTCACTCTTGAAAAACTATCCATTGGAAGAGATAACTTCGTGAGTTTCCTCTTATGGTGTGTGAAGAACTATCTATATTTAGGGTTTGAGACTCCTAGCAGACGTTTTTAGGCAATAGCCTTTTATGTAGCCGGTCAACACTTTTTGCGATCGAAACATAGTACTATCGACATTTTTTTCAAATGACCGTCATTTTGTCGATGTCGAAGGTAGAAGGTACGATCTTTTCTTTTCTTATTGGTTGTTATCTCCGCTTAGGTAGATAAACACAACGGCTCTTTTTTGGTCAATATCTCCGAGTGATATAACCTTAACAACACTTTGTTTTAGTTCCTTTTGTCTCGCATTTGAATGTCTTGGGCAATATCTATTTTTCTAAGAATCGCGTTTTTCTCAAAGATGCATCCTTCGATAGATATTATTCAAAGGCTTTCGGAACATTCGTGTTTATCTTGAGCATTCAAGACATTATTTGTTGGGAGATGAATTTAATAAAAGATTATATGATTTTGATTAGATCCCAAAACCCCGAGTATGACATGTTCAGATAATCTTGATAGATGAATCAGATTCAGTTTTTAGAGTGTTCAGATATTATCTCGCACCGCAGTAGTCGGCAGATATAGAACGTGTTAGTTTTATCAAGACTCAAGAGATATCGAGAACCAAGACTCGAGAAACCGGGCTCAGAGAAAACTCAAGGTTCAGAGAACTCAAGACTCGAGAGAAATATCAAGGCACAAGAATTATCAAGACTTCAAGAATATACCAATGCTCAAGATATCCCGAATGTTCCGAGGCACCAAGTTTGGGAATATAAATAAGCGGATGGAATCCAAATGACGTGGACCAACGAGAGGAAGACAACAACCAGAAAAAGTCGCAGAACTTTATAAAAGAATAGTATGGATTTGAATGTGACTCTCTCCAACGGTAACATTCAAATCCACACTATAAATACAAGTTCTTCCTTCATTATCGATTATGTGGAAGTGCGAAAAAGATAAAGAACAATGCTACAGAGCCAAAGAGTGTTATAGCCAAAGCATTCCCACCCTAGAACACAAGCCTATAGATATACTGAATATATTCAAAGAGTGTTCTAGAACCCAATCTAAGCAACCCACGATGTATCATAAGCTTAGAGAGATTTTCCCAACCTTAGCATTGAGGCTAAACCATTGTAAGGAAAAATCTCACCATAGTTGGAGACAACACCAAAAACCCAAACCCAAAGGTGAAGTGAGGTAGTTGTTAGCAAACCCGAGTGAGGGTGATAAGTCCCGGCGGAGTGTGAACTCGTTAAACATCTCAGAGGCAATCCCGTGGAGGGTGATAAGTCCCGAGGCTAACCCGAGAGAGGGTTATAAGTCCGCCTCGAAAAGTGAGCTCTCAGAAATATCTATTGGCAATCCCGTGGAGGGTGATAAGTCCCGCTTGAAGGAATTTCCCTAGAGAGGAGAGTGGATGTAGGACCGGTTGTCCAACCACTATATATTCTTTGTGTTGTTCTTCGCTTTATGTTTATACTTGTCATACACGCATTCATTTATAAACAAAGCACACACATGAGCTCAAAAGTTAAAAAAAAAAATTGAGCACTCTGCCTCATCCCTTTTTATATGCACCAAAATCAAACGTCTTGCTTCCGACGCAAGATAATAGGTTTTCCCACGGGACCAACAATTCTTGAGTCTTGATAATTATTTGCCTTCAGTATTCTTGATCTTGATCTTGATCTTTTGTCTTCCATCTTACGTGTCTTGAGTCTTACGAGTCTTGAGGTCTTCGAGTCTTTATGGTCTTCTGAGTCTTCACATATATACTGGCTGATATACTGAGTCTTAATGTTGAGTCTTGATTTCTCCTTTGAGTCTTGATTTCTCGATTTCTCCGAGTCTTGATTTCTCGATTTCTCCTTTGAGTCTTGATTTCTCGGTTTCTCATCGAAACTTGAAACTTCGATTTCATCTTGAAACTTCAGTTTCTTCATAAACTTACTGAGTCTTCAGAACCTATCAGAATCTAACATGATCTATATCTGCTGACTATACATTTTGCAGATAACATCCTGAATACTCTAAAACTGAATCCTGACTCAACTATCAAGATTATCTTGAACATGTCATACTCAGGGGTTTTGGGATCTAATCAAAATCAATCTTTATTAAATTCATCTCCCAACAATTTCCCCCTTTTTGATGATGCCAAAACCTATCTTGTTACAAAACACTTAACCTATACTCAGGTTTCAGTTTTCCTATTACAAGATTGGTTATATCTTCAACAATTTCCATTCATAATGAGTCTCCCAACAATTAATCTCCCAACAATTTCCTAAACTGAGAGTCCCTCAACAATTTCATCAGATACAACATACAGGCATATCAAAAGTAAAAGACATGTAAATAAGATAATGAGATATTATCTTTTGAGCATAAATGATAAGGTTTCATTGATGATTGGTAGACAGTTACAAGTTACAATGAATCTTATCTGAAAAACAAAATCAAGAAGACAAAAAAGATAAAGGATTACATGAATCTTCTGAGTCTTTGTCTTCGGTCTTCTTTTGCTCTTTTGCTCTGGCTCTTCAGCTCTGATCTTCTTCCACCTCATCAGCAGGCACTTCGAGGTTGAACATTCCATAATATCTTTTTTTCAAATAAGATCTCTCTTTTTTTAATGTTATCGATTGTTCCCTCGTCAGCCCAACCGAATGGCGTCTTTGAAAATTTCTTGAGCAATGGCTTTCTCATTCACACAAACCATTCTCCAAATTGGGAGGAGGGTACAGTATGGACCGTGGGCGGTTATCCGTGACCTTTCCTTCATCCGCAAGATTTATCCAGTCTTGAAGATATTTAGGATAGAAGGTCGAGAGATAGTCGATGAAAGCCTCATTGGGATCTCGAGCTCTCCTCTCCATTCTCTCGAAAGCACATCATAATAGAACCAAAAAGTTCTCTTAATTTCTTCCCACGCATCGTTGAGCTGGACTGGCATCCATCTGTCAACATGCGGCCATTTCTGTGCTTTTGTGCTCCCTCTCCTCTTGCTTGCAAATCTTTTGAAACCACTCCTTCTTTTCTGCTCTTCTTCCATCTTCTTTCTGATCACGGGCACACCGTAAATAAAGCGGTTTGTTTTTTTTTTGTGTTCAATTTGGAGTGTTTTCAGAGCACTTCTGGTATTGAAGACCTTCTTCTGCGGCTCAGCCTCAAATTCTTCAATATCCTGAATCAGCTTTCTCTGAACTGGCTTAGAAGCCTTTACTCTTTTGCCCTCAGGCTCTTCCATCGCCACAGCCTTTCTCTTGATGGGCAATTATGCTCCAGCTTGGCTTGTACCAATTCTTCCTCTACCACTCAGTTTCTCTATAAAGAACTTCTTGCATTGTTTCTCTCCCGAAAACCCGAGTGTAGACTAGCTTCTCCACCTTCTTAAACTTCAGTTTCTCAGTGGCCTCAATTTCCTTCATGGCTTCGGCAACGATTTTCTTTTCAGCTTCTTTGATCGTCTTGCCTTTCAAAGTATGTTCCAATAATTCTCTGAGATCAGCTCCGGGTCTTTCCCCCTTCTTGGAACCATACTTTGGCAGAAGCCTGGAGAGTGTTGTGTCCATATGATACTGCTCTTTACTGACACTACGCACCTCCCCTGCCAACTGATCTTGCTCCTCCTCGAGCCTTCTAAGGTGGTTCTTCGCCATCGAGAATTCTTTTTTCGGATAGATGAGCAAATTGGCTGAGAGAGCTTCCTTGAACATATCTCATCATCTTGCCATGAGCATTGAGCTCATTTCCTCAACAAAGATTCTTTACCAAAGATCTCATTCTTCTCTCGCCAATTTAGCTTCTAGAATTTTAGTCACTCACGATGCTTACCTTGACTCTTCATTAAGCTTCACCCTTGACCCCTCCATCTTCTCTTCTAACTTTCCTTCCATGGAGGTCGAACTCTGTCATAGAGTTCTGAAGTTGCACCAGTACTGAAGAAGAACTCAAGCTTTCCATCTTCTGAGTTTGGCTGGCCAATACCTCCTCCATCTGAGCAACTTTGTTCAGGATTGGCTCAACCTTCTCTAATTTCTCCATCACCGGGCTGAGATCAATCTCGGAGCATATCCGATTTCTTTGGTCTCCCCGAGTGGCCGCTCATCCCGAGTCTCGGGCTCAATCTCGAAGCTTCAATCAACTCGGGCTTCACCGAGCTTGGGTGTCCACTGAGCCTCGGTCGTGACATCGACATTACAGATTTAAAGATAGGTACTTCAAAGAATCCTCGCATAATTGTTAATAGTGCCAAAAGTTACCGAAGGCTAACTTCACCGAGGATGTTCGACAAAGAACCTTTCCAAAGATCGGGCTGAGTCTTTCTCCTTCTGAGATTGACTCTTATCATCCCCTTGTTGGTCCCCATCCTGAGATTTGTCTTTGGAGCTCGGGGCACCAAGTTCAGCATTCCTCCTCTCAGCCATTTTCCTCTTAACTAGCTCATCAAAGTCTGAGATTTTCATCCTGAGCTTAGTTTTTCTGAATCCTGAGAATTCAGTGAGAAAGGTTGTTTCCTCGTTCCACCAGTATTCGCCTCTGAATGAAGCTATGTTGAGCATCTCCGGAAGAGTCTGGTTGAGGATGAAGACCGTTGACCTCAATCTGAAGAAGATGTCTTGGAGGTCTAGGAATGAGCTAAGCTCAGGGTAGCGGTCAAGGATGAAACGTTCCCCCTTTCTTCGCCATTCGGTCTCTTCAGCTTCACCTTTCTTGAGTATCGGGCTCTCAGGTTCAGTGGAAATATCTGCTGAAGGATCAATCAATAATTCACTCAGGAGCTTATCAAAATTCATCGGCTCTTGAGGCTCAGCAAATTCTGAGGTTTGGGCAGGCAGCTCCTCAGTTTGAATCTGACTTGGTTCTCGAGGTCCGAGTGCACCTCCTCGATTAAATTTCAAATTGCTCGAGAACTGAGTGGGCACTTTCTCAGAGGGAATCTAAACATTCTCTGAGGTCTGAGGTCCTTGGAATATTTCCTGAGAAAACTTATCAGAACTAAGCGAAGTCTCAAGAACCTCAGAGAAGACTTGCTCGCCGGTTTGATCCTCCGCCTTTTGAGATAGCTTTGAGCCAATACATGTAAAAAGCGATTTCGAAAGCGGTTTGGCTCTCAGTCAAATCTCCTCGATCTCACTTTCCTCTTCTTCTCCTCATCGGAGAACCACCATTCTCTTGCGCTTTGGAGCGAGGGTCTTTTGCTTCTTCAATTTTTCACCCTGCTCTTTCTTGGCCTCCAACAAAGCCTTCCCTCTGGCTTGTTGGGTTTCTTCAGCAGCAACATCAACTGGTGATTCCACTTTCTTCTCTTTCTTCCCTTTGATGGTCCTCTTTGCTGCAATGAGCTTGAACATTACTTTGGACTTAGGGAAAGGAGTAGAGTTGGCAAAGATGTCCTCCTCCTCTCGGCACATCTCCAAAATGAAAGCAATTTTGGTGGCATGGAGGATCTTGCTTTGATTGATATAGAGCCATCCACCTTTTTTATGACCTTGGCTTGCTCACTCACCACCTTGATCAGATACTTCAGCCAGTTGAAATCCTTGGTGGTTGAGTCCTCAATCGCCGCCATCAGTCGGAGTTTGGGAGTGCTGATCTGCTCAAAGCTCCCAGATCGACTCATTATGCACTTGCTCACTATATCCATCAACACTCTGTCTTTTGGCCTTAAATGCCGCTTATGTAAGGTCGCCTCAAACTTAACAGGATTCTCAGCTATCCTATCAAGATACTCTTGCTCTCGACCTAACATATACACAGAGGGATCATCTCCCCTATCGCACAACTCAAAAACGTCGTTCAAATTCTTGGGAATAATATACAACTCTCGAACAAAATCTACAAACTTCGATGAATGTTCAAGATGCGAAACAGAAATCTTGGACTCTATACAATCATCCTCATCTATTTCCATATTAGAGACAAACTCTATTACCTCGCGAGAATACTCCGCCTCCCGGTTTGTTCGATTAGATTCGTCGATTTTTGCTAGATTTAATCAAATGGAGCGCCTCTTCTTCATGCTTGGCATTTGAAGTACTCTCCAGAGAAACCACGTACTCATACCATGGCTTATTTGTTTCGGCCAATTTGTCGAATATGGTAAGAGTCATTTTGGGACTAATTTGAGGTTAGGGTTTGGAGCGATGAAGCTTTTCTGGGTAAAGGGAATTTTGAAGAGGATTTTGGGAAGACGAAGGTTCAAGGGTTTTAATAAAATGGCTTTGAATGGCTTTTGAGAGAATATATAGATCGAATTCGTGGGAAGTCGTGTGATTAATTAAAAACAACGGTTAAGATTAATCACCGACTTAATCGGGTAGGCGAAAGGACGATCCTCCGAAAAGTAAGCCGCCATTTTTTATGACCTTGGCTTGCTCACTCACCACCTTGATCAGATACTTTAGCCAGTTGAAATCCTTGGTGGGTGAGTCCTCAATCGCCGCCATCAGTCGGAGTTTGGGAGTGCTGATCTGCTCAAAGCTCCCAGATCGACTCATTATGCACTTGCTCACTATATCCATCAACACTCTGTATTTTGGCCTTAAATGCCTCTTATGTAAGGTCGCCTCAAACTTAACAGGATTCTCAGCTATCCTATCAAGATACTCTTGCTCTCGACCTAACATATACACAGAGGGATCATCTCCCCTATCGCACAACTCAAAAACGTCGTTCAAATTCTTGGGAATAATATACAACTCTCTAACAAAATCTACAAACTTCGATGAATGTTCAAGATGCGAAACAGAAATCTTGGACTCTATACAATCATCCTCATCTATTTCCATATTAGAGACAAACTATATTACCTCGCGAGAATACTCCGCCTCCGGTCGGTTCGCGACTAGATTCGTCAGTTTTGCTAGACGAATCAAATGGAGCGCCTCTTCTTCTTCTTCATGCTTGGCGTTTGAAGTACTCTCCAGAGAAACCACGTACTCATACCATGGCTTATTTGTTTCGGCCAATTTGTCGAATATGGTAAGAGTCATTTTGGGAATAATTTGAGGTTAGGGTTTGGAGCGATGAAGCTTTTCTGGGTAAAGGGAATTTTGAAGAGGATTTTGGGAAGACGAAGGTTCAAGGGTTTTAATAAAATGGCTTTTGAGAGAATATATAGATCGAATTCGTGGGAAGTCGTGTGATTAATTAAAAACAACGGTTAAGATTAATCACCGACTTAATCGGGTAGGCGAAAGGACGATCCTCCGAAAAGTAAGCCGCCATTTTAACCTCATTGGTGAATAAATGCAACAGGCATTTAATGACCGCTGACCTTCCTTGAATTTCAAAGATCCCGCCCAAAAAACATTCTTCGTGTTTTTGTATTTATTGCAAATGATTACTGAGTTTCACTTAAGCAATAAATGAGTCGCATGAGTCATTACTTCTTCAGACTAATTTTCCTCTATTAGTCTTACTGAGTATTGACCTTGATAAAATATCAAGATGATAATCGAAAAATTGAATGGGTTCAAGATGTTATTCTTGTAATTGACCTTCAAGATACCGAAGTTTCGAGACTCGCCTCAAGATTTTCAATTTTATCCCGAAGTTTCAAGACAATTTCGAGAAAACTTCATGCATCCGAAAAACCTTCAATTTTTTCGATTTACTCTATACACCGGATCTAACATCCCTAATTCAACTGATAGTTCCTCGAAATCTTGATTCAAATGAAAGGTTTAGTCAAGATATCGACTCTCTCTTATCAAGATGAATTTTCTCCATCCCGATGTCCTTTTTTCTCGACATGATCTCTCGATGAAGTGATGTCCGATATCTACATGCTTGCATCCGGTGTGCAATAACGGATTTTGTGAAATAGCAATGGCACTATTATTGTCACAAAATATTGGTACTTCATTAGCTACAACTTTATAATCCCTTAATTATTGTCTCGAGACAAAGAATCGAAAGCACGCAGCCTCATCCCGCACCATGTATTCAAATTTCAAAGAATCTTGGTTGCTACACGAGGTCCTTTTTTTCGAAAACCAAGATATCACCATTTCCAAGAAATTGACAAGTTCCCCAGAAGTGGACTTCCCCAATTCTACAACCTCCATAATCAAAGATCCGAGTAACCGATTAATTCAAGGTTATCATCACTTGATACCACATTCCTCTATTCATCGCGCCCTTAAGATACTTCAAGATCTTTTTGGCGACCCCATGTGACTAAATTTAGGATTAGCTTGGTATCTTGCACATATCCCAACAAAGAAATGTTATATCCAAAATTTACTTGTCGTGAGATAGAGCAATGATCCAATGATTCCTCTATAATCGGTATGACTTATCGATTTGCCTTGTAATCGATCCATCTTGTAGTTAGTATTCATGGGAATCCTAATCGCATTGCAATCTGTCTACACCATATTTGGCAATCGATCTCTCGGTGTACTTTGCACCGTTGATGAAGATTCCTTCCTTTGATTGTTTCACTTGAAGACCTAGAAAGAAATTCATCTCCCCATCATAGACATCTCAAATTTGTCTTTCATCGCCAGAGAACTTTTCACACAACCGATGATTTGGGGATCCAAAAATGATGTCATCAACATATATTTGAACTAGTAAGATATCTTCCCCATCTTCTATCCCTAACAGAGTTCTATCAACAGCCTTTTTGACAAAACCATGGTCAAGAAGAAACCCAAAAAGAGTATCATACCATGCTCGGGTGCTTGCTTAAGACCATACAAAGGCTTTTCTCGAGCACAGAAACTTGGTCATTCTTTTTCAAACCAGAGTTTGTTCCACATAAACCTCTTTCTTTAAGCACACCATTCGGGAAATGCAATCTTCACATCCATTTGATAGATCAGAACTTCATGTGGGCAAAGATATGCAAGAAACAATCGATGGTTTCTAGTCTTGCAACAAAAGCAAAGGTTTCATCATAATCCAAGCCTTCTTCTTGGGAATAACCTTGTGCAACTAGCCTTGCCTTTGTTTCTTACAATGTTGTTGTTCTCATCTCTTTTATTCTTAAATACCCACTTGGTTCCAATAACATTGTGCCTTTCAGTTATCCACTAGCTCCTAAACTTCATTCCTTGAGAATTGATTCAAATCTTCTTCTTGCATAGCAAGAATCCAATGAGAATCTTGTAGAGCTTCTTCAATCTCGATGAGGCTTTTTCTCCGATAGGAAGCAGCAGAATAGTGCACTCTCACCATGGAACCTTCTTGTTTTGACACCTTCAGCTTAGATCACCCACAACTCGACTTGTAGGATGACTATCTAACCATCTTCTTCTAGATGTTCCCCTTCAATAGTATCCTCAACATTTGAAATGTTAGGTTCGGTTAGTTCAATAAACTCGGAAACAATGAAAAGGAGAAAGGAATCATCTTCCTCGTGGAAATTCTATTCGAACATTGTCGCGACATTTGTTCCCTTTGGTTGATAGATTCAAATTGCCTCGCCAGACCACATCTTCATTGGCATCACATACCGAGTCCGAACCGGTGTATGTTCGATTTGGTCACCTTTGGTGTGTTGGTTTTCCCGAGTCTCACCATCCCGAGTTCCATCCTCAACTTTTTTATCGAGTCCGAGTCACCCAATCATAGAAGGTGACCGACTTCTTCTTTTCGTGTTCAATGGATGATTTGTCATTCTTTTTCGTGCTTAATCTGGTGATTCTCTTGGTCATTTCTTAAGATCATGTTCCTGCTTTTTCCGAACGCAAGTAGATTCATCAAAAAAAACATGAGGTGTTTCCTCCACAATAAGAGTCCTACAGCTTGTAAACTCGAAAAGCTTTTATCGACTTTTAGAATATCCTAAGAATATTCCTTCATCGACTTTTGCTATCAAATGTTTTCAACCGATCTTTACCATTATTGTGTATGAAACACTTGCAACCAAACACACGAAAAAGAAAGAAATAAGAGGCTTCCTTTCATTCCAAAGCTCAGATGGTGTTTTGCCTTGACTCGTCAAAGATGGATCTATTTTGTGAATAGCATGCGTTGTTGACAAAGATCACCCAAAAATCTTTTAGGAATATCGCCTTCAAATATCATTGTCCTTGTAAACTTTTTTTTAGTCATGTTCCTTCTTTCAAAGAACACCATTTTGTTGAGGGTCCTTGCAAATGATGTTTCATGAGTAATTTCATTTGTTTACAATAATCGATATAATATGGTTTATAAATTCGGTTCCTTTGTCGATCTAATTTTGACCACACTCGATTTTTCTCAATATCGAGCCTTTTCAAGAACTCAGTAAACTTTTATCTCGAGTCTCTTTCTTCATCGAAAAGAATATGACCCAAGTATATCTTGAGTAGTCATCAACTACTACGAAAGTGTATATTTTCCGCCATTAGTGCTCATCGGGTGTTATTGGACCAAAAAGATCCATATGCAACAATAACCTAAGTATCCTTTCAAGAGAAAACATCTACTTTGCTTTTAAATGATGCTCTAATTTGTTTCCCCTTTTTGGCACGATCACAAATATGTTCCTTCATCAAACACTTCATTAGGCAACCCTCTCACAAGAGCTAATCTTGCAAGCTTATTCAGGGTTTTGAAATTCAGTGATTCATTCTTTTATGCCATAACCAACCGGTATCTCGTGGAACTTTTTGCAACCAAACATGTATCTTTAGGAGTTGAACTCCAATCGCCAAAGATACACATTTCCTTTTCTAGTACCAACAAAGAATATTTTCTCGTGAGATATCATCTTTCACATAACATAAGTTCTTAGAGAACTCAACATTAAATCCCTTTATCACGTAATTGGCTTATTGAAAGCAAGTTATGCTTCAATCCGGATACATATGAAACACCATGGATATGAATCGAGTCGATTTCCAAAGTTCCATATCCTTCATCGTCTTTTGAGTTATCTCCAAATGTGATCCGAGGGCCTCTTTGTTCAACATAGTCACCGAGTATCCGCTTGAATCTGTCATATGTCTTGAGCATCCACCGTCAAGATACCATACAAAGGGGCCTTTTTTCATCTCTCGCTTTCATCGGTCTTATGTGATCTTTAATCACCAAGGCCTTTTTTTTCCCCTCTGAAATGATCAATTTTTAGGTACCCAATTTGTGTAGGGTCCTACAAGGTTAGTTGTACCTTTTCGAATCCAAATCACCGACAACTCTAATCACTTTAGAGTGGTCGATCTGTCTTCCATAAACATCTACATACACATTTACTATTCGGGTGCCTTAGTAGTTTCTCGTATGAGTGCTTTTTTTTAGCATGAACATGAGCCTTAGAGTTTTTCTTTTGCACAGACTTTTGTTCGGGCTTGCTTTGGTTTCATGCAACCGGTCCGAATCTTTTGTTAACTCGGTTCAAAGTTGCTCAGACTCAAATTTGGGTCTTTCAAGATATCGAGGACTTGGTCTCTTTCATTGAGAATGTCTCTGCGAGTGTTTCTCTTCCAAGATTCCTCGATGGTTCAATGTAGATCCTTTCAAGTTTGCATTCTTAGCCGAGGCTTCAAGTACTTGCTCGAATTTTTCTCATCGAGTGCTCAGTTTTCTAGCCTTCACCGAGGTTTGGGCTTTCTTACCGATCATTCGGTTTTTTTTCGAACCATAGGTCTTTTTTCCCCTCTAACACCTTGGGCATTTCTTCATTTTGAAGTGTAGGTGCCATCGATTTAACAAAGATTGTCTTCTTGCTACTTGATGCAAAGATTCGGATGACCTTGTGAGGTTCCCCCTAGAATGTATCCCAATCCAGATTTTATAATTGGCAGATCTCGATAACTCAATTTCATCTATTACTTTAGATGCGATTCAATAGAGTTAGCTTTCTTCTTCAAGACTATCCTCACATTTTTGTAGAGTTTCATGCTTCTCGAGAGATCATTGAACTTAGTTCGATCAAATGAATCTCTTCAAATGATTTCTAGATTTTCGCTTAGGTCACTATCAACTTCTCTTTCTCTCGAGAGTTGTACTTTCGTAACATCCAGCTTCATCAAGAGTCTCCCATTAATTGAGAAGTGATTTCAAGATTGCTAGAGTCTTTCCACTTAAGATTTTCAAATTTCATCCTTTATTCTCGCTCTTGAGTTTCATTTAGCGCTTCTTGAAAACAAAGATAGTCCTTCATCGACTCTCGAAAGAATCCATCAGTCAAATTGATTGTTTACGCTTGAACTTGACAACTCTTGTGCTAGTGTAGGAGCAACAATGTAAAAAGAAAGAGTTTACCTCCTCAATAGCCATTAGACGTAGAGGTCATCACTTTCATCGTCTCGAGAAGATTTCATCCAAGAGCTAGATCCTTCCTCGTAATGTTCTTCTTCGCAACCATGGCCTTTTTTGCTAGAGAACTTTGTCTCTTTTTAGCTTGCCTTTCTCTTCTCTCCTTAAGACTCGTGTCGACAATCATAATCGAAGTGACCTTTCTTTTGGCAATTGTAGCATCTGTTGCATCATCATCCCGATCACTTTCTTCTTTGGACTTGAGTCCTTCCTTTTGGATGAAGATCCTTCACTTTTCGTGTCCTTCTTCTTCTCGATTGATTTGTCCTCGAACTTTCTTCCGCACTGTGATTCATGTAATAGTTTTTGTATTTTCCATATCGACTATTAAGTCTTTCAAACCTCCTTGCCATCGCTCTTAGCTTATCCTCAAGCTCATCCCGATTCTTAGCAAGGAGTTCTCGAACTCTCTAGTTTTTGCTGTGTTTTATCCTTGGCTTTGAAAGCCATATTTTTACTAGATGATGAATCATCTTTCTTTGTCGACCTTTTTAGATTTCTTATCAATTACGAACTCATAGGCCTTCAAATTTCGAGAAGACTTGTTGATATGGCATTGAATTAATGTTTTTGGTGTTTTCAATCACCAACGCATGTATATCCCATTTCTTAGAAAGACCTCTAAGAATTTTCAATGCAACTTCTCTCGTGGATATTTCTTTCCAAGTGCATTTAGATCATTCATAATGCTTTAGAATCGACTTCCAATTTGTCAATAGATTCACCTTCTTCCATTTCAAAAAACTGGCAAACTTTCCAATTGCAAATCGAAAAGTTTGTTTTCCTTGATATGATCTCGTGTTTTGGCACATTATCGCTAGTGTATCCCAAATTTCTTTTGCAAAGATACTGCGAGAAATCATTCCCATCACAATCGCCATCAATTGATCAGATAGTGTGTCTTTAGCAATATAGTCTAGATTGACTAACTTTCTCTCCTCAGAGTCACTTGGTCATCGACTTAGAAATTTCGCTCTAGGATCATTTCTCTCATTTTCTCCTCCTCCGATTCACCACAAGAAATTGGAATGGCCCTTCAGAGACCACTCTCCACATATCGCTCATGTTTAGAATACAAAGTGAGCCTCGCATTCTTAGTCTCCATAAATCATAGTTCTCTCGAGAACATGGGAAGTTTCTTAGAAGACATTTTGTCCGAGTCTTTTTAAGAATTCAAAGAAATAAGATCAGTTCAGATAGACCACAAGTATTTTAGTAAATTTTAAAACTTTGGTCAACAAAGCAGGTGGTCAAGTTGAACCACTGCTCTGATACCACTTGTTGGTCCCGGTGCAAACGAGTCTTACACGTGTATGGAGGGGAATACACGTGTTCAGTGTTTTTAAAACTTTTCTTTTTCGAGGTCACTTGGGTCGTTAGTTGTCGATGATTTGGTCCCGAGAAGCACAAATCGCTCTGAGTCAAAGTCTATTCTCGAGACACCATCCCGAAATGCTTTTCGGATACCTCGAGATAATCCCAACTCGATCCTCGAAGCTTTCGAGATTCTCGAAATGCTGGATCGATAACTAACTTATCGAACCCTCGTAAGAGTAAGTTCAGTTTGGTAACTATCTGTTCTAGCTACTCAGATGTGCGGAATGGTTGGCCCTAAGTTTATACTCGTTTTAAGCTTTTGCTGAAAACATTCCTTTTTAATGGAATAGTGATTAGACTGTGATTCAATTCAGATGCAACTTCAGTGGATTGATTCCAACTGAATATCAGTGAAAATATGCTTTCAAAACAAAGTAATACAACAGTTAAGCAAAGTAAAACAGAAAGCAAAGAACACAACAAGTTATAGTGGTTCAGAGACTCTAGCTCCTACGTCCACTCTCTCTGATCTCTTCAGAGAAATTCACTAATCATTTCCTAAGGCTTTCTGTCTACCTCTATAGTTTACTAACCTTTCTAATTTTGAGCTTTCTGACTACCTCTGTAGTTTACTAACTCAAAACTCACACAAGCTTTCTGTCTATCCAAGATAGATTACTCACTTCTTCTCTAGAGCTTTCTGACTACCTCAATGTAGTTTACTAACTCTTTACAACTCCAATCTCACCAACAATCACACTCAAACTACCTTACAAAGGGTTTGGGGTTACTTGGTTGGTTTCCAACTAGGATGAGATATCCTTTACAATAAAGATCAATGCAAAGGCTAGGATATCTCGACTAAGCTTTGGATATATCTTATCAAGCTAGGCTTAGTGGAATGAGCTCTCTTCGATATAAAGCACTTGGGAAATTCTCTGGTTTTCGAGTGCTTCAACTTGCAATAATAAGTTTGAGCTCTTGAGATGCTTACAAATTTCCTGTAACCTTACAATGTAGAGGGTCACAAGTATTTATAGGCATACACCAAGGTCACTCTTGAAAAACTATCCGTTGGAAGAGATAGCTTCGTGAGTTTCCTCTTATGGTGTGTGAAGAACTATATTTTAGGGTTTGAGACTCCTAGCACGTTTTTAGGCAATAGCCTTTTTATGTAGCCGGTCAACACTTTTTGCGATCCGAACATAAGATTAATGACATTTTTTTTTGAAATGACCGTCATTGTCGATTAATCGATAGAAGGTACGATGTTGTCTTCTTCTTATCGGGTCATTATCTCCGCTTAGGTAGATAAACACAACGGCTCTTTTGGTCAATATCTCTGAGTGATATAACCTTAACAACACTTTGTTTTAGTTCCTTTTGTCTGCATTTGAATGTCTTGGGCAATATCTATTTTTCTAAGGAATCGCGTTTTTCTCAGTATGCATCCTTCAGATAGATATTATTCAGTGCCTCGGAACATTCAGGTTTATACTGAGCATTCAGTACATTACTGAGTCTTCATTAATTCTTCGCGCCCGGTATTCTTGACCTTGATCTTGATCTTTTGTCTTACATCTTACGTGTCTTGTCTTCTTACGAGTCTTGAGTCTTGAATCTTGAGGTCTTGAGTCTTCTGAGTCTTCACATATATCTTGGTGATATCTTTGAGTCTTAATGTTGAGTCTTGATTTCTCACTTTAGTCTTGAGTTTCATCGAACTTCTTCGAAACTTGAAACTTGGTTTCATCTTTGAAACTTGTTTTTCTTGAAACTTCTTAACCTTGAGAACCTATCAGAATCTAACATGATCTATATCTGCTGACTATACATTTTGCAGATAACATCCTGAATACTCTAAAACTGAATCCTGACTCAACTATCAAGATTATCTTGAACATGTCATACTCAGGGGTTTTGGGATCTAATCAAAATCAATCTTTATTAAATTCATCTCCCAACAGAAGTTAAATTTGTACGTCGAACCTCTTATCAAGTTTAAAATTCTCTTTCTTCGTATATTGTATTTCTCTTGAATTCTCTCATGCTACATCATAACATTTGAAGTCCCTTTGTCCCCACCAAATATAATTTTATTTTATTATTATTTTAATTCTCAAAATATGTACAATTTAAACATCTCAAACTTATACTTAAAAAAAAACACATATCAAATTGATTATATAAAATCAGATATTATTATAGATAATATTTATAAATGTTGGCACAATGCTTTTTAATTACTAAATGTCAAAGTATTTACAATTTTCCAAAAATCAAAAGCAGAATGCCATTAAAGTTGTTGTACTGCGCATGCAATGAAATATTCGACATTAATTCTAGTGATTGATTGAAATCCATCAGAAATCTTATCTGAAATCGAAGAAATTATTTGAAATAGTGCATGATGTGGGCTCATAGATTTTGCTAATAATGCATGGTGTGCATTTCTTGTATTTTGCTTGAAATGAAATAATAGAAAATGTGAAACATTGTTTAAAATGATTAAAAATGTACAAAGCTAAAAGTGAAGGGGTTTGATCATTTTAGTGATGGTGTAGATTCATGGGCTTTGCTGCTTGTGCACGGTGTGGATTTCTTACTGAAATAAAATAATAGAGAATGCAAAATATTATTTTAAATAAAATATATATTGCACGGAATAAAATGTTCAAAACTAAAATTGACAGGGGAAAAGAATCATTTCAGTGCACGGATGGATTTGTAGGTTTCGTGAATAGTGCATGGTGTGATTTCGTGGATTTTACTAAAATGAAATTATAGAGAAGATGTGAAATATCAGTTAAAATATACTATATTGTAAGGACTAAAATTTACAAAGCTAAAAGTGACCGGGTCTGATCATTTTATTGCATGGTGTAGATCCGTGTGTTTTGCTACTTTGTGCACGATGTAGGTTTAGTGAAGCTGAATTAGAATAATAGAGATTGTAAAACATTGCAAGGACCAAAATGTTCAAAATTAAAAGTGACAGGGGCAAAAGAATCATTTTAGTACACGGATGAGTTTGTAGGTTTCGTGAATAATGCACGGTGTGATTTCGTGGATTTTACTAAAATAAAATTATAGAGAAGATGTGAAATATTTTTTTAAATATTATATTATAAGGATTAAAATGTATAAAGATAAAAGTGGTAAGGGCAAAAGAATCCAAAATATTTCCCACCCCTAAGCCACTTTTTATATAGTATTTAAAATATACTATATTGTAAGGACTAAAATTTACAAAGTTAAAAGTGACCGGGTCTGATCATTTTATTGCATGGTGTAGATCTGTGTGTTTTGCTACTTTGTGCACAATGTGGGTTTAGTGAAGCTGAATTAGAATAATAGCGATTGTGAAACATAGCAAGGACCAAAATGTTCAAAATTAAAAGTGACAGGGGCAAAAGAATCATTTTAGTGCACGGATGAGTTTGTGGGTTTCGTGAATAATGCACGGTGTGATTTTGTGGATTTAAAGGAGTTCAATTAAATCAACATTGAGTCTTGCATGAGGATAAATACACACCTTTAACAAATTTGAAAAACCATAATTATTTAATTGTTTTAGTAATTTAGTTGATTTTAATTTAATTAATTTGGTAGCACAATATCACACTCGTTTATTTAGTCTTTCTTTACAATTGCGAAAAAAACAATGGGATACTGAAAGAATTCCGTAATCTAAAATTTTGAAGTTGTAGAGAGGTGTGAATTTAATTCTTTTTATTTAATTTATCTAACACTCCTCCTCACTCATGGGCTGAATTTTCTTACTCTATCATTGGGAGAAGACCCATCAAGTGGACAATTTAATATGGGTGAAATTGATTTCAGCGGGTTCGACCCATCAAGTGGACAATTTAATATGGGTGAAGTTGATTTTAGCGGGAATCGAACCCAGGGCATGGGTGTGAGCCTGAAGACTCTAATACCATGAAAGAATTTCGTCTCATCTAGAAGTTCGAACTTGTAGAGAGGTGTGGAATTAATTTTTTTTATTTAATTTTCCAAATAGGTACACTTTGTTACTAGTCCTTTAAGATTCAGGGACCAACCAAAAAAGATTGCACATATTAGGCTTTAAAACAATGAGAAATATGGTCCGACCATGAAGAATTTTCACAAAATTCAATACAATCACATCACCACTTCTATTGCATCTAATCATTTTATTTTCTATTTTTCTTTCACTTCAATACAATATAATAATACACATCAATTATTATTAAATATTGATAAGATATAAAGCAAAATTTTACTTACCAAAATACCAAAACAAGCACATAAACTTTAAACTTTGTTTGTTTACAACGTCCTGCCTCGTTTTTTGGGTTAATTCCATATTAATACATAATATTTAGCTTTAATATCAATTTAGTCGTGATCTTCAATTTTTTTGTGTAAATTTACTATCTTTTCAGTTGTTTCAATTTGATACATGCTTTCAAATTATGACATGATTTTTTCAACCACGCAATGGACACTTCTCTTGTTCTCCCTGAGATGATTCTATACATGTAGATAGATCTTTAATTAAAGCACTAACACATATTTATGCATCGAAAAACTTGCATATAAAATGCAAACTGTGCACCAAATTGAAACAACTAAAAGATGGTGAATTTATATAAAAAATTGATGGTTGCGACTAAATCTATATTAGAGCAGAAGATTGTGTATTAATATGGAATTAACTCCTTTTTTTTTTCCTGTAAAAAAAAAAAAACTTTCTATTTTTTTTCAAATTCAATTTCTCCTTTGTTTTTTAAGGATTTTGATATAAGATTTCAAGTCTCTTAAAGTTCTATCCTATAATGCCTACAACAATTTGCAATATGCTAATCATCATCATCTACTCAACTCCACACGTTTTCTCCTTTTTTTTGTTTTATATACTCTCCCATAGTTTACACAATTCTCAATGCATGTCAATCATCTAGCACATACTTTTTAAAATATTAGTCCATTAAATCCTATAAAATTCACATTCCCAAATATATACGAAATATAAATATACATTTTACTCCCTCCGTCCCACTATATATTTCCCACTTTCCTTTTCTATCCGTCTCACTATAAGTTTCCTTTTCCATAAATGGAAAAAATAACTCTACTATCCATAATCTTTATCCTCATTTTTACACAATATTACTGATGAAGTCAATGCAATTCAGTGTGTGGTTCAGCAACTAATACTGTTCAGAAAGCAAACTAATACTCTTCAGCTGTATGTGGTCAAATGGATCTCGTTTTAGTTAAGTGTTGAGCCCATTAGTTCTGAATTCGGCCTAACTATTCGAGTCAAGCCCATTCCATGCTAAATAGAAGAAAGGCCCGCAACATTGGTGTGTTCAGACCGTTTTTCACGCGCATAGCAACGCGCCATTCAATTGGTGCAGAGGGTGTGGCGATTCTGTTACAATCTGTTAGCGGCTTCGCGTTTAGAATCATTAGAAAGGCATCTTATTCATTCAGTTATCTCATAAGTTTTGTTACAGAGTGCATTATTCAGTTTTGAGATTGAGAGTTCATTGAGAGAGAAGAACTTGGATACAATCTTGAGAGATTGAGTGATTTGTACGTTGTAATTATTGATCGTAGTAGTGAAACCCCTGATCTTCCATGGACATAGATCTTTTAAGATCGAACCACGTAAATCTGTGTTTCTTTTACGTTGATTGTTCATTTTTTGAGTTGGTTACACTATTTCACTGAACTAGTATTAGTTCATAAGCAGTAAGGTAATGGTTCTCGGTTGAAATAATATCACTTGTTTGTTCTAACAATTACTAAAAATGTACTTGGTACTCCACTCATTACTTCACATATATTTTTCTCTGTTTCAATATCTAAAATTACCCTTCATTTTTTTTATTTTATTATTATTATTATTCTTTATTTAAAACATCCAAAAAAATGAAAAACTTATGCCGAGACGGAGGTAGTATTATTCATGAAATTCACATTAAAATCAACCAAGCAGCCCAATCAGAGATTGTACAATCCATAAACAAGCATACATTTAATAAAATTATTAATATTTATTCTGACACACACCTAAATTCCAAAACAATAGGAGAAGAATGAAATAAATATAAAGAAGTTCGTGAGCCAAAGAAAAGTATCGGTCTTAAGGTAACAACTTGGGCCAACTAACCAAGCAGCCCAAACTGAGACAATAAAACAAGCCCAATACATAGAGTAATCTGAATAGTTCCATATATGAATTTATATAACAGTTGGAGTTTTCGTATATAATAATGAATCTTAAAAAATAGAATTCAATCTATTAAATTAAATAGATTTTAAATTCTACACTGATATACAATTAAAGCCCAAGTTTACAAGAATAAGTAAATAAATATTAAATTATAAAGAGAAAAATGAACACCATAAATATATATGGTAAAGTTTTTGAAAGACAAAGTAAATCTTTTAGGCGGATAAATAATTTCCTAAGTAGCATTAAAATAAAAAAATACGAACGGAATTATATTTTCAAATTCAAAGATAGAAAAGAAAAAAAAATGATTTAAAATATTATTTACGATACTAATTGTGTGGTTTCAGTTTCAGTTCGAGTTCCATCTTCTTCAATCCAATCCGAATTGGGCTCACTCCACGACCTTGGCCTCACACCAAACTTGAAGAAGATCACCATTTCCATGGCCTCAAAAAACCTAACACTATCCAAAACCTCATTCCAAGCCCCGCTCACGATGCAGTAATTATTATTATACGGCGGGCGGTGGTGCGCCGCGTGCTGCGACCGCGACACCAGCACGCCGCCGTCCTGGAGGGCCACCACGAGCGGCGGCAGCCTGCTCTTGGTGGAGTGGGCCCACGCGTGGAACTGCTGGCTGAACATGATGCAGCCGGAGCACGTGGCCACGAACCCCAGAGTAGTAGCGTCGTTGCAGATAAAGTTGATGGGGAGAACAACGAAGGTGACCGCACGCGCCAGCGCGTGCAGGTTGTTCGCGAAGTGGCGGCGCGTGATGACCCAGGGCCACCGGTGGTGCCCCTGGAAGGCGTCGATTTGGGCGCCGAAGACCGGGGTTTCGGCTCCGCCATAGTTGTCGATGCCCCAGTGGTACACGCCGGAGCCGAGGTCGGCGAGCAAGTAGCCGAGGGCGGCGGCGATGATCGGCTCCAGCCAAATGTGGGACTCGGCTGCGGCGGCGATGGATTTTGCTAGGGAAATGAGGACGGTGGTGCAGCCGCCGGAGAGCCATGCACGGTGGGCCCAGGTTGATTTGAGAGTCGGGTCGTTAAGAATGGGTGGGCGGAAAGTTATGGGGTCGGAGATGGGGCGGCGGGGCTTGAGCGGCGCGGTGGCGGAGCAATGGACGCGGCGGCGGGTAGGGAGTGTGATTTGATTGAAAAATTGGGATTGGTTGAGAGTATGGGGAGGTTGGGATAGGATAGCCATGGGTAGAGTGGTTGGCGCAAAATGAAACTACGAGCATTTAGTGTTGTAGTATTAATTAAGTTGTCCAAAGTGAGCAAGAAAAAATTGATGGGCTTTTTTTTCTTTTCTTTTTTTTGATTATGATAAAGAAGAATTGGTGGTTATAATTTGAAAATAAAGTCGTCCAAGTGTGATTGAGAATGTGGTAGTTAGGTGGGTTGCGTGGGGATATTGGAATCGTGTACAATTTGTGTTCAACAATTTGTTTGCGTTTTGTAGCTGGGTATTGATGGACTAAAACGAGAGGCATGGCGGAGGAGAGGAGAAAACCCATAACTTTGACACAATTTCATTTAAAAAGTTAATTTTTATCAAAGTTTTTAGTTTCGTTCAAAATTAAGAGAACCATTTTTTGGGTCATTATATTTTTATTGAAGTCAACAAAAAATTGAAATTAAAAAAATGATGGTACGGGGTTAATAATATTGTAGCTAGTACGAATTTAATTAGATTGTGGCACAAACTTAAAAGTGATGGTACGAGTTGAATGAAATTGTGGAACTGACTAATGGTGGTATAGAGTTGAAATAAGGGTGGTAGTGATTAGTTTAATAAGAAAGACACTTTGAAGTGATAGATAGTGCAGACGGTTGATTTAATAAGTAGATCAGACTACCTGATTAAAAGTGATAGTGATATGAGATTAATTGAATAGTGATACGGGTTAAAATAATGTTGGTACGAACTAAAATAATGATAGGAAGGAAAAATGGTACACTTGGGAAAAAATATTATTTTGACTAAAAAGGAATGATTACAAATTTTATGACATATTAAACATTTTATTTTTACTAGTTGTGTTACACATGTGTTGCACGTATGTCCTAAGTATGTAATGGTAGTTGATCTAATATATTTTTATTTATTTGTAGAGAGATTTTATGAAATGAAAGTTTCTCATGCACCTATATTTTTATGGTGATGCATGTTACCTTAATGTGGTTCTTGCCGGATTGATTGACGGCGTCTTGGGAAGTTTTGACAATTTCACATAAGGTCGTCAGTCTATGTTTTTGAAGAAAAAAAAATCTCTAGGTTTGACTTCAATCTTAGATGTGGCAAGTTATTGGTTCTGATACTTCCAAAATCATGTTTCAATGGATGTGGAATCAGAATTGAATTGCATTTCAAATTTTAGTCAAGTTAGTTTGTTAACAAAATTTCACATAAAATATTTCATAGATCTGGAATCCGTGAATACATGATCCGCCAGTAAGAAAGAAAAGCGCATAAACACATCTGTTAGAATCCTGGATGGACTCAATTCTCCGCATTGGTATGATATTGTTCGCTTTGGGCCAAGCTCGCACGGATTTATTTTTGGGAATCTCCCAAAAGACCTCATACCAATTGAGATAGTGTCCATCCTAATAAACCCATGATCTCCCATATTATTTCGATGTGGGATATTGTTTGATACCCCAACAATCCTCCCCTCAAACAAAGACCACCGAGTCTCTCCTCAAATGACCTGCTCTATCCAGGTCAACGCCACACAGTCCATAGAGACATTTGTTTCTTTCACCAAGGCTCACCACAAAACGACTCCACAAAGACTGTCATTTACCGTCTTATTTGTTCAATACCGGGGACTACTCCACATCATTTCGTCTGGAACCATGGCTCTAATAACCCAATGTGATAAGCCCATTCCATAATTCTACGTCATCTTTCCTGATACTCCCTAATCTCAGTGATACGCTAATTGCTCCAATTTCAATTACATGATTAACTTACCTTCTGCGGCCCTGATTTCTTGGCACTGACAACCGCGATAATTTGTGTCAATCTTGTTGATTGCCCCCTATAAAGTCTTAGTGCTAGGACTGCATTAGGTGGGGTGTGAATTCAAATTCTTTGTGAGAATTAGTGGTGATACCGAGGTTGAGGGAGAAGAGGGTAAGGGGTGTTCTTGCCTACATCATTGCCGGAAAAGAATACTTGAGCCCGAGATAAACCCTAATTCAAGTGGAGACGGTGGCCTCGAAACCCAACAGTGGTATCAAGAGCCGGGTTGCTGCCGTCGCAACACGCGCCACCACGCCGCCTCTCTTTGAGCGGCTTGCCGCCGTTCGTGTCTGTGTGCCACCCCTTCTAGATCAGACTTGCTCACCGTCAATTTCTGGCGTCGCCGCAACAGGTAAGCAGGCGAGTTTGTTTGTCTCTTCTCTTTCTTTCCGATTAGGTTGAGGAATTTTTTTTTTTGGGGGGAAGAAAACTGTTTGGGCATTAACTTTCCAAGAATTTTGATTGTTGGGCTTGTGGCGTGACTTCTGGAAGGGTATTGTGTTTTTTCCCAAAATTCTTTTTTTTTTATCTATTCTTTTTGATTGAGGTTAATTTGGCAGCGTATTCATGTTATTGTTCATATTAATTGTTTCAATTGTTTTTGAATAATTAATATAAGTAATTGAAGTACAGGTTGTCAAGTGGTGGGTGGCGGCTAGGTGAATTGATTGTTTCTTCCATTTCAATTAATTTGATTTGATCCAGTGTGTGGTTTGGATCTGAGATTTAATTTTGAAACAAACTGACGCGGGATATTGGTGCATTGTTGTCCATCATGATTTGTTTGGTCCTATAATCGGGTGTTCTTGGTGGGTATTTTGGAATTCTTACGATAGGATTCTGCTCTGATATAAAAGCTTATCCCTAAATTTTTATAGCTTTCGTAGTGGAAGTTGTGAATTGCTTGCTATATAGTATAGGTTTATTTGTTGAATCAGTTATTCGTTGTTTATTTGTTTCCGCTTATCGTTGTTTATTTGTTTCCGCTTAATTGTCTGTGTGTTTTCTTTGTGTGGTTTAATTATGTTTGCTAATATGGCTTCACATTTCCCTTTTGGCATGCAATCATGTTGGACCGGGAGCACAATCAGAATTGATGTACTGTCCTCGTCTTTTCTTTGTGTGGTTTAATTATGTTTGCTAATATGGCTTCACATTTCCCTTTTGGCATGCAACCTTGTTGGACCGGGAGCACAATCAGAATTGATGTACTGTCCTCGCAAACCAACACGGGTCTTTTCTAGCGTGCTTTGTCCTCACTCGCACACACCCTGAAAACTTACCAGGGGGTCACCCATCATGAAATTGCTCCAAGTCAAGCACACTTAACTTTAGAGTTCTTTCACAATGGACACCAGAAAAGAAGATGTACATTGTTGGTATGAGTAGTACTAATCAATTCCTTTTAACGTGCCTTATGTTGAATGCCTTAGCCGTGCTACGATCAGGCCATATTTCAGGACTCGCATCATCTGGCACACGACCTTGGCTGGGAACTGCTGGAACCCATATCCCAACAAACATTTTGATGGAAAAACTGATTTCAGTATGTGGAAACAAAAAATAAAATGTGTTTTGATTCAACAACGTGTGTTTAAGGCTATTGTTGAGTCTTATGCTTCCACTGATACTGTTGATAAAAAGAAGGAAATCAATGAACTTGCTTTATCTGCTATCACCTTGCATTTATCTGATTTTATGTGCTCAGGAAAGTAGGTGTTATGGACTCTGCCAAGGAGTTATGAGACAAATTGGCAGAGCTATACACTGATACTTCGTTGCCTAGTAAACTCTTCCTTTTAGAAAAATTCTTTCGTTTAAAGCTTGATTTGAATCGTGATATTGAAGAGAATTTGGATGTATTTACTAAATTGATTCAGGATATTAAGTTGACTGGTGATAAGAATTTTGATGAATATTCTCCTGTGTCATTCCTGACTCTTATAATGATGTTAAATCTGCTATAAAGTATGGTAGAGATTATGTGACGCTTGATATTGTGGTAAATGGTCTTAAGAGTAAGGAATTTGATTTGAAACATAATGGGAGTATGAATCCTTCTGGTGAGGTTATGCATGTTAGAGGGAAGGGTGGTAAGAAGCATGATAGTTCTAATGATGAGAATGATGAATCTGGTAGAAAGTCAAAATCTCGTGGTAAGTGTTATAATTGTGGTGATCTTGGTCATATGATTAAGGAATGCACTAAGCCTAGAAAGAACCAGCAGCCTAATAATGATCAGCAAGAGAATCGTGCTAATGTGGCTACTACTTGTGAAGGTTATGAGGACTTCGGTGTTGTCCATTGAGTTTTTGGTGCTTTTTGTGCTCGTGTGTGCTTCTTTGTGCTCCTTTGTGCTCTTTGTGAATGTTTCTTTGTGCGTCTTAGTGCTTGTTTCTTTGTGCTTCTTTGTGTGTCTTGGTGCATGTTTCTTTGTGTGTCTTGGTGCATGTTTCTTTGTGCTTGCTTTGTGTGCTTTTGTGGATGCTTCGAGTAAGGTGGAGCTTTTGTGTCCTTGTGTTTGGGCTCTTACGTACATGAACTAACTTTGTGTTTTTTCTGTGCAGGTATGGGAAACTAACTTTGTGTGTTTTTTGTGCAGGTATGTGGGAGCGGGGTTGGGTGATGATGAAATCCTGATTTCCTAGGTATGGAACGGTGTATTGGCATTGGACCAAAAAGGTGGAGATGTGATGGGCTAATGTTGTTGGGTGATTGAGCTTTGGCCCAATAGTAATTCTTAAAGTCCATTCCATAATTCTACGTCCTCTTTCCTGATACTCCCTAATCTTAGTGATACACTAATTGCTCCAATCTCAATTACACGATTGACTTACCTTCTGCAGCCCTGATTTCTTGGCATTGACAACCGGCACAATTTGTGTCAACCATATTGATTGCCCCCTATAAAGTCTTGGTGCTAGGGCTGCATTAGGTGGGGTGCGAATTCAAATTCTTTGTGAGAGTTTAGTGGTGAAAACGAAGTTGAGGGAGAAGAGGGAAAGGGGTGTTCTTGCCTACATTGTTGCCGGAAAAGGATACCTGAGCACGGGATAAATCCTAATTCGTGCTGGAGACGGTGGCCTCGAAACCCAACAACATAGAGGAAAATTTGTGAATCATGTGCGAGTCGAATCATTCAAACGGATTTTTCTATAAAATTCGCGCAAAGGCAAAATAACAAAACTAGTTTCCAAGTCTGTATTACTATAAGAACAAGCATGTGATACTCCAGTCTTGTGTAAACCAATCTAACCACCGTAGCTAGGTGCAAATAACACATACTGTCAGTAATAAGCCAATAAAAGTGGAGACAAATGACTAATTTCAAAATACGAAAAGTTAGGGGACTAAAAATAAATATGAAAAAACACTAAAACTTTACTTTACTTGTATATAAAGATAGTGATGTTTAGGTTAAGAATGATTTTTGCTTCTTGACTTAATTTTTTTGATTTAAGTATTCTTTTCTAAATAAGTTTGCAATATATATATATATATATACGCTTTTAAAAAAATAATTAAAATTAGTAATCATACGAGAAAATTGCTTAATAGTACTCCCTTTGTCCCAACTCTTTTTTCACACTACATTTTTTTTCGTACTTTAGCGAGCGAATTCTTTATTAGTATTTTAAATGATAAAGTGACTTTTAAGGAGGGGTATGATAGATCTACATCTCCTCTATTATAATATCTCCGTAAAAATTATTTATCATTTCAAATACTAATATGAGCTAAAAAGAGTTGGGATGGAGGTAGTAGAAAGTGGCGGTGATTATGAGCTAAAGAGTGCACCTCCACTTTCCTAAAACCTACATTTGCTTTATTGGATTACTTACATAGAAAAATGTGTGCAATTTGACTATATTACCCCTTGTTATACTTTTTAACACTAAAAGCTGCACATTATTATTGGACCCCTATTTTCGAGTCATCCACATTTGGAGCCACCATTTTCAGTGCGTCTTATTTTTGGCCTGTAGTTTTGGTCTCTTAATTATTTTTTCGAGTTTTTTTTTTTGGCTTTTTTCAAGCCACTAATTTCAGGCTTATGTTTTTCAAATTTATATATTCAGGTCGTATTTTTTTTGGGGATTGAGCCTAGTTTTTCTTATCGGGCTCTTATATTTTCAAAATTTATATATATGTCTGCACACACAATAAGAATTGAACATCCTTGATAATAATTGAACACACGCATAAAAAATTGTATATACTCTAGAATAACTGCATACACATAATACAAAATGAATAATCATTGCACATACACATAACAAATATGCACACACTCTTGAATAATAGCACAATTATTTAAAATCTCTTTGGAGCATTTTTACAAACATCTTATAGGCAAAACTATAATCTTCCTTGTCACGAGGCAATATAATTAATCGAATATGAAGAATACATCAAAAGCATCATTTTTCGGTAGGAAGCTTGGGAGGAGTAAGGTCTTGAACTATAAACGAGATGGAGTAAATGGAGTGTGGGGCGGGTGCCTAGAAAGGAGTTGTAGGTCCGCAGCAGGAAATGAAATGGGAGAAAGAAGGGAAAGAGAGCAAAGTGGGTGGAAACAGAGATAAAGTAGTGATTGAGTGCCTGGAATATAAAAAAATGGGTTTCAAATTAAAATTGAGGGCATAAGGGTAATTTTACAACTCATTTTATATGTATTAGTAATCTCAAAAAGTTTTTGTACCTGTTGGTAAAATTTTCTTTCACTTTGTGTGTCTTAGACATAAATCATAGTAGAAATTGATAGCATTTGTCAAAAAATCAAAGAAAAGTTGACATTTGCACAAAAAATTAGTACTAATATTTTAAAAACTCCATAATCCATCAAAAACACCTCTTTTTCACCTTGGTTTAACTTTGAGTTTATAAACTCGGGGTATTAACTCGATAAACATAAATACTATTATATTTTTATTCTAATTTTTATCTTTATACTTATTTTTATAATAATATGCCGTATATGATTAGGTAAAAAATAAAATAAAACAAAAACAAATTATACATATATTAAATACTCCCTACATCTCACAACACATTGCTCGTAGTTTTAAAAAAAAGTATAGTTTGTAGAGTGTTCGAAAATAATTTTATAAAATTTTATATATAAAGTAAATAAAGTAGTTTGATTGAATGAATGTGTGAGTCCAAAAAATAATGACATTTTATGTAAATATATAAATATTATGAAGGGAAAATTTAATGAAAAGTTTACTTTTTTAGGTGTGTAAAGTATCATGAAACGTTCTAATAAATAAAATATGCAATGTGTTAAGGGATCGATGAAATATTATTTAATAATTTTTGCAATTCATGTTAAAATAACGAGATTAAGTTTTTTATAGTCCTATAACTTTGCGTCGTTTTGAAATTGGTCCCGTATGGTTTGACTTTTTGATTTCTACGTATTTTGATTTATTTTTTTATTTTTGGGTCAGTTTAGACCCAATAAACTGACCTGATTTGTTTTGTCTTTTAATGTACACATTATTTTTAAACCAAATCAAAAATCTGGCTAAGATTATTATGATTAAAAAAGTTCAGGTGACACTTCGAAATTAAAGGGAATAACAAAATAATTACACATGTAGCGGTTACCTGCTTGGTAACCTGTTGTAGCAGGTGAAAATGACCAATTTAAAAAAATTAGAAACTTACAGGACCAATATCAAAAATTTTAAAAACTTACAGGTGTTGGGATTATACTGAAAAGTATGCTTTTTACTTTGTATAATCAAAACTGAATTTTCAGACTTATTTACTTAAATAAATTGTTTATCACTGATGCTTTAAATATGATTGAATGTTATATATGTTTACTGCATAACTGTTCAATAATTCGTACGTGTTACACTGTAGTTAATTTAGTGATACCAGATCACAGAAGATTAAATTAACAGTCCCTTGTAACTATAAGTACGCCATTCACGACCTAGATGGAAATGAACAACCATCGTGAAAGGTTGAGGTGTAAGGCTCAGATTGGTTTGTCTTGACCAAGATATTACACTAGTGCATGACTGATGCGCTGAATAGGACCTACAGGAGGATAAATTCTTCAGAACTGAACAAGGAAGAATTAGACCTCAGTGGTTCGTTGTTTCTAAACCTTCGTTCCTTAAATAGGATCACGTGGGATTGGTAACTATTGCTTTGACTTATCATGGGTAGCGAATCAGAGAGATTCAATACTTTTTATCTTGGGTAATATTATTGGTCACATGTGATTGCTAAGATTTAATACGAAGAATCGTGTGCAAGTACGCTTGCTTGATTTGCCCCCTTGGGAGGTTCATAAGCTTTATCATACCAAATCTTGCAAGTGGAATTAGTTTCCGGTATGGATAATAACGTTGAACCGTTCCTTGACCAAGGACAAAAGATATTAATTAACGGAAATCTATTTCAGTGGCTTGAATTAATTAATGGGCTAGACAATCTTAAACACGGAAAATAATGACCGGGAGCCATATTGACTGTAATATGGGCTAAGATGGATAGTGCAATATTAATTATGTAGTGGGATTAATTAATATTTATGGGCTTGAATTATATTGTGGCTCAATATTAAATATTCAAGATCCATTAGAAGGTCCAATCTTAATTCTCCTAAAGGCCCCCTGAGTAGCCCAACAAATAGTCAATTAACTGAAAAGGTGATTAAAATAAAATAAATATTGTTGCTTAATTTTTCCCTAATATTTCGAAATTTATGGATAAAAGAGGGATAAAGATTTTCTTTGAATTTTGTTATGGAATGAAGGTATGTATTCTTGGAATACAAGATTATCTCATTAAATTCAAGAAATCTCCCACTTGGTTATCTATATAGAATTTTCGAAAATTTGAAGATAATGGGCAAGAAAGATTTTCTTGATTTTCTTGAAAAGATATTATGGAAGATATGTATTTCTTGAAATACAAGAATATCTCATAAATTCAAGAAGATCCAAATCTTGGAATCTTGCAAGGCATTATTTTCGAAATTCCATAATATTTGAGGAGGTGAGATTTTTGTGGAATATTTTAATTATGGGAAAAAGAATATAGGAGATATATTCAAGATTTCTTGGTGACCAAGAAAAGTCTTTTCCCACATTGATTTTCTACAAGAATTTCGACCACTCCCTCTCCTATAAATAGGGGATGATTAGTTCATTCCCAAGTACAATTCCATGTGCTGGAAATATTAGCAAATCCACAAAGGTGGTGCAACAAAGTTTATTTTTCCTTTTGTTAATTGTTCGACGAGTGTCCTTCCACATGATAGTTGAGCAAGGGCTAAGGGAATACTTGGGAAGTCCTTTTGGTTAGTCCGTCCGACCGAAGTCACTGCCATCCCGAGAGGTACGCTCACTTAAACCCGTAGATTCCGCATGCGTAGGTTTTACGTGGCTTTTTATATGCATGATATGTTGTTGCAATTATTATTTGAATTAATATAGGATTAATTCATGCTAGTAATAATTAATGAATTAAATTTGTTTTTAAATATTCACCCCGAATAGATCTGTGCAAATCATTCCCCAACAATCGCATCGAGCCACTAGTTTTGACTCTGAATTTTTTAAATTGTAATTTAATTAAATGGACATTAAATTTGAAATCGATAGTAGAACTCATTAGATCTGCTTTTGCGGTATCCAATTGTCATGGATTTTAATGTGTTTATTTATGCATGCATATAAACTGTGGTTTTTTTTTAATTTGATTCGTTCGGATTTGTTTTGCCTCGTGAGAAAATCCACGAGTAGATTAGGATTTGTTTGATTTGATCAATGTAATAGACTAGTCTAGATCTAGGTTTATTTTTTTTTTTTGTAAATAAATTGTAACCGGGATCGAAACGAAGAGACGAAGAATTAAAGGATGAAATCGAGAACCAGGCGTGGGTAAGGCGGCGGCCGCCCAGACGCACGGGCATGTGGCGAGGGCCGGAGGTCGAGCACGAAGCGAGAGAAGGGGCCGGTCACGGGCGGGCGCTTAAGCGCTTATGGGTACTGCGGCGCGCCCGCATCGAAGCAGACGGGCGGATGACGGATGCCTGGCGGCCAGACGGATACGCTGGGCTGGATACGTGGCGCCGTCTTGAGGTCTGTGGCGTAGGCGGCGGCGGCGAATAGCGGGATGCGCGTGACGCTCGCCGAGATCTGCTGACGCTGCCGACACTTCGCCGGAGGAGTGCCGAGGCATCTTAGGGCGAGAGGGCTCCGCCGGGCGCGCCGAAGCCGCCGAGGCCGCCTGGGCCAAGTGGCCGACGGGATGAGGGTGTGCATCCCGGCCATGAAATAAGCCGTGGGCGTTTTTGAGACGGCATTTTTTTTCGAGACGAACGAGTGGGAGAAATTCGAGACATGTTTCTTCAAGATCAAGCTAAGAAAAAATCAAACCATGACAATTGGATAATTTGTGCCCAATATGTTTATTTTTTTCTGCTTTTGCTTGATTTATTTGTGCTATCTTATGCTTTATTTAATTTGTTTAAATGTGTTTGCATGAGGGTTGCCAAATGGAAAAATCTCACCTTCAAAATTACTAAGTATGTTTAAATAATTAATTGACAATTTTATTCAAGATAATAAAATTGAATTAATTTTGACCTCCATGATTTATTTATTTGTGAATTCTTTTGGAGAAATTCCCCCAACGGGACGGTCAAAAGATAGGTTTCACATGAATAAATTCCAAACAGATGATTGTGGGTTATTACTAGTGGCGACGATGACCCTCCCAACGAGGCTCGATCAAAGCGAAATAGTAATCCTGTATTTAATCATGGTTATTACTTAGGTATAAAATTGATATGCATATACTTCTCCGAAGTCCCTGTCAATTTTATATTGGTCAAGTAGGAGCCAACTATTAATCTGGATATTAAAGGTTTGTAACTGTTCTTGTTTGTAACCTGCTTGAATGTGTTTAAATAATGACCCACCCAACGTGGCTTATTTAAACTGTTTTGAGATGTTGGTTGATGCATGTTCATATTTTTTTGAGATTTTAATATGATGCATGTGATCAAACCTTGTGATATATTGGTGCTTATGCATATTATTATTTATTTCAGTTCATCATGTCGCAACGTTTTAATCCACTATTCAATATACTGAAAGACAATTTGCTCACTGGAGAAAATTTTGTTGATTGGAATCGAAAACTCACTATTGTCCTCACTGCACAAAGCCATAACTGGGTTCTGACCACACCTAAACCGGATAAACCATCAGATGAGTCCACTAAAACATTTAAGAAAGAGTATGCTGACTGGGAGCGGTCTAACGAAATGGCAAAGTGTACCATCTTGGCTTCTATGTCAGATGTGTTGCAACACCAACACCAGAACGTTGAGACCGTTGCGGAAATCATGACTAGTCTTAAAGCGATGTTTCAACATCAGAACCGTGTGGCTCGTCAGATCACCATGAGGGACTTGCTCTCTATGAAAATGGTGGAGGGAACGCCCGTAAGGGAGCACGTTCTCCAGATGATGGCTCACCTTAATAAACTTGAGGTACTTGGTGCTGAATACGATATTGAGACCCAAATTGATTTCATGCTCCATTCTCTGCCGAAAAGCTTTGAACAATTCAGGTTGAACTACCAGATGAATAATCAGAAGTTCTCGATGCCTGATCTGTTACAAGCTTTAGTCTCGGCAGAGGCGATATTGGGGCAGAAAAGCCAAGCCTTGGTGGCAAACAGACCTTCTTCTTCTTCTAGACCAAGGGGTGGTAAGAACAAGAAAAGGAACAAAGGCCACAAGCAAGTGAACTCAAGTGTTGCCAATGGCAAAGATAAGGTGAAGAAGGGTGGTGGAGTGAACAAGCCAGCTAAGGGGAAGTGCTTCAACTGCGGTGAGAAAGGACATTGGAGGTCAGCCTGTTCCAGACCTAAGAGGGATGGAAAGAAAGGTAATTCTCACGCACTAGTTGTTGAAACTTGTTTAGCGGCGTATGCCTCCCATTTTGTGGGTGGTGGATACGGGATCCACTAATCATGTTTGTTTCACATTACAGGGGTTCAAGCGGACCCGACAACTTAGTGGGAGTGAGGTCCTCATCACAATGGACGATGCTACGAGAGTGGCAGCTGAAGCAGTGGGAGAAGTGCACCTGTCTTTTGAAGACAGTGTTTTAATTTTTTTTGAGATATTCTTTACGTTCCGGATTTTTAGAAAGAATTCGTTTTCAGTTTCTAAAACTTTTATGATGGATATTTGGTTACTTTTTAATAAAGTTGTTACCATTTTTTGATAAATTTATATGTCATGGAACGTTGTTGAATAATCTCTATACAATTAACTATGCACACCACTCACGAAATGTATCCTATAACACATCAATTGTTTCCGAGAAAAGAAAAACGTTCATCAGACGTGAACGAGACACTTCTTTGGCATCTAAGATTGGGTCATATAAATCCAAAGAGGATCCAAAGGTTGGTGAGAGACGGTTCACTTGGGCTTCTCCAAGATTGAACCGATTCCAACCTGCGAATCATGTTTGGAGAGTAATATGACCGAGAGGGCATTTGGAGCCAAGGGGAATAGGGCCAAAGAAGTGTTAGAGATCATTTACACAGATGTGCGTAGTTCAATGTCAACCAAAGCAAGAGGAGGTTATGAGTAATTTTATTGATGATTACTCAAGGTACATTTTCCTTATGAAGCATGAATCTGAGACCTTTGAGAAATTCTAAGAATTTAAGGCTCAAACAGAGAATCACAAGGAAAAACGTATCAAGTCTCTACGATCTGATCGTGGGGGCGAATACCTCAGCAATGAGTTTTTGAACTACTTATCTGATGAAGGGATTGTATCCCAGCTCACTGCACCTGGAACCCTTCAACAAAACGGGGTTGCAGAGCGAAGCAACAGAATTCTTTTGGAAATGGTTAGATCAATGATGAGTTATGCGGATCTTCCCGAGTCGTTCTGGGGTCATACCTTGGAAACAGCGACTTACATTCTGAACTTGGTGCTATCCAAATCGGTTCCCAAAACTCCCAAAGAATTGTGGACCCAAGCGCAAGCCTAGTATGAGACACATGAGAATTTGGGGGTGTCCCGCCTACGTGTTGGACAAGGAAATTGGTAAATTGGATCCTCGATCAGAATTAAGGTTGTTTGTAGGATACCCCGAGGGAACAAAAGGGTGTATGTTCTATAGTCCCGAAGATCAAAAGGTGGTCATCAGAACCCACTTTAGATTTTTGGAAGAAGACTATATGAACCAAAGAAAACCCAGAAGTGAGATTACCTTAAATGAGCTTAGAGGGCAAACCTCGATTAAATGTATTTAGATGATATACCAAACGATACGCTTTTCCACAACCGGAGCCTCATCATAGTGGGAGGGTTGTTAGACAAATTTTGAGAGATTCATGGGAATAGGAGAGTCCTCGGACTTGATTCCCTAAATCGCACCCATGGACATATGACGAGGCACTCCAAGATTAGGATGCGATTCTTGCAAAAACAAAGAATGAAAGCCAAAGTGGGTTCTATGTTTCATAATAGAGTGTGGGAGCTAGTCGAACCACTTAATGGGGTTAAACTCATTAGATGCAAGTGGGTATATAAGAGGAAAAGAGGACCAGACGGGAAGGTTGAAACCTTTAAAGCAAGACTAGTGGCGAAAGGTTACACTCGTAAAGAAGGGATCGATTATGAGGAAACTTTTTTAGCAGTAGCCATGCTTAAGTCCATCCAGATTCTCTTATCGATTCTTGTCACAAGATTTCGACTTTGAAATCAAGCAAATAGATGTCAAGACAAACTTTTCCTTAACTAAGTCTTGATAAAGTGATCTATATGCAACAACCCTAAGGTTTCATTGAAACAAAAAGAACACCTAGTTTGTAAGCTCAAGAGGTCCATTTACTTTTTTCAAACAAGCATCCAGAACTTGGAACCAAAGTTTTGATCATGTAATAAAGTCTTATGGGTTTGATCAAAATGAGTTTAAAAGTTGTGTGGATAAAAAGCACGTCGGAACTGCATTGGTATTCTTAGTACTATACGTAGATGACATTGTGATCATCGGGAACGATGTGAAGGTGTGATCAGACGTAAGGGCATGGTTTTCAAAACAGTTTGATATGAAAGACTTAGGGAAAAGCCGGTCACATCCTTGGGATCAAGATCGCAAGAAAAGGATGATCGGGTTATCGCAAGTTTCATACATACAGAACCGCTCTTGAAACGATCAAAGATGCAAGATTCCAAGAAAGGATTCGTACCTTTCAGACTTGGAATCCATCTATCTAAGAAAATGTCCCCTAAGACGAAAAGGGAGATAGATGACATGAAAGGTATTCCTTGTGCTTCGGCTGTCGGAACCTTATGTATGCATTGCTGTGTACGAGACCGGATATCTACTTTACCGTAGGCATGGTAGAAAGATATCAAAGTAACCCAGGGAAAGCTCATTGATCTACGCTTAAAAACATTCGAAGTGTCCGAAAAGAACTGGGATAGAATGTTGATTTATCGATCGATACTCCAATCCCCATCGGCCACACGAACTCGATTTCCAATCGATTTAGATTCCGAAAATTATCCGCCTCGCCAGTGTGTTTCCATTTGGGAAGTGTAGCCATCAAATGGACGAGTGTGAAGCGTAAATGCATCAATCGACTCAACCATGGAAGTCTGGGTAAGTAGTCGCTTGTGAAGTAGTGAAAGAACCGATTGGGCACTAGATCTTCTTAGTGGACTTGGATGGTGTTCTCAATTTGTCTAAAGATATCCGCTAGTAGGGCGCTTGCAAAATTCAAGAGAACCAAGAGTCCATGAGTCAAACAAACACATTAAAGGAAAGACATCTTATACGAGAAATCGTTAAGAGAGGAGATATAGATGTGACAAAGATAACGTCTGAGGACAGCCTAGCAGATCCATTCACAAAGCGTCCGCCTCTCAATACATTTGAGAGACATGTGAGTGGAATGGGTGTCAAGACCGATTGCCAACTGCTTTGAGTATAAGTGGGAGAAATTATTAGGTTCGTGTAGGTGACATTAGTTGTCACAGATCTACACGAGACATGTTGTAGTATACTTAAAAGCAGACTTTGAGTATAAGTGGGAGATTGTTGGGATTATACTGAAAAGTATGCTTTTTACTTTGTATAATCGAAACCTAATTTTCGCACTTATTTATTTGAAATAAATTGTTTATCATCGATGCTTTAAATATGATTGAATGTTATACATGTTTCTTTGCATAACTGCTCAATAATTAAATGACGTGTTACAATCAGTAGTTAATTTAGTGATACCGGATCACGAAGATTAAACTAACAAATCCTTTGTAACTATAAGTCGCCATTCACGACCTAGATGGAAATGAACAACCATCGCGAAAGGTTGAGGTGTAAGGCTCGATTGGTTTGTCTTGACCAAGAGATTACACTAGTGCATGGTGATCTTGTTGAATAGGACCTCCAGGAGGATAAATTCTTGAGAATCGAATAAGGAAGAATTAGACCTCGGTGGTTCGTTGTTTCTTAACCTTCGTTCCTTAAATAGGATCACGTGAGATTGGTAACTATTGCTTTGACTTATCATGGGTAAATAATCGCAGAGATTCAATACTTTTTATCTTGGGCAATATTATTGGTCACACGTGATTGCTAAGATTTAATACTAAGAATCGTGTGCAAAGACGCTTGCTTGATTTGCCCTTGGAGGTTCATAAAAAAACTTTATCATACCAAATCTTGCAAGTGGAATTAGTTTCCTGTATGGATAATAACGTTGAACCGTTCCTTGACCAAGGACAAAAGATATTAATTAACGGAAAGATATTTCAGTGGCTTGAATTAATTAATGGGCTAGACAATCTTAAACACGGGAAATAATGACCGGGAGCCATATTTACTGTAATATGAGTTAAGATGGATATTGCAATATTAATTATGTAGTGGGATTAATTAATATTTATGGGCTTGAATTATATTGTGGCTCAATATTAGATATTCAAGATCCATTAGAAGATCCAATCTTAATTCTCCTAAAGGCCCTCTGAGTAGCCCAACAAATAGTCCATTAACTGAAAAGGTGATTAAAATAAAATAAATATTGTTGCTTAATTTTTCCCTAATATTTCGAAATTTATGGATAAAAGAGGGAAAAAGTTTTTCTTTGAATTTTGTTATGGAATGAAGATATGTATTCTTGGAATACAAGATTATCTCATTAAATTCAAGAAATCTCCCACTTGGTTATCTATATAGAATTTTCGAAAATTTGAAGATAATGGGCAAGAAAGATTTTCTTGATTTTCTTGAAAAGATATTATGGAAGATATGTATTTCTTGAAATACAAGAATATCTCATAAATTCAAGAAGATCCAAATCTTGGAATCTTGCAAGGCATTATTTTCGAAATTCCATAATATTTGAGGAGGTGGGATTTTTGTGGAATATTTTAATTATGAGAAAAAGAATATAAGAGATATATTCAAGATTTCTTGGTGACCAAGAAAAGTCTTTTCCCACATTGATTTTCTACAAGAATTTCGACCACACCCTCTCCTATAAATAGGGGATGATTAGTTCATTCCCAAGTACAATTCCATGTGCTGGAAATATTAGCAAATCCACAAAGGTGGTGCAACAAAGTTTATTTTTCCTTTTGTTAATTGTTCGACGAGTGTCCTTTCACCAGATAGTTGAGCAAGGGCTAAGGGAATACTTGGGAAGTCCTTTTGGTTAGTCCGTCCGACCGAAGTCACTGCCATCCCGAGGGGTACGCTCACGTAAACCTTAGATTCTGCATGCGTAGGTTTTACGTGACTTTTTATATGCATGATATGTTGTTGCAAATATTATTTGAATTAATATATGATTAATTCATGCTAGTAATAATTAATGAATTAAATTTGTTTTTAAATATTCACCCCGAATAGATCTGTGCAAATCATTCCCCAACAACAGGACCAAAATAAAAAAGTCAAAACGTACTGGACCAATTTTAAAACGAAACATTGTTCTTGATTAAAAAATAAAATAATCCCTAAAATAAAATATCCTACTACAAATATTTTGGGCCAGACCAGAGGAGGGTCAACCGACTGGAGTCGACTTAACTTATTTACACTTCCAAATAAAGGTATCTTGATATGAACAAAAGTTAATTCTCAATGCGCTAAAATTTTGATTACAACAAGTCAAACCTTTACCTTCATAAACCATCTCTCAATCATCGTCTCCAATCCATCTCCCCAGTCTTCAGCCATGAAGCTCATCAGAACCCACCTGATATTATCGGCAATTTTCATCATTTGTGATCTCCACTCCCCGAAGGTACAAGCCATTAAAGCGCCCTTTCATCCCGGAGACATATTGCCCCTGCTGCCTGTACAAGTCTCCTGGCCTATTCTGAACAGGCTCAACAACGCAGCAGACCTCCTGCCGTCTTTCGTGGGCGCTGCCGCTGCTACAAATAATTCAATTCTAAGTTGGAAGGGAGCTTGTTTTTATAATAACACTGCTTGGTTGGAGTTTCACAATAACAGTGGAACTCAATTTGGGGGCGGTACTCTCCATATTAAGGTTAATTTAATTTCTGTTTCTGTTACATCTTCTTTGTTGTTTGGGTTTTTTTTGGAGGTTTGTGGATTTTTTTTCAATATTGATCTGTTTTTGGGTTGTTATTGTTGTTGGGGATTGTTTAACAATCGATTGATTAAAAGGGGGAATATTTTTAATATAACTTACCTTGTATGCAACGATTTTATTTAGAGACTGTTCATGTTAAAATTCTTCTAGATTGATTACTTGTTTATTCTGATTATGATTCTTGTTTTCTGGGAGGCGATCAATCATTGTAGTGAAGTTTTATTACCAAAATGGGCCTTGTGAATTTATTTCTTGAATATTCTTATGGAAAATTTGGAAAAATGGGACAGGGTTAAGGCATAGCCTTTTAGATTGCTTTTTACTTATGTTGTTGATTTTCCTTTTCGTGCTTGATATGTAATTTCTATACCAGGTTACCAAAGCACATAGTTGGACATGCATGGATCTTTATGTCTTTGCAACTCCGTATCGTGTAACTTGGGACTATTATTTTCTATCTCGAGAGCATACTCTTGACTTCAAGGAGTGGGAATCAGAAGCCGAGTTTGAATATGTAAGTTTTATTTATTTTTATAATGATCATGATTTCATACTCTGAAGTTATGTATCCAGGTTAAATGTGATTGATTTCCTTGGAAATTAGGTCAAGAATAGGGGAGTTTCGATATTTCTGATGCAAGCGGGGATGATAGGAACCCTTCAGGCTTTATGGGAGGTGTTGCCTTTATTCACAAATACTGGATGGGGTGAGAGCTCTAATCTTGCATTTCTTAAAAAGCACATGGGGGCTTCCTTTGAAGAAAGACCTGAACCATGGGTGACTAACATTACTGTTGAGGATATCCACTCTGGAGATTTCCTTGCATTATCCAAAATACGAGGCAGATGGGGTGGTTTTGAGACCCTAGAAAAGTGGGTGACTGGATCTTACGCTGGTCACACTGCCGTCTTCTTAAGGGACTCGGAAGGGGGCTTATGGGTTGCAGAATCTGGGAACGAAAATGAAGAGGTAGTGGTTTGACTCATCCCACAACTTGGCTTGTTATATTTACATGCAGGGCAAATACTTCTATGCACTAGTTGCACTATGCAATTCATGTGCATTTTTAAATGGTATTAGTTGTTTTCCTAAAAGGCATTAGTTGGTTAGTATTAGTTGTTTTCACTGAACAGTGTTAGGTTTTTTTTTTAATCGAATAGTATTAGCTGTACACCAACTGTATGGTGCAACTGGTGCACCCAAGTGTTACTCTTTGGTTTAAACCCAGATCCTTCTTAAACTCTCTAAAATCTTCTATTTACTTGTTGGCATAAAAGTTTGAGATTTTAAAATTTTGGTTTCTATGTCTCAACAATGTGAAATATTTTGATATGGATTATGAGTAAGCTAATGATGGTCACATTATTTCTTGTTGACTCATTGGGAAATGTCTCTAATGTTACACCTGTTAACTATATGATATATCTATAATCCTGAATATACTTCATTTAATGCACATAATCTACATCAAACATGTGTGTATGTTGAATCTGCATGGAGATATTATGTTTGAGTATGCCTTTAGTTCCATTAAGTGCAAATTATGCACATCTAACATGTGTCTGTTGAATCTGCAGCCTAAAATATTGAAGTTGAATAGTCTATTAGTTATTAAAATTCGAATCCTCATCATTAACATGTTACCTTCTAAATTGGTTATTTAGGGAGAAGATGTAATTGCTATCTTACCATGGGAAGAGTGGTGGGAATTTGAGCTAACAAAAGATGATGCCAACCCGCAAATAGCGTATCTTCCTTTGCATCCTGATCTTCGGGCCAAGTTCAATGAGACTGCTGCCTGGGAATATGCTAAGAGCATGGCAGGAAAGCCATACGGTTATCATAACTTGATATTTAGTTGGATAGACACAATTACTGACAATTATCCAGCACCTCTCGATGCTCACCTGGTACTTTTCTAATTTCCTTTTAAGTTTTTTTCTTGTTGATACAAGCTCAGATCTTTTAGGTGATGTCTTTGTTGGGTTTTAAGTGGTTTTTTAAAAACCGGTTTTGAAAGATCTTGAAATCCTGATAAATAGTAAGGTGTGTTTATGTTTGGGGATTATGAGTAGGGTGTGATTTAACTTTATGTCAAATCAATGTGTAAACTGAGTGATGTTGTAACATTATATTGTTGTTTAGTGTAATTGTAATGATTGAGGGTATGTTCGTTTTGGGCTTACAGTGGGCGTGGAAAATTCTGGACTTGAAAGTCCTTGGATTTTAAAATCCTATTAAAAAAGTTGAGTATGTGTTTGTTGGGGATTTTATAGGATAGGATTGTGTAGGATGGAGAAAAAGTTGATTGATTTGTATTATTATATTATTGTTGTAATGATTGAATGATTGTAATGTGTTGGAAATTGTGTAAAAGTGAGGGGATTATTATTTGTGAGGATATATATACATATATAGCAAATTATTTATTTCAAAATATGATGGGAGTGTAGGGTGTAGGGTGTAGGGTGCAGTAATAGTATTAGAGGTGGATGGTGTAGGATTTCAAAATACTTTTTTTGAGTATTGAAAAGAAAGGTATTTGGGATTGTATAGTCAAAGTCCGTCCGTGGTAGTCGCAAAACGAACATGCCCTGAATGATGTGGGTTATGCTTTAAATATATTAAAGTACAAGGAGAGAAAATTGATTGTATTGGAAAGTGTGATAGTGGGTTTATAGGTGTTGTAGTGTTGGTTTATAAAACCAAATTCCAAAATCCTGAAGTAGAACCGGATGTAGAATTGTAAATCCAAACCTAATTAAAACCCAAAACAAACACCACCTTATTGCCTCCCTTGGAAGTCTAGCTTATCTGTGTTATTTTTATCACCTTTTCAGCAGCAGCTTATTGTTCACATGATTTTGTCATGCTGCAATCATGCACTTTTACTTGATTTTATTGGCTCAAGTGGTATTTTCTTTTTTATTTTCTTGGAGAAAACACAATTGTGTACATAGAAGCCCTTATAATCTGGTTTCATGTCAATTTCTGAAGCTGGTGATCTTATTGGTGGTATCAATTGAATTGTATACTTCATTGGGATCATCAACACTTAAATAATCAACAGATATTTATTTAGAGAGAGGTTCAGAAAAATGTTTGATTTCACTTGGTATGTATGCCTAAAAGAGGCAAAGAAGAAGCCTGGAGAATTTCGTTTGGATAATAGAAAATCATAAAGAGTCCAGACAAATATTGTCTGCAGAAGCTATTACTTGGGTTTCTTTAATTTTATTTGACCATCCATTATGTTGATGTAGATGCAATTTTCAATTATCTAGGGCAAATATAAGGGTAATAGACTAATATTTGTCTTTGATGCATTAAAGTGAGAGAGAGAGAGAGAACATACACAACAAATCTTAATGGCATCTGATTCTGCTTTTGATCATTTATGTACTCTAGTCCCATGTTTTTCTAAGAATTCATTGCTTTGTTATATTTTCCCCTTTAACTTGTTAGTCATTTACAGATTGCTTCTGTTATGACCGTTTGGACCCAGCTGGCACCTGATTATGCTGGCAATTTGTGGAATGAAGCACTGAACATGCGTCTCGGAACTCAGGTGCGTAATATTCATCTTATCGAATTTAACACTTAAAAAGTTTTGAAGCACTCAAGTATTGCATGATTCTATGTGAAGAAGTGTGCATATCTTTTATCATGTATTTTAGTCAGTATTATGTTGGAGAATCAAGCATAAAGCTGAGAATTATCATCTAGGTTACCAAGTTAAAAACCTTGAATTAAAACTTGTGTGCACTTGTGCACGGTGCATAACTAATACTTTTAATAGAAACAACTAATACTTTTAATAGAAGCAACTAATACTTTTAATGGAAACAACTAATACTGTTAAGTGAAAACAACTAATATTGTTCAATGAAAACATATGATACTGTTCAGTGAGAACTAATATTGTTCAATGAATGCAACTACTAATACTATTCACTGAAATCAACTAATACCATCTAAAAATCAACTGGTTTATACAAGAATTTGCCAAAAAATCTAATGCCGTGGTGCCATCATACGTTTAAGGTGTAAATATTTACCATATGCAAGTGAATCGCTTTAAAGTGAGAGTTGGCTCACTCCTAGTTAAGGTTGAAGTATATGAAATTTCACTGATTTCACTATTGACACATTAGATATATTAAACATAGTATGCTTTTGTCCCTACAGAACTTGAGCCTTTCAGAAATTATCGTTGAAGTTGAGAAGAAGGGATCATCTTTTGGTGAGTTATTGGCAATTCCTGAGCAAGATGATTGGGTTTATGCTGATGGGAAGTCAGCTTCATGTGTTGCTTTCGTATTTGAATTATACAAGGCAGCAGGACTTTTTGGCGATCTTGCAAGCTCAATTCAAGTCACTGAGTTCACAGTGAGTATGCTGCAGTGCATATGTCTAATAATCATTTAATTTATCATTGACATAATATTAGTTTTGGTCCCTAAAGTTTACCTTTTCCAGTTTTGGTCCTCCACTTTCACTCAGTATTATATTTGATTATAGAAACTCACTTTTACTCTCACATTTGGTCCTACAGTTAGTTGGCCAAAGAATCAACTATTTGGGGATATTAATGTAAAACAATTACATTTTGCACCCCCATATAATTATTAACTACATTTAGCATCCTCAAATAGTTGATTCCACTAGTCAACGGACCGTCAACCAACAGTGGGACCAAATGTGTAATAGTGTACCTCCAGGACCAAGTTTAATAGAAAGATGGGGACTAAAATTGGAAAAAAGGTACACTTTAAAAACCAAAAATGATTATCCCTTTCTCGTTCCTACGCTGTACTTCTTTCTGATTCAGATTGTAAGATAGGAAAAATACCAGAAAACCATATTGCATATTTCTGGTATAGAACTCATGTCTGGTTTATATAAAGCCAACCCAAAATACTAGTAACAAAAACCAAACATCGAGTTCTATATAGGAATTCATAAAGCTGATGAGATTACATAAGCCGTTTATGGGTTGTCTTTAGAGCAAGTCTCTTGTACATCCGTTGTATGTGCAACTGTACATAACTAATATTCTTCAGTGAAACAACTAATAATGTTCAACGAAAATAACTAATACCGTTTAAAAATGCCTTGAGTTGCACGGTGCATCTGGTGCATACAAAGATTTTGTCTCATCTTTATTTATTTGTCTTGACATTTTCAGATAAAAGACGCGTATACCCTCAAGTTCTTTGAAAACAATTCAAGCCGTTTACCAAAGTGGTGCAACGATGAGGACACGGTAAAACTCCCCTTCTGCCAAATTAAAGGGAAATACCGGATGGAGTTACCTGGATACAACACCATGGATCCTTATTCACACATGAACGAGAGGTGCCCAACGTTGCCACCTAAATATTACAGACCGAAGTACTGCTGAGAAATGTAGTTTCACGAGGTTATCATTCCCCGTATCTGATATACTAGCTAGATATTCCCTTGTATATCAATCTTGTACATTTTTAGTTAGTTAGCATACACTATTCACTGTGTTTGGCACATCTAATATTAGTTATCTGCCATAACAAGTGAACATGAACTCGTTAGCAGCGGATCATTGTACGAATGTGCAGTCAGAAATATGAAATCGGATCCCATTTTTAATATATAGTTTAGTTTGAAGTATGCAGCTGATTTCCTCTTTATTTTCTAATGGAATAAAAAGAGATGCATTGAAGATGAACAAACAGCATGTTATTACATTGAATTAACTCAAGAGTTGCAGCTGTTGAAGCTGCAAGAATGTTATATGCCTGTTTTCAAACTCTTTTTTAATGGTGAGAATCACTTTTTTTTGGAAGTAGGTAAGACTAACTTTTTCCAAAAACAAAAAGTGATTCTCACTATTACAAAAGAGTTTGAAAACACCCCATATTCATTTTATGATTCTTTCATCATGATACAAAGTATTATATACGGGATAATATCATTTTTGGTCTCTATATTTTTTTTTCTAGTTTTGGTTCACCTCTTTTGCTCACTATGAAACTTGATTTTGAATGTACACTTATATTTCTATAATTTGGTCACGCCGCTAGTTGACAGCTAGTTGACAAACAAACGGAATTAACTAACTGATGGTGCTAAATGCAATTATTTGGAAATCATTAGTTGATGCAGCGGTGCGTATAGAATTGATGAAGAACACAACTGATAAACAAGAGAGATCAATCTGATAATACATATACTGATTGGGTGACACAAGCATAAGGGTTAATTCATAAATCTCCCAGTCTCAAAATAAAACCAGGCAAAGTATAAAATATAAATACTACTATAAAATAAGGAAAAGAGCTAAAGGCACATAATAACACGTCTGAGCAATAATAAAGGCCGAAATAAAAATTTAGAGAACAGAACTTGGGCTTGTTTATTGGATCAAACTTCCAATTAATTGTATTTAGCACCCTCATATAATTATGAATTACATTTAGTACCCCAAAATAATTGAATTCTCATCCAACGACAGGGGTGTATTGACTCGAAGTCAAGTAATGCCAGACTTACAATGACTCAATTAAAAAAACTCTAAGCTTGAAACTCTAAAACTTGAGCTCGACTCAATTAAAATCACAAAATACTTGAATTCGGTATCTCACGTAACGCTAATTAGAGTTTTAATTTTTTATAACAAGAGTAATTTTTTAAATAATTAGGATATTATTGGTAAAATAGTAAACATACGCGAGCTTGTTCGAGGTGATTTTGAGTTTTTCTTGAATCAAGCATGAGTAGCTCGTAAGCTGAGTCGATTTACTTGCACCCTTAATCGGCAGGACCAAATGTGAGAATAAAATTATACATTTAGAACCAAATTTGCTATTGAATGCAAAAGATGGACCAAATTTCGATAAAAGGTGATCTTCAGGGATTAGAAATGGTATCATCATATTATACATTTTTCTAGCTTAAAGCAACTTCTTTGGCACAATTTGAATCGGAAGTCCTTGTGTAGGAACAGGCATGGGATCCCTTCTAAAGCAGTTATCTTTGAAGCAGAGTGTCCATGTAAAGTGAGTTATGAGATAATGAATTGTCACCAGAGTCTCAATCTTTGCAAATTCATATCCCGGACAAATACGCGGGCCCCCTCCAAACGGAATGTAACTGTAAGGTGGTATCGGCGATGGATTTTCAAATCGAGATGGATCAAACTTTAATGGTTCTGCAAAAATGTTGTCGTCCATGTGAGTCATCCCCGTAACCCAGAATATCTGCAACGTTCCACGATTCATTCAGGTCAAGATGATGAATAAGTATTGAACTGTACACACCTAATACTTTTCAGTGAATACAAGTAATACCTTTTAGTGAAACTACTAATACTATTTAGAAATGCACTTGAGTTGCACGGTGCATTTGGTGCATACAAGACTTTGTCATAAATATTAACAAACAAAAAGGTATGAGGAGCTTGTCTTACTTGCCATCCTTTTGGTATCAAGTATCCTTGATACTCGATGTCCTCCAATGTCTTCCGGAAGCCTCCAAATATCGGAGGAAAGGCTCGAAGAGTCTCCATTGCCACTCTCCATGTGTACTTCATCTTCCCAAGATCTTCCCATGTTAAAGTTTTACCAGAGGGAACACTTTTCTTGATCTCTTCTTGTTCTGCAATGAAAATCGTTCAATGTGATTTGTATCATATGTAAAACAGCTTTATCGTGAAACTGTTTTGCAACTATCACTTTATAGTAAAACAACTAATATTTTTAATGAAACAACTAATACTATTTAAATTACACACAAACTACAAACCGAATGATTCGCCAGATGGTTTACATAAGACTTTACCAAACAGGAAAGAAGCAGTGGAGTTGTACCTTTCAGAACACCTGCGTATATAGTCGGATGATTCGCCAGAACTCGAACAAGAAAAGTAATTACGACAGACGATGTATCGTGTCCTGCAACCATGATAAGCATGACATTATGTATTATCTCATCATCGGAGACGAGTTCTTGGTTTTGTTCCCCGCGAATGCTGAGCAAACAGGCAATGAGGTCTTGGTGAGACGATGCACCATTTGCTAATTGAATCCTTTTTTCACGTATAAGCTCTTTCAGCATTGTCTGAACCTTGGCACTAGCCTTGAGGCTGCGGTTGTAGCGTGTAAACGGGAAATCAATGGGGATTGACCACATCCCATCAATCATCTGCTGGAAATACAGGACAAACACGTCTCTTCTTGCTCCTCGTTCGACACCGAAGAGAAGGGAGCAAATTATGTTGAATGTGAGGGTCTTCATCAGTGGTAAAACCTGAATGAAATCACAGATAGATACCGTATCAAACCATAGGGAAAAGTATACTTATTTAGTGTGCGTTGTAGTCAATGAGTACCCTTCTTGAATAAATTCTTGATCCTCAAGTTAGTCATAGCATTACAACAATCCAAGAACAGGAAAACAGATAATCTCTTCAATCTAACTTGAATTTCTAACTTCTAAGGAATTTGGGATGAAATTAAGAATTATGAATTATTGACATAAAACTCACTGTGTAATTTATGAAATATTTTTCTAAAGAGTAACACTTGGGGTGCACCAGTTGCACCGTGCAACTGGTGCCTGACTAATACTGTTCAACGAAAACAACTAACACTGACCAACTAATACCTTTTAGTATAACAACTAATACCATTTAAAAATACCATATGTTGCGTAACAAATTCATAAAATTATGGTTCATGATCTCTACACATTAATTCTACAAAAAAAATTACGAGTGGGTCTCATGTGCATCCAGGTGCACCGTGCACTCATAGTGCATTTTAGAACCGTGAAACTTGTTATACTGAAATATGCAAATTGTTTGCACTAAACCGTGCAACTATTAATATGGAAAAATAGTTACACGTTTCAATATAAACAAGTTGTATCTTTCACTATAACAAGTTGTAGGGCTCTAAAAAATGCATTATGAGTACACGCATCTGGATGCATACAAGATTTAGCCAAAAATTACTCCATATTCTTTCAAGTCCAAAATTAGAGTTAGTGACTCCAAGATGTTGGGAAACAAACTAGGCTTGTAATCTCCTAACTACTCAAACCCCAACTCCAAAATTTAATCGAGTCAAGCTAACTGAATTACAATAAAACCTTATAACATTACACAAGTTACAGAGTGGATATCATCAAACTTGCATCAAGTTGAACTTGAACAACAAAATTTAAGCTCAAATCTCCAAGAATACAGTAAAAATATCGGCTCTTTACGTACCGTAACTTGAGATTCGCCTTGCCAATGCATCTGAAGGTGACTCCTGACCTCTTCCTCCATCTTCCCAATGTAATTCTTCAAACTATCCGGCTTCAGAAACGAAGCAAGCGCGAATCTAATCCGCTTATGATCGTCTCCAGAAAGTTCCAACAAACTCCTCTCCCCCAAAATCATCTTCACAGACTCTGTCTGATGGTTGCTCAGTTTTTCCTCACCGCTCGTGAAAATGAACTTGTTTGCGCCCTGACCGTGAATGAACACCGTCGGTTTTCCAAACAGGCTCATCTTCGAAACGGGGCCGTATTTCTTGGCTCTATCTGCAATCCATTTCTCTGCAGTGTTTGATCTCATTGACCACAGAAGGCTCAGGCTTTGACCAATGAATGGTATTCCTAGTGATCCGGGTGGCAGCCTTTTCAACGATCTTCGTTGTTTCGTTATGAGGAGAAGGAAGAGAGGGAGGAGGAAGAGAGAAAGAAAGAGGAGGATCATGTTTGAGGATGGAGATGCAGAGAATGGGACTTGTTCTGAATTTGAGTTGGTTCGGCATTTTGACAAGCAGTTGGTGGGCAACTAATTATGTCTTGTTTGTATCGCAACGGAATCTTGTCTTTGTATTACTTGGGATCTATACCTTTGACTATATTGTTATTTTTGTTGATATAATTTTCACTTATTTTTTGAGTATGGCCCACAATTATTGGCTTAAAAAACGAATGATATCATCTATTTCAAATATGGCGTTCCACTCTATGTTTCATAATCTAGATTAATGACACATGGAATAGAAAAAAATATCCAACATTCCATCATAATCTAGGTCCGTGTGATAAAAATTCAGGAAGTAAAATAATATTGGAACATAAAAAGTGGCATAGAGGAATTGATCTGCTTAAAAAACTATGCTGGTGAGTTTCTTGTGAAACAGTTAACATTGATATTGATTTGACATAAATATAAAACATATATTAATGAGTAACACAAATCAGTTAGAGCCATTTTCATTAGTGGTATGTGATTTAGATGGATATAAAACCATGTGATATATTTATTCATTTCAAAGTATTTATTATGGACAAAGTATAGGGTGAACAAGTTTTACAGTGAAACTGGTTAAGAAGTGTGACTTATATTACTGAAGAGTGTGACTCTTTATTATAAAGGGTGTGACTTTTCTATATAAAGGATATTACTTATAAAAGTGAAGGGTGTGACTTATATTATAGCAGAGGGTATCGTAGTAATTACTGAAGGGTGTGACTTATATTACTAAAGAGTGTGATTTATATTACTAAAGAATATGTCTGTAAAAAAAAAAAAAGAAGTCAGTTTCACGGTGAACAAGTTTCACATCATTCCAACTATTTATTATGATGTATTTAAATCATGATTTATTTAAGTCAATTGATATCATGAGATTATGCTTGGTATTATGAATACCACCTAGGAGGTGCGATGTATAATCATGTCAAAATGGAAAAATGAAATACGAGCTTGCAGGCCAAAGGGAAAAGCCATCAATTATACCAAACACTTGAAAAAATGAGATATAATTTATTTTCCCCTCTTTTTCTTTCTTTTCTCATGTAACAAACGGGTTCTTAATATTGATATTGATTTGACATAAACATAAAACACATATTAATAAGTAACACTCTCGTGAATCATGTTTATACATGAACTATATCACTATTATGTACAAAAATTATTTCAGTTATGCACAAACATAATCATTGTTTAAAAAATTCTATATATTTTAAATGGTGATAATTTTTGTACATAACAGTAATAGTTTTTGTGTATAACATTGATGATTTTTTTTACATAAAAGTGATATTAAAAAACACAGAGTTCACCATGAACTATGATCGCACACATTTTTGTCCATATTAATATCAATTTGCAATCTGTATAAAAATCATTTCATAAATTTGTAATATGTACAATTTCTTTAATGAGTAACACTTATGTGAACCAGATCTATATATGAATTATATCTCTATAATACATAAAAAGTAAAAAACTATCATTATTTAAAAAAATTATTTTTAAAATTGTGATAATTTTTGTGCATAACAGTGATATTAGAAAGATACAGTTTACCATGAATTCAAGTTCAGACAATTTTTTGTCTTCTTTAACCTAATTACAAAAACATGGAGTACTATATTTTTTTTATCGATTGCAACCTAAAGTATAATTTAGTTTGCAATCAACCAATTTATTTGAGTGAGTTACTTTCTGGTTCCATTTGACCAATTTTATTGCAAATAGGTTTTCCAAGTATTATAAACATTACTAAAAGGTTTCAAAAGGTGGAAGGATTATATAAATACCTTTAATGAGTTTTCTTGTCCCTATTTTTTTGTCTTCTTGCTCCTATTTTCTATCATGTGTCTATTTTTTTATTCATATTTTGTCTTGTGTCTATTTTCTTTTATTTATTCTTAATTTTTTATATGTATTGTACAATAAGGGAGTTGATTATAATTTTTTAATATTTTTCTTTATTTAAAATAGGATAATAATTTCAAATAGGATTATGTTATGTATACACATTCAGAATTTCATATCTAAATCGATTAAAATACCAAATTTTACATATTTAAAATAAAATAATTACATATTTTCATCGAAATCCTGAAGAAATTTACATATTTTTGTCTTATTCGGTATGCACATATGCATCCGTACATACACATATGCATCCACACATGAACATATGCAACAAAATTAAATTCTAGAAACTTAGCAGATCTATCTTCATCTTCTTCCTCCATCTTCAAATCCACATCTTCAAAAAGCCTTATGAATGAACCACCATCAAATTTCTTCAATATAACCAACCATCATTTATAAAAAGGTCTAAATAGAGAGATGATCTCTTGTGAACTAGGTGATCACATCAGGATAATCGAATTGCAAATTATCATTTAAAAGTAGGTTTAAAGGTTTTTTTTTTTGGTTGGTTAGTTGAGATTCGAGCTCATGTGTTATTGTTGCAATAGGATAATCGATATGCAATTAATTAAAAGTGAATTAAAAGTTTTTTTTTTGTTGGTCAGTTGAGATTGGAGCTCTGGTGTTAGTGTTACCAAATGCGATCTGGGTTGCACAAAAATTTGTCTTATATAGAAAAAGATATAGCATGCTTGATTTCTTTTTCTTCCTGATTATTAGTATACTAACCTCTATAAATTAATACAGTTGAGATCGGAAAAAATATTAATTTTAAAGAGATATTAATTAATTGATAAATTAATAATTTATTAATTTAAAGAGATCTTCTATATTCATTTAATTTAAATTAATTACATCAGAATTCATGAATTTAAATTCAATTATATAGAGATATTAATGAGTATTAAATGTTAGGAACTTGAATCATCTTATTTAATGTCAATCATCTATTGAATTATCCAGGTGAAAATGAAGGATGTTCACAGATCCAAAACTTAGGAGAAATTGTTGATACTATTATTGAAAATTCAATTGAGGATGAAGCTCAAGATGATACGGTACCATTAGAGTCGGTTACGCGAAAAGAAGCAATAGCAGCGGCGAAAATCTTTCATAATTTCTTTATGCAGTCAATGAACGCCACACTAGAGCTTTTAAGTGCCGTGAGAAAAGTGAGAGATGAGATTTATTTTGATTTGAATTTCAATAGAAAACAATCAACACTAGAGTCCTATTTTACCAAGTTGTCTTAGTTATCTTTGTAATTTTATGAGATTATTAATTTATGATTTTGATGGGACCCTTGTATTATATAGGGGTCTTAAAAAAATTATTATTTTATTAATTTATCGAAATTATTAATTTACTCTCAGGGTTCAAGTCGGGACCGAAGGAAAATATTATTTTAGAGATGTTATTAATTTATCGAGTATTAATTTATAGAGATTATAATATATGTATTAATATGGATAAAGTTGTCGGGACGTTCTCTTAACCAAGTTTTGGTATACTCCATGTAATCGAATCAAAATAAAGAAAAAATGTATAACCAATCATGGCTTGACACGGGGATTCGGGGGATGGGGAATAGCCGTTCTCTATACGGATTCGCCCCAAACGAGGCGGAAATTTTGATTTTTTCCTTCGTGGGCCGAGAACGGGGATAATTTATTTCCCATTTGGTGAGGGGAGCGAGGACGGAGATCATACTCAACACCACTTTTCCCGCGATGATTTTATTTATTATATATTAATTCTATTATACTTATTTATATAAAATGTATATTTATAAGTATTTAAATTCAAATTTTATTTATTTCTTATGTTTATTAATTAGTGTAATTTTTAATTTAATATTTTAATCAACTTTATAATATAATTAAAAAGTTATAAGGAAAAAATAAAGATTTAGGAATCCCAGTGGATAAGGGATGGGGAGAAAAAAATCCCTGTTTACTTCGCAAGAATGGGGATGGTGAATTTCCGAATTCGAGAGGATAGGGATGGGGATTGGTCCCCCATCCTCACCCTGTTGTTTTCCCTAGTTACTAAGCCTTGGGAGCGACATGGTTCCCACCACTGCAATTTTGTAAAGGTCAAACACTATGTGAGATGGTCTCACGGTATGACGATTCATAAATTAGTAGAAATTAACACCCACTCTTTTAAAATTATTAGAACGTCATTCTTAAATTATGTTTGTTTCACCACAAGATAATCTACCTACTCAAATTACAACACACCAAACTAAAAATTAAGCAATTGTATATTGAGTGTACTAATCATCTAGCGATGTACATATGCATTTCCTGCAGCAGTTCGAGAACATAATATAAATTTCTCAATCCAATTAAAATTTGATAGACAAAAATGCTAGAATTCGAGAAAAAATTGGTCGAAAAATAAGTTTAGCAATTTATGTGCTAAAAATTTATAGTTTGAATATATAGGTGCAAAGAAGAATAGTTTGGCGGTTTATGTGCAAAATCAGGGATAGATCGGTGGTTTGGATGTATATTAAATCAATCACGACCGCGCTCTTCTTCCGCACGACCGAAATCCTAAAAATTGCAGAAACCCTAATCTGCATACCTCTCCCTCTCGGTCTACCCCTTCCATAAACGGATGGTCCCTTCTGTCCTCTCCTCTGCCGCGAACAAACCCACGAACTGGTCCCCTTCGTCCTTTGTCTCGCTGCTATATTCATCATGGCTGCCCTACCTACTGATGTCGTATCTAATGCCTCCAGCACCGCCATGATCAACCTAGTTCCATGTTGGGGTTCAAACAATATCTCACATCGAAATAATATGGGAGGATCATGGGGTTTATTAGGATGGACACAGTCTCAATTGGTATGAAGCCTTTTGGGAGATGTCCAAAAACAAATCCGTGCGGGCTTGGCCCAAAGCGGACAATATCATACCAATGCGGAGATTTTGGTCCATCCAAGGTAATAACATTTTGATCAAGCTCTCGTCTTCCACGTATATGATGTGGAAGAGGTAGTTTATGTCGATGGCAACCATGTTTGAGATGACTGGTATCATTACCGGCGTGCCTGTTGCGCTGCCTCCCACCATCACATCCGATGCCCGGCATCACCGAACCAAATCCCGCATATGCCAAGTGGTTTCTTCGTCGGATATTGTTTGGTGTCTTGTTTGCTACTCTCGAACTGGAAGCCATGGCCAAAGTTTGGGACTGTTCTTCCTCCCGTCCGGCATGGCTCGCGTTGGAGGCTCTCTTCGCCAATGCGTCCACTTCTCGCGTCAACCAGCTTCGGGAACAACTTCTTTCGCTTCGACGTGAGTCCCTTTATGTGGCTGATTATGGGAAAGCGTTTAAATCATTGTGTGACCAACTCTCTGCTATAGGGAAGCCTATTGAAGAAAGTGACAAGAGTCACTGGTTTCTTAGGGGTTTGGGCCTTAATTTTGCAAATTTTGCTGACACCAGGATAGCTATGACCCCGATTCCTCCATTTCGGGATCTCCTTCATCAAGCCATTCAATTTGATCTTATGAACAAAGCCATGGAGGGCTCAGCTCCTACTCCAACGACTTCCGTTGCTTCGAATAACAGTAATGGAAGAACTCGTAATTCTTGTTGGGTTATACGTAAAAGTATGCTTTTACTTTGTATAACAGACCAATGTACTCTTATTTACTGAATATAAATCATTTATCGCTGTTGCTTTAAATATGAATGAGTATTATTTATTTATTGCAAACCGTTCAATATTAGTACATATTGCATTGTACTTAATGTGGTGATACGGATCATAAAAGATCACATTAGCAGTCCCTTGTAAATAAGTACATCTTCACAACCTAGATGGAATTGAACAATCCATTAGTAGAGGTTGATGTGCAAAACTCAGATTGACTTGTCTTGACCAAGAGACTGCACTAGTGCATGTTGGAGAATTAATTGTCCGGATCTATACAGGATGAATATTTAAATACAAATTTAATTTTAACAATTATTACTAGCATAAATTAATCATATATTAATTCAAATAATAATTCAACAACAAATCATGCATATAAACAGTTCACATAAATCCTACGCATGCGGAATTGCTACGGGTTTACGTGAACTAACCTCTCGGAGTGACAACAGTTGAGAAGATGGATTTCGTTCACACGAACACACCAAAAGACCTTCTCAGGTATTCCCTTATCTTTGTTCAACAATCCGGTAGTAGGAACTCGCGAACAATTTAACAAAAGGAAAAATAAAATTATGTTGCACCACCTTTGTGGATTTCTAATTTTTCCAACACATGGAATTGCACACTCACAATTGAAGTTTTTCGAGAAAACACAATCTGTCGACGTTTCAAAATATTTGATATTTTATTAACGCTAATATTTTTCCGAAAAAATCAATTTCTGTGTTTTGTGGGGATGAAAAAATCATCCCCTATTTATAATACAAGGGGGGGACGAAATTTTAGGGCTTTTGGGTGATTGGAAAATTTCCTTGCTTCTTCTCCAAGAAACAATCTTGAATATATCCAATATATTCTATTTCCCAAAATATCTCCCAAATAAAATATCCTCCTCCTTATCTTATGAAATTTTCAAAAATTTCCCAACAAACAGCCAAGTGGGAGATTTCTTGAATTTAATGAGATAATCTTGTATTCCAAGAATACTTATCCTCATTCCATAACAAAATTCAAAGAAAATCTTTCTCCCTCTTTTATTTGTATTTTTCGAAAAAAATAGAAAAATTAGGCAACAATAATTTATTTTATTTTAAACAACTTTTTCAGTTATTGGACTTTATGTTTGGGCTACTTGAGGGGCCTTTAGGAGAATTAAGATTGGACCTTCCAATGGACTTTGAATATCTAATATTGAGCCACAATATTATTCAAGCCCATAAATATTAATTAATCCCACTACATAATTAATATTGCACTATCCATCTTAACCCATATTACTGTTAATATGACTCCCGATTATTATTTCCCGTGTTTAAGATTATCCAGCCCACTAATTAATTCAAGCCACTGAAATAGCTTTCCATTAATTAATATCTTTTATCCTTGGTCAAGGAACGGTTCAACATTATTATCCATACCGGAAACTAATTCCACTTGCAAGATTTGGCATGATAAATCTTATGAATCTCCCAAGGGGGCAAATCAAACAAGCGTACTTGCACAAGATTCTCCGTATTAAATCTTAGCAATCGCATGTGACCAATAATATTGTCCAAGATATAAAGTATTGAATCTCATTGATTCTCTACCCGTCATAAGTCAAAGCAATAATTACTAACCACACACGATCCTATTTAAGGGACGAAGATTAAGAAATAACGAATCACTGAGGTCTAATTCTTCCTTATACATTACTGAAGAATTTATCCTCCTGTAGGTCCTATTCAGTGCATCAGTAATGCAATAGTGTAATCTCTTGGTCAAGACAAGCCAATCTGCGCCTTACACTTCAACCTTTCACGATGGATTGTTAATCTCCATCTAGATCGTGAACATCGTACTTTTAGTTACAAGGGACTGTTAATTTAATCTTCTGTGATCTGGTATCACTAAATTAACTACAATGTAACACGTACTATTTATCGAACAGTTATGCAGTAAATATGTGTAACATTCAATAATATTTAAAGCATCAGTGATAAATAATTTATTTCAGTAAATAAGACAGAAATTCAGTGTGGTTATACAAAGTAAAAGCATACTTTCCAGTATAACCCCAACAATCTCCCACTTATACTCAAAGTCTGCTTTTAAGTATACTACATCATATCTCGTGTAGTTCATAATATGTGACATCTAATGTCACCTACACGAACCTAATAATATCTCTCCAACTTATACTCAAAGCAGATTGGCTACACACTTGACAACCATTCCTCCCACATGTCTCTTGAATGTTTCTAGAGGCAGACACTTTGTGAAAAGATTAACTAGGTTATCCTCCAATGCGATCTCAGCCACCTCTACATCTCCTCTCTTTACGATTTCTCATCTAAAATTTCATTCCTTCTGTGTGTTTTGTTTGACTCGTGGACTCTTTGGTTCTCTTGAGTTTGTAACTGCCTCCAGCAGATATTGCTGGACAAATTCAGAACTACATCCAAGTCCACTAAGAAGATCTAGAGCCAAACTGGTTCCTTCACTGCTTCACAAGCAGCTACTTACCCGGCTTCCATGGTTGAGTCAGTGATGCATTTCTGCTTCATACTCGTCCATTTCATGGCTACACTTCCCAAATGAAAACACACTAACTGAGGTAGATAGTTTTTGGAATCTATGTCTGATTGGAAATCCGAGTCCGTGTAACCGATGGGGATTAGACTATCTGACTGATAAACTAACATTCTATCCCGAGTTCTTTTCAGATACTTCAGAATGTTCTTAACAGCCGTCCAATGCTCTTTTCCCGGATTACTTTGATATCTCGCTACCATGCCAACGGCAAAGAAGATGTCCGGTCTCGTGCACATCATTGCATACATAAGGCTTCCTACAGCCGAAGCATAAGGAATGTCTTTCATGCCATCTATCTCCTTTTGTATCTTAGGGCACATTTCCTTGGATAGATGGATTCCATGTCTGAAAGGTACGAAGCCTTTCTTGGAATCCTGCATGTTGAATCGCTTCAAGACAGCGTCTATGTATGAAGCTTGCGATAAGCCTATCATCATTTTCTTGCGATCTCGAATGATCTTGATCCCAAGGATGTGCCCCGGCTTCCCCTAAGTCCTTCATATCAAACTGTTTTGAAAGCCATGCCCTTACGTCTGACAACACCTTTACATCGTCCCCGATGAGCAGAATATCATCTACGTATAGTACTAAGAATACCAATGCAATTCCGACACGCTTCTTGTACACACAACTTTCGTATTCGTTTTAATCAAACCCATAAGACTTTATCACTTGATCAAAACATTGGTTCCAAGCTCTAGATGCTTGTTTGAGTCCATAAATGGACTTCTTGATCTTACAAACTAGGTGTTCTTGGTCTTTTTCAATGAAGCCTTGGGGTTGTTGCATATAGATTTCCTCTTCAAGACTTCCGTTAAGGAAAGCCGTCTTGACATCCATTTGCCAGATTTCAAAGTCGAGATGCGCAGCAATCGACAAGAGAATTCAGATGGACTTGAGCATTGCTATAGGTGAAAAGGTTTCCTCATAGTCAATCCCTTCTTTCTGAGTATAACCTTTCGCCACAAGCCTTTCCTTGAAGGTTTCCACCCTCCCGTCCGGTCCTCTTTTCCTCTTGTATACCCACTTGCAACCAACGAGTTTGACCCCATTAAGTGGTTCGACTAGCTCCCACACTCTGTTATGATCCATAGAACCCATTTCGGCTTCCATTGCTGTTTGCCAAGAAACCGCATCCTTTTCTTGGATTGCCTCGTCGTAAGTCCATGGGTCTGATTCATCTTGACCGGGGACTAAGTCCGAGGACTCTCCTACCCCCATGAATCTCTCGGGTTATCTTACAACCCTCCCACTATGACGAGGTTCCGGTTGTGTAAGTGTGTCGTTTGGTATGTCATCTTGTACAGTTGGCACTGAGGTTAGCCCCCTTAGCTCATTTAAGGTAATCTCACTTCTGGGCTTTCTTTCGTTCATATAGTCTTCTTCCAAAAATCTAAAGTGGGTGCTTATTACCACCTTTTGATCTTCGGGACCATAGAACATACACTCTTTTGTTCCTTCGGGGTATCCTATAAACAACCTTAATTCTGATCGAGGATCCAATTTTCCAGCTTACTTGTCCAACACGTAGGCCGGACACCCCCAAATTCTCATGTGTCTCAAATTGGGCTTGCGCCCGGTCCACAATTCTTTGGAAGTTTTGGGAATCGATTTGGATGACACCAAGTTCAGAATATAAGCCGCTGTTTCCAAGGCATGACCCCAGAACGACTTGGGTAGATCCGCATAACTCATCATTGATCTAACCATTTCTAAAAGAGTTCAGTTTCTTCGCTCTGCAACCCCGTTTTGTTGAGGGGTTCCGGGTGTAGTTAGCTGGGATACAATCCCTTCATCTGACAAGTAGTTCAAAAACTCATCGCTGAGGTACTCGCCTCCACGATCGGATCGTAGAGACTTGATACGTTTTTCCCTATGATTCTCTGCTTGAGCCTTAAATTCTTTGAATTTCTCAAAGGTCTCAGATTTATGCTTCATAAGGAAAATATAGCCGTATCTTGAGTAATCATCAATAAAGGTGACGAAATACTCATAACCTCCTCTTGCTTTGATTGACATTGGACCACATACGTCTGTGTGAACGATTTCTAACACTTCTTTGGCTCTATTCCCCTTGGCTCCGAATGCCCTCTTGGTCATTTTACCCTCCAAACATGATTCGCAAGTTGGGATTGGTTCAACCCGGAGAGACTCCAATGAACCATCTTCTACCAACCTTTGAATCCTTTTTGGATTAATATGTCCCAATCTGAGATGCCATAGAAGTGTCTCGTTCACGTGTGATGAACGTTCTCTTTTATCGGAAACAATCGATGTGTTATAGGATGCATTTCGTGAGTGGTGTGCACATATAATAACATAGAGATTTGTTCATCAATGTCCCATAACAGATACACTCATCATTTTGATAAATGATGTCATTCTTATTAGAAGAAACTCAGTATCCATCAAAAGAATTTTAGAAACTGAAAGTGAATTCTTTCTAAAACTGGGAACATAAAGAACGTCTCTTAAAACTAAAATTTTATCGCTAATAGATAAATGCACTTCTCCCACTGCTTCAGCTGCCACTCTCATAGCATCGCCCAGTGTGATGAGGATCTCACTCCCACTAAGTTGCCGGGTCAGCTTGAACCCGTGAAGCAAACATGATTAGTGGATCCCGTATCAACTACCCACGAATGAGAAGTATACGCCGCTAAACAAGTTTCAACAACTAGTGCGTGAGAATTACCTTTCTTTCCGGCCCTTTTGGGGTTGGAACAGGCAAACCTCCATTGTCCTTACCGCTGTTTGAAGCACTTCCCCTTTGGATTTTCCTTGACACCACCAGCATTCCTCATCTTACCATTGCCCTTGGCAATAGTTGAGTTTGATTGCTTATGGCTTTTGGTCCTCTTCTTCTTGCCTTCCCTTGGCCTAGAAGACGAAAGACGGACCACTTGCCGTCAAAGCTTGAGTTTTGTGCCCCATCAACGTATCTATCGCGACCAAAGTTTACAATAAATCAGCTAGCGAGGCCAAAGTGCTCAAAACTTTTGGGCAGAGAGTGGAGTAGCAAATCGATCTGGGTCTCCAGATAATAATCTGCACCCAGATCCTCAAGTTTGTTCAGATGAGCCATCAATTTTGAGAACGTAATCCCTTACGGGGTTGCCCTCCACCTTTTTCAGCGACAATATCTCTCGCAAGGTGATCTAACAAGCCCCGCGTTTTTGACTCGTCAGTTGGCTCATTTGACTTTTGGTGTGTCAAGAATCCACTTGTGCTTTTGTGCAGTTAGGACAATCATAATTTTTCGTTTCCAATCAACATAGTTTCCCATACAATTCTATTGACTTTAAGTATATTAACAGTGGATTAAAAGGTTACGACATGCTGAACTGAAATAAATAACTATTTGCATAAGCACAAAATTTTCACAAAATTCGATCACATGTTTCATATTAAAATCTCAAAAAAAAATATGAACATGCATCAGCCAACATCTCAAAACAGTTTAAATAAGCCACGTGGGGCGGGTCATTATTTAAACACATTCAAGCAGGTTACAAACAAGAACAGTTACAAACCTTTAATATCTAGACTAATAGGTGGCTCCCACTTGACCAATATAAAATTGACAGGGACTTCGGAGAAGTATATGCATATCAATTTTATACCTAAGTAATAACCATGATTAAATACAGTGAACGAGCCTCGTGGGGAGGGTCATCGTCGCCACTAATAATAATCCACAATCATCCGTTTGGAATTTATTCATGTGAAAGTCATCTTTTGGCCGTCCCGTGGGGGGAATTTCTCCAAAAGAATTCACAAATAAATAAATCATGGAGGTCTAAATTAATTCAATTTTATTATCCAGAATAAAATTGTCAATTAATTATTTAAACATACTTAGTAATTTTCGAAGGTGAGATTTTTCAAAACATTTTCTCATGCATCGCATATTTAAACACAATTTAAATAAGCACAAAATAATGCAAAATATCAAAACAAAAAATTAAACACATTGGGCACATATATCCAATTGTCACGGTTAATTTTTGTCATATCTTGATCTTGAGAAATCGTCTTCATAGCCTTCATCGTTCGTCTTGAAAAGCTCCCACTCGTCCACAACATGTTCTTTAAAATGTCCTCCGTCTTGGGTTAGGACGACGTCCGAAAAATGAGTAGCTCATGACCCAGAACGCGAGTCCGCGTGCGCCTATGCGCACACTTCGATCCGGCTCGGCTATCTCGTCCCGTCGCCCACTGCCTTGCGCGCTCGAAGCATCGCCCGGACGCATCCGCGTCCCGGTCTCCTTGCCTTGCCGCCGCCTTTCTAAGATCGCTCGAAGACGCTTTTTATGAGACGCCGCGCCGGCCGGCCTTGGCGTCCGCGCAATAAGCCATGCTGCTCGCCATCGCGATCGCCGGGTGGTGCGTCGGTCGCTAAGCGTTCGCCTAGCCCGCGGTTCGCCTTTTTTCGCGCAGACGTCCCGCACTAGGACGTCCGTCTTTAATTCTTCGTCTCCGTCTTCGTTCACGATCCGGTTACAATTTATTTACAAAATAAATAAACCTAGATCTAGACTAGTCTATTACATTGAATAATAAAACAAATACTATCTACTCGTGGATTTTCTCATGAGGCAAAACGAATTCGAACGAATCGAATTAAAAACCGCAACTTATATGCATGCATAACTATAAACATTCATCAAATACCATGACAATTGGATACCTGGAAAAAAGATCTAGCAATTCTACTATCCAATTTCAAATTTAATAAAAATGAATTAAATTACAAGTTAAAACTCAGAGCCCAAAACCGAGGCTCTGATACCAGTTGTTGGGGAATTAATTGGCCGAATCTATTCGGGATGAATATTTAAATACAAATTTAATTCTAACAATTATTACTAGCATGAATTAATCCTATATTAATTCAAATAATAATTTAACAATAAATCATGCATATAAACAGTTCACATAAATCCTACGCATGCGGAATTGCTACGGGTTTACGTGAACTAACCTCTCGGAGTGACAACTGTTGAGAAGATGGATCCCGTTCACACGAACACACCAAAAGACCTTCTCATGTATTCCCTTATCCTTGTTCAACAATCCGGTGGTAGGAACTCGCAAACAATTTAACAAAAGGAAAAATAAAATTATGTTGCACCACCTTTGTGGATTTCTAATTTTTCCAACACATGGAATTGCACACTCACAATTGATGTTTTTTGAGAAAACACAATCTGTAGACGTTTCAAAATATTTGATATTTTATCGACGCTGATATTTTTACGAAAAAATCAATTTATGTGTTTTGTGGGGGGGACGAAATTTTAGGGCTTTTGGGTGATTGGGAAATTTCCTTGCTTCTTCTCCAAGAAACAATCTTGAATATATCCAATATATTCTATTTTTCAAAATATCTCCCAAATAAAATCTCCTCCTCCTTATCTTATGGAATTTTTGAAAATTTCCCAACAAATAGCCAAGTGGGAGATTTCTTGAATTTAATGAGATAATCTTGTATTCCAAGAATACTTATCCTCATTCCATAACAAAATTCAAAGAAAATCTTTCTCCCTCTTTTATTTGTATTTTTCAAAAAAAATAGAAAAATTAGGCAACAATAATTTATTTTATTTTAAACACTTTTTTCAGTTATTGGACTTTATGTTCGGGCTACTTGAGGGGCCTTTAGGAGAATTAAGATTGAACCTTCCAATGGACTTTGAATATCTAATATTGAGCCACAATATTATTCAAGCCCATAAATATTAATTAATCCCACTACATAATTAATATTGCACTATCCATCTTAACCTATATTACTGTTAATATAGCTCTCGGTTATTATTTCCCGTGTTTAAGATTATCCCGCCCACTAATTAATTCAAGCCACTGAAATAGCTTTCCATTAATTAATATCTTTTGTCCTTGGTCAAGGAACGGTTCAACATTATTATCTATATCGGAAATTAATTCCACTTGCAAGATTTGGCATGATAAATCTTATGAACCTCCCAAGGGGGCAAATCAAACAAGCATACTTGCACACGATTCTCCGTATTAAATCTTAGCAATCGCATGTGACCAATAATATTGCCCAAGATATAAAGTATTGAATCTCATTGATTCTCTACCCGTCATAAGTCAAATTAATAATTACTAACCACGCACGATCCTATTTAAGGGACGAAGATTAAGAAATAATGAACCACTGAGGCCTAATTCTTCTTTATTCAGTACTGAAGAATTTATCCTCCTGTAGGTCCTATTCAGTGTATCAGTAATGAACTAGTGTAATCTCTTGGTCAAGACAAGCCAATCTGAGCCTTACACTTCAACCGTTCACGATGGATTGTTCATCTCCATCTAGGTCGTGAACATCGTACTTTTAGTTACAAGGGACTGTTAATTTATTCTTCTGTGATCTGGTATCACTAAATTAACTACAATGTAACACGTACTATTTATTGAACAGTTATGCAGTAAATATGTGTAACATTCAATAATATTTAAAGCATCAGTGATAAATAATTTATTTTAGTAAATAAGACAAAAATTCAGTGTGGTTATACAAAGTACAAGCATACTTTCCAGTATAACCCCAACAGTGCATTGTGATGCGCTGAAGCAGACCTACAGAGAGGATAAATTTCTTCCGTACTGGCTTACGGGATGAAGAATTAGACCTTAGTGGTTGTTGATTTCTTAACCTCTATCACTTAAATAAGATTGTGTGTTTATTGCTTTGATCTATGATGTGTTTATAATCAGAGAGCGATTCTATACTTTATATTTTGGGCAATATTATTAATTTCATAACAATTGTTTATATTTAATACAGAGCAACGTTTGCAAGGAAAATCTTGTTTGATTTGTCCCCTTGGTGGGCTCAAAAGTTTTATCATACCAAATCTTGCTAGTGGAATTTATTTCCGGTATGGATAATAATGTTGAGCTGTGTTTACTCCAAGGAAAAAAATATTAATTAATATAAAGTTTTTCAGTGGCTTAATTAATTAATGGACTAAATAATCTTAAACATGGAAAATAATATCCGGGAGCCATATCATCGTAATATGGGTTAAGATGGATAGTGCAATATTGATTTTATAGTGGAATAAATTAATATTAATGGGCTGAATAATATTGTGGCTCAATATTGTAATTCAGAGCCCATTGGAGGTCCAATCTTAATTCTCCTAAAGACCCCTCAACTAGCCCAATATAAGTCCAATTAATTAAAAAGTGATTAAAATAAAAGAAAAAATATTATTGCTATTTTTCCAAGTATTTTCGAAAAATATGTAGAAAAGAAGGGAAAAGATTTTCTTGAAAAGATTTTATGGAAAAAGATAAGTATTCTTGGAATACAAAATTATCTCATAAATTCAAGAAATCCCAAATCTTGCTTCTTGACTTGTTATTTTCGAAAATTGCATGAGATTAGGAGGAAAAGATCTTTTGTGATTATTTATGAAAAATAGAATATATGAGATATATTCAATATTGTATCTTGGAGAAGATACAATGAAATTTCCCATGAGCCCTAATTACACAAAATTTTTGCCCCTCCTACTCTTATAAATAGGGGATGAATTTTTCATCCCCAAACACAATTTCAGTCTTGGAAAAATTAGAAATTCACAAAGGTAGTAAAAGAATTTTTTTTTACTCCTTTGTTTAAAAATGTTCGTATGAATCTTCCACTGGATTACGAGGAAAGACTTGGGATATACTTGAGAAGGCATTTGGGTTGATCCATCATCTCTACGGTTGTCGCTTCAAGAGGTACGTTAAACTCCTAGATTCCGTATGTGTAGGACTTTACGTGAAATTAATTGTACGCATGTATGTTGTTGGTAATTGTTATTTGAATTAATAGGATTAATCAATGCTAGTAATAATTGTTTATTTAAATTTATATTTAAATTGCACCTCGAATAGATTCGGGCAAAACTTTCCCCAACAACTGGTATCAAAGCCTCGATTTTGAGCTCTGTGATTTAAATTGTAATTTCAATTGTTGTTCATTAAATTTTGAAATTGGATAGTAGAATTGCTAGATATTTTTTGTAGGTATCCAATTATCATGGTTATTTAATATTTTTGTTTTGTATCATGGGTATGAATGTATGTTTTTAATTCGATTAGTTCGAATTCATTTTTCTCGTGAGAAAATCCACGAGTAGATTAGCCTATTTGTTTTGTTCATTATAATAGACTAGTCTAGATTATAGGTTTATTTATTTTTTTGTAAAATAAATTGTAACTGAATCAAAGACGAAGATGGAGGACGATGAATTGAAGACGGATCCAGAACCAGGTGTGGTCGGTGCGTCGCGTGAAATGTGCCAAGGGAGGCACACGCGCGATGCGTACGCTGCCAGATACATGCAGGCACGGGCGGAGGTAGGTCGGCGCACGCGCGGGGCCAAAGGACCTAGGTGCGCGCAGAGGTCAGGCGATGCAAGGGATCGATAGAAGCACGGGAGGGCGCTGATGCGCGCAGATGCGGATGCAGAGGTGAGCGCGAGCAGGATCGCACGCCACTGCAGGCGGACGCGGATGAAGACGCGGCGCGCGGGCACCGGGCGCTGTACATCCGGATGGGGCGGCCCTTGGGTCATTCTCGTTCGGGAGTGGCGAAATTGATGGCTCACCTTAACAAACTTGAGGTTCTTGGTATGGAATACGATATGGAGACCCAGATCGATTTCATACTCCATTCTCTACTGAAAAGTTTTGAGCAATTTCAGCTGAACTATCAGATGAATAATGAGAAGTTCACGTTGCCTGATCTGCTACAAGTTTTAGTTTCGGCTAAGATGCTAATGGGGCGCCAGAATTAAGTCTTGGTGGTAACCGGTCCTTCTACTTCTTCTAGGCCAAGAGGAGGCAAGAATAATAAGAAGGCAAAAGGACAAAATCAAGTCAACTCAAACGTTGCCAAGGGCAAAGAGAAGGTGAACCAAGGGGGAGGTGTCAAGAAGACTGCTAAGGGGAAGTTTCAACTGTGGTGAAAAAAGACATTGGAGGTCAGCCTGTTCCAAGCCCAAAAAGGTCGGAAAGAAAGGTAATACTCATGCACTAGTTGTTGAAACATGTTTAGCGGCGTATACTTCCCATTAGGGAGTAGTGGATACGGGAGCCACTGATCACGTTTGTTTCACTTTACAGGGGTTCCAGCTAACCCGATAACTTAGTGGGAGTGAGATCCTCATCGGGCGATACTACGAGAGTGGTAACTGAAGTAGTGGGAGAATTGAAGATATCTTTTGAAGATATAGTTTTAATTTTGAGAGATGTTCTTTACGTTTCTAGTTTTAGAAAGAATTTAATTTCGGTTTCTAAATTATTTTTGAACGGATATTCTGTTTCTTTTAATAAGCAAGTTGCTATTTTTCAAAATGATGCATTTATCTGTTCTGGAATGTTATTGAGTAAATTGTACACTATTAACTGTTCACACCACCCACAAAATGCATCCTATAACACATCGACTGTTTTGAATAAAAGAAAACGTTCTTCAGATATGAACGAAACACTACTTTAGCATCTAAGACTAGGTCACATTAATCTAAAAAGGATCCAAAGGTTGATAAAAGATGGGTCGTTGGAGTCTCTCTGGGTTGAATCGTTTCCAGCCTACGAATCCTGTTTAGAGGGTAAAATGACCAAGATGGCATTTGGAGCCAAGGGGAACAGAGCCACTGAAGTGTTTGAAATCGTTCATACTGATGTATGTGGTCCAATGTAAACCAAAGCTAGAGGAGGCTATGAGTATTTCGTTACTTTTATCGATGATTACTCAAGATATGGATACATTTACCTTATGAAGCATTAGTCCGAGACCTTTGACAGGTTCAAAGAGTTTAAGGTTGAAGCAGAAAAACATAGGGAAAAGAGTATCAAGTTTCTATGATCTGATCGTGGAGGCGAATACCTCAGCGATGAGTTTTTGAACCACTTATTAGACGAAGAGATTGTATCCCAGTTGACTGCACCCGGAACCCCTCAACAAAATGGGGTTGCAAAATGAAAAAAAACATAACTCTTTTAGAAATGATCAGATCAATGATGAGTTATTCAGATCTACCCAAGTCGTTTTGGGGTCAAGTCTTGGAAGCAACATCTTACATTCTAAACTTGGTACCATCCAAGTCGGTTCCTAAAACCCCATCAGAATTGTGGACTGGGCACAAGCCCAGCTGAGACACATGAGAATCTGAGGGTGTCCCGCATATGTGTTGGACAAGGAAGCTGGAAAATTGTTGGAACCACGTTCAGAATTAAGGCTGTTTATAGGGTATCCCATGGGAATGAAAGGGTGTATGTTCTATAGTCCCAAGGATCAAAAGGTCGTAATTAGTAAACACTTTAAATTCTTGGAAGAAGACTATATGAACAATCAGAAGCCCAAAAGTGAGATTACCTTAGATGACTTAAGAGGGCAACTCCAATACCAACTGTACAAGTCGATGTTGGAGAATTGGTGCCCGGATCTATTCGTGGTGCAATTTAAATACAAATTTAAATTATTTAATTATTACTAGCATGAATTAATCCTATATTAATTCAAATAAGAATTAAATATTCAACAAAATATTATGCGTACAAATAGCCACGTAAATCCTACACATGCGGAATTCTAGGAGTTACGTACGGCGTACCTTTTAGCGGATTAAACGCGGAGAAGATGAGTGCCCGTTCAACGAACAAACCCAAAGTCTTTCTTTAGTATTCCCACGTCCTTGTACAACAATCCGGTGGTAGGATGCTCGCGAACAATTACCAAAAGGGAAAAAGAAAAATATGTTGCACCACCTTTGTCGATTTCTAATTTTTCCAACACATAGAATTATTTTGGGGATGAAAAATTCATCCGCTATATATAGAGGCAGGGGGGTGGCGAAAATTTTGAGTATATTAGGGTTAGAAAATTTCTTTGTATCTTCCCAAGATACAATCTTGAATATATCTCATATATTCTATTTACATGATATTCACAAAATATATTTTCTTCCCCATCTATATAGAATTTTCGAAAAAAAATAATAAGAAAGGAAAAAGATCTTTGACTTTTCTTGAATTATGGGATAAACTTGTACTTCAAGAATACTTTATTCCATAAAATATTTCCAAGAAAATCAAGAAAATCTTTTCTCTCTCCTACCCATAATTTTCAAAAATCAAGGAAAAATAAGGCAACAGTATTTCTTTTATTTTAAACACCTTTTTCAGTTATTGGACTTTATCTTTGGGCTACTAAAGGGGCCTTTAGGAGAATTAAGATTGGACCTTCCAATGGACCTTGAATTATCAATATTGAGCCACAATATTATTCAAGCCCATAAATATTAATTAAACCCACTACATAATTAATATTGCACTATCCATCTTAACCCATATTACTGTAATATGGCTCCCGATTATTATTTTCCATGTTTCAGATTATCCAGTCCATTAATTAATTCAAGCCGTTGAAAAGCTTTATATTAATTAATATCTTTTTCCTTGGAGTAAGAACAACTCAACATTATTATCCATACCGAAAACTAATTCCACTTGCAAGATTTGGTATGATAAAACTTCTGAGCCCACCAAGGGGACAAATCACGCAAGACTCTCCAAGCACACGATTCTCTGTATTAATTCAACAATCGTCATGTAATGAATATTATTGCCCAAGATATAAGGTATCGAAGTCGCAATGATTCTCTTCCCAGCATAAGTCAAAGCAATAATTATTAATCGCACACAATCCTTATTACATGACAGATATTAAGAAATAATGAACCACTGAGGTCTAATTCTTCTATATTCAGTACTGAAGAATTTATCCTCCTGTAAGTCCTATTCAGGACATCATAATGCACTAGTGTAATCTCTTAGTCAAGACAAGCCAATCTGAGCCTTACACTTCAACCTTTCACGATGGATTGTTCGTTTCCATCTGGGTTGTGAATTCGTACTTGTGTACAAGGAGTTGTTAACGTGATCTTCTGTGATCTGGTACCACCACATTAACTACAATGTAACACGTACTATTTATGAAATAGTTATGTAGTAAATATATATAACATTCAATCATATTTAAAGCAACAGTGATATATAATTTAATTTCAGTAAATAAGATAGAAATTCAGTTTGGTTATACAAAGTAAAAGCATACTTTCTAGTATAACCCCAACAATCTCCCACTTATACTCAAAGTCTGCTTTTAAGTATACTACAACACGTCTCATGTTCTGCGTGACATCTAATGTCATCTACACGAGCCTATTAACATTTCTCCCACTTATACTCAAAGCAAATTGACAATGCTCTTGACACCCATTCCTTCCACATGTCTCTCGAATGTATTCTGAGGCAGACCCTTTATGAATGGATCTACTAGGTTTTCATCTGACGCGATCCTTGCCACCTCTATGTCTCCTCTCTTAACGATTTCTCGTATAAGATGATATTTTTTTTCTATGTGTTTACTGGCCTTGTGGGCTCTTGGTTCCCTTGAATTTGCAACTGCTCCGGCATTATCACAGTAGACCGTGATGGTGCTGGGCAAATTTGAAACTACGTCCAAGTCCACTAAGAAGTTCTTGAGCCAAACCACTTCTTTCGCTGCTTCACAAACAGCTACGTATTCGGCTTCCATGGTAGAATATGCGATGCATTTATGCTTAACGCTTCTCCATGTCATGGCTCCTCCTCCCATTCAAAACACACTACCCAAGGTAGACTTTCTGGAATCTAAGTCTGATTGGAAATCTGAGTCCGTGTTACCGACGGGGATTAGACTGTCTGACTGATAACCAACATTCTATCCTGAGTTCTTTTCAGATACTTCATAATGTTTTTAACTGCAGTCCAATGCTCTTTCCCTGGGTTATTCTAATATCTTACCACCATGCCTATGGCAAAACAGATATCTGGTCTTGTGCACAACATTGCCTACGAGGCTTCCGACAGCCAAAGTATAAGGAATGCCCTTCATGTCATCTATCTCCCTTTGTGCCTTAGGACACATTTCCTTGGATAGATGGATTCCATGTCTGAAAGGTACAAACCCTTTCTTGAAATCCTGCATGCTGAATCGCTTCAAGACAGTATCTATGTATGAAGCTTGTAATAACCCGATCATCCTTTTCATGCGATCTCGGGTGATCTTGATCCCTAGGATGTGACCGGCTTCTCCCAAGTCCTTCATATCAAACTATTTTGACAGCCATGCCCTTACGTCTGACAATACCGTTACATCGTCCCCGATGAGCAGAATATCACCTATGTATAGTACTAAGAATACCAAGGCAGTTCCGACACGCTTCTTGTACACACAACTCTCGAACTCATTTTGATCAAAACCGTAGGATTTTATAACCTGATCAAAACATTGATTCCAAGCCCGGGATGCTTGCTTCAGTCCGTAGATGGACTTCTTGAGCTTGCAAACCAGATGCTCTTGGCTCTGTTCAATGAAGCCTTCGGGTTGTTGCATATATATTTTTTCTTCAAGACTTCCAATAAGGAAAGCTGTCTTGACATACATTTGTCAGATCTCAAAATCTAAATGCGCAGCTATCGACAAGAGAATGCGGATAGACTTAAGCATGGCTACGGGCGAAAATGTTTCCTCATAGACGATCCCTTCTTTCTGAGTGTACCCTTTCGCCACAAGTCTAGCTTTGAAGGTCTCTACCTTCCCGTCCGGTCCTCCTTTTCTCTTGTATACCGACTTGCATCCAATGGGCTTTATCCCATTAAGTGGTTTGACTAGCTCCCATACTTTGATATGGTCCATTGAACCCATTTTGGCTTCCATTGCAGTTTACCAAGAGTTTGCATCCTTGTCTTGGATCACCTTGTTATAGGTCCAGGGGTTTGATTCGTTATCACTTGGGACCAAGTCCGAGGACTCTCCTATCCCCATGAATCGCTTAGGTTGTCTAACAACCCTCCCACTACGAGGTTCTGTTTGTGTAAGCGTTTCGCTTGGTATGTCAACTTGTACAGTTGGCGTTGGAGTCGGCCTTCTTAGCTCGTCTAAGGTAACCTCACTTTTAGGCTTTCTTTCGTTCATATAATCTTCTTCCAAAAAGCTAAAGTGCGTACTTATTACGACTCTCTGATATTCGGGACCATAGAACATGCACCCTTTCGTTCCCTCAGGATACCCTATAAACAACCGTAATTCTGAACGTGGATCCAATTTATCGGCTTCCTTGTCCAACACGTATGCCGGACACCCCCATATTCTCATGTGTCTTAGACTGGGCTTGCACCCGGTCCATAATTCTCTAGGGGTTTTGGGAACCGATTTGGATGACACTAGGTTTAGAATGTAAGCCGTTGTTTCCAAGGCTCAATCCCAAAACGATTTGGATAGATCCGTATAACTCATCATTGATCTGACCATTTCTAAAAGTGTTATGTTTCTTTGTTCTGCAACCCCGTTTTGTTGAGGGGTTTCGGGTGCAGTTAACTGGGATGCAATCCCTTCATCTGACAGGTAGTTCAAAAATTCATTGCTGAGGTATTCGCCTCCACGATCGGATCGTAGAAACTTGATACTCTTTTCCTTATGATTCTCTGCTTGAGCCTTAAATTATTTGAATAGTAAAAGGTCTCAGATTTATGCTTCATAAGAAAGATGTACCCATATCTTGAGTAATCATCGATAAAAGTAACGAAATATTCATAGCCTCCTCTAGCTTTGATTGACATTGGACCACACACGTCAGTATGAACGATTTCCAACACTTCTTTGGCTCTATACCCCTTGGCTCCGAATGCCCTCTTGGTCATTTTACCCTCCAAACATGATTTGCAGGTTGGAAATGATTCAACTTGGAGAGACTCCAATGAACCATCTTGAACTAACCTTTAGATCCTCTTTGGATTAATATGTCCCAGTCTTAGATGCCAAAGAGGTGTCTCGTTCACATTAGTTGACCATTTTCTTTTAGTGCTTGAAATAGTCGATGTGTTATAGGATGCATTTTGTGCGTGGTGTGAACAATTAATAGTGTAAAGATTGTTCGACAACGTTCCACCACAGATAAGCAGATTATTTTGAAAAATAGAAACGTGTTTAGAAAAAGAAGCGGAATATCCATCCAAAAACAGTTTAGAAACAGAAACAAGATTCTTTCTAAAACTAGGAACATAAAGAACATCTTTTAAAACTAAAACTCTATCTTCAAAAGATAGCTTCACTTCTCCCACTGCTTCAGCTGCTACTCTCGTAGCATCACCTAGATTGATGAGGATCTCACTCCCACTAAGTTGTTGGGTCCGCTTGAACCTTTATAAAGTAAAACAAACATGGTCAGTGGATCCCGTATCCACTACCCACGAATGGGTAGCATACGCCGCTAAACAAGTTTCAACAACCAGTGCATGAGAATTACCTTTCTTTCCATTCCGCTTGGGTTTGGAACAGGCTGACCTCCAATGTCCTTTCTCGCCGTAGTTAAAACACTTCCCCTTAGCCGGTGTCTTGACTTCTCCCTCTCCCTTCACCTTTGCTTTCCCTTTGGCAATGCTTGAGTTCACTTGGCTTTAACCTTTTTCCTTTTTCTTGCTCTTACCACCTTTTGGCCTAGAAGAACAAGAAGGGCCTTTTGCCACAAGGCTTGACTCTGTTGCCCCAATATCGACTCTGCCGAGACTAAAACTTGCAACAGATCAGGCAACGTGAACTTCTGATTGTTCATTTGGTAATTCAACCTGAACTGCTCAAAATTTTTCGGTAGAGAATGGAGTATGAAATCGATCTGGGTTTGATATCATATTCAGCGCCAAGAACCTCAAGTATATTTAGGTGAGCCATCATCTGGAGAACGTGTTCCCTTAAGGGCGTTCCCTCCACCATTTTCGTTGAAAGCATGTCTCTCATGGTGATCTGACGAGCCACACGGTTCTAACATTGGAACATCGCTTTAAGATTTTTCAATGTCTGCAGCGGTTTCAACATTTTGGTGTTGGTGTTGCAACACATCTGACATGGAAGCCAACATGAGCCAACATCTTAAAACATATTAAAATCAGCCAACATCTTAAAACAATTTAAAATCTCAAAACATCAGCCAACATCTTAAAACAGTTTAAATAAGCCACATGGGTGGGTCATTATTTAAAACACATTTAAGCAGGTTACAAACAAGAACAATTACAAACCTTTAATTCAAAATTAATAGTTGGCTCCCACTTGACCAATATAAAATTGACAGGGACTTCGGCTAAGTATATGTATATCAATTTTATACCTAAGTAATAATCATGATTAAATACAGAATTATTACTTCGTTTTGATCGAGCCTCTTGGGAGGGTCATCGTCGCCACTAATAATAACCCACAATCATCCTTTGGAATTCATTCATGTGAAAGTTGTCTTTTGGCCATCCCTTAGGGGAATTTCTCCAAAAAGAATTCAAAAACAAATAAATCATGGAGGTCAAAATTAATTCAATTTTATTATCCGGAATAAAATTGTCAATTAATTATTTAGGCATACTTAGTAATTTTTCTTCCAACTTGAGATTTTTCATTGAACAATTCTCATGCAAACATATTTAAACAAATTAAATAAAGCATAAGAAAATAAACAATTAAACATCAAAACAAAAATAAACACATATTGGGCACATATATCCAATTGTCACGGTTTAATTTCTTCCTAGTCTTGAACTTGAGAAATCGTCCATCTTCAATTTCTCCCACTCTCAAAAAAATCCATCACGTCAAGTCACGTCTCGTGCATCGAACAACTTGCGGGTCGGGATGCATGCCTTGCATCTGACCCGGCCGTGTCGATCGGCATCCTCACATGCGCTTTAGCGCTTCAACAAGACGTCAGCCTACGGAGTTTCTGGTTAGCCAAGACGGCGGATCGGTGCGACCGTGCGTATTCTGGTATGCGGCGCCTGCTGCTGCCTGGGCTCGCCATAAGTGTCTCCACCCTATAAAAGTGTCTCCAATTTTGAGTATACGCATAGTATATGTATCGCTACATGCTACGGATGTTAGTGCTACGGCGGGTACCAAGGCCTCTGTCGGCCCCTAAGCCTTGCCTCTCTACTATATGAGTTTGCATCGCGATCATGACGCGCCTTTCGCACGCTACAAGGACACCAGCCGCCACTTGCGTCTCGTTTTACGATCTCGTCTTCAATTCTCGCCCCTCGCTGGACCCGGTTACAATTTATTTAATAGAAAAATAAATAAACCTATGACCTAGACTAGTCTATTACATTGAACAAATCAAAAAGCCTAATTTACTCGTGGATTTTCTCACGAGAAAAATAAATCCGAATGAGTCGAATTAAAAACCAAACAATCATACGCATGAATTAAATGAACATTAAATTACCATGACAATTGGAAACCTGCAAAAAGGATCTAGCAATTCTACTATCCAATTTTTAAAATTTAATGAACAACAATTTAAATTACAATCTAAATCATAGAGCTCGAAACCGAAGCTTTGATACCAGTTGTTGGAGAATTGGTGCCCGGATCTATTCGAGGTGCAATTTAAATAAAAATTCAAATTATTTAATTATTACTAGCATGAATTAATGCTATATTAATTCAAATAAGAATTAAATATTCAACAACATATCATGCTTACAAATAGCCACGTACTCCTAGAAACATGCGGAATTCTAGGAGTTACATACGGCGTACCTTTTGACGGATTAAACGCGGAGAAGATGAGTGCCCGTTCAACGAACAAACCCAAAGTCCTTCTTTAGTATTTCCACGTCCTTGTCCAACAATCCGGTGGTAGGATGCTAGCGAACAATTAACAGAAGGGAAAAAGAAAAATATGTTGCACCATCTTTGTGGATTTCTAATCTTTCCAATTTTTTTGGGGATGAAAAATTCATCCCCTCTATATATAGAGGCAAGGGGGGGCTTCCCAAGATACAATCTTGAATATATCTCATATATTCTATTTCCATAATATTCACAAAATATCTTTTCTTCCTCATCTATATAGAAAAAAATAATAATAAATAAAGAAGGAAAAAAGATCTTTGACTTTTCTTGAATTTATGGGATAAAGTTTTACTCCAAAAATACTTTATTCCATAAAAATTTTCAAAGAAAATCAAGAAAATCTTTTCTCTCTCCTACCCATAATTTTCAAAAATCAAGGAAAAATAAGGCAACAATATTTCTTTTAGTTTAAACACCTTTTTTAGTTATTGGAGTTTATCTTTGGGATACTATAGGGGTCTTTAGGAGAATTAAGATTGGACCTTCCAATGTACCTTGAATTATCAATATTGAGCCACAATATTATTCAAGCCCATAAATATTAATTAATCCCACTACATAATTAATATTGCACTATTCATCTTAACCCATATTACTATAATATGGCTCCCGGTTATTATTTCCCGTGTGTAAGATTATACGGTCCATTAATTAATTCAAGCCACTGAAAAACTTTATATTAATTAATATCTTTATCCTTGGAGTAAGAACATCTCAACATTATTATCCATACCGAAGACTAATTCCACTTGCAAGATTTGGTATGATAAAACTTCTGAGCCTACCAAGGGGACAAATCACGCAAGACTCTCCAAGCACATGATTCTCTGTATTAATTTGGCAATCGTCATGTAATTAATATTATTGCCTGATAGGCCCGGTGGAAAACCCATGAAATGCGGAATAATCATGAAATGCATATAAAAATAGGGGTGAAGGAATGGTGATTCCAGATTTTTTCGTTTTAAGCTCATGTGTTGTGTTTTGCTTATAATCGAATGCATATGACAATATAAGAACGTAAAGCAGTAAAGAACACAACAATGTATAGTGGTTCGGAGACTCAAGCTCCTACATTCACTCTCCCTGTTCCTAGGAAAATTCCTTCAAACTGGACTTATCACCCTCTCGGGTTCGCCTCTAGATATTTAACGAGCTCTCACTCCAACTGGACTTATCACCCTCTAGGGCTCGCCTCTGGACTTATCACCCTCTCGAGCTCGCCTCTAGATGTTTAACGAGTTCACACTCCAATGAGACTTATCACCCTCTCTCGGGATTGCCTAACAACTACCTCACTTCACCACTAGTTATCTCTTACGAGAATGGGGTTTGGGTTTGGTGTTGTCTCCAACTATGGTGAGATTTTCCCTTACATTTGTTTAGCCTCAATGCTAAGGTTGGGAAAATCTCTCTAAGCGTAGGATACATCGTGGGTTGTTTAGATTGGGTTCTAGAACACTCTTTGAATATATTTGTATATCTACAAAATTGTGTTCTATGGTGGGAAAGCTTTAGTATATGTTCTCTTAGCTCTGTAGCATCGTTTGCTATCTTCTCCGCACTTCCACACGTAATAATGTAGGAAGAACTTGTATTTATAGTGTGGATTTGAATGTTACCGTTGGAAAGAATCACATTCAAATTCATACTATTCTTTGTAAGTTCTGCAACTTTTTCAGGCTGGTTGTCTTCCTCTCATTGGTCCACGTTAGCAGAATTCCAATGGCTATATTCCTCAGTTTCTTCACTTCGGAACATTCAGGATATACTGAGCATTCATACATTCTTTGAGTCTTGATAATCTTTGTGCCTTCATATCCTTTGTCTTCGATCTTGATATCTTGATCTTCGAGTCTTGAATATATCTTGATTGATATCTTTGAGTCTTCATAATGAGTCTTGGTTTCTTTCGTTTCATCTTGAGAGTCTTGATTCTTAGTCTCATCTTTGAGTCTTGATTCTCGATTTCATCTTTGAGTCTTCGATTACTCGATTTCTGCGAGTCTTCGAAAACTTCAGTTTCATCTTCAAACTTCGCTTTCTTGAAACTTAATTAGTCTTCGTATCTAACCCCGACCTATATCTGCTGACTATACATGGTGCAGATAACATCCTGAACACTCTAAAACTGAATCCTGACTCAACTATCAAGATTATCCTGAACATGTCATACTCAGGGGTTTTGAGATCTAATCAAAATCTTCTTTATTAAATTCATTTCCCAACAATTTCCCCATTTTTGATGATGCCAAAACCATCTTGTTACAAAAATACTTAACCAATACTCAGGTTTCAGTTTTTCCTATTACAATACAAGAATGACAAATCTCTCAACAATTTCACAATAAATCTCCCAACCATTTCAAAACACATCATAAGGCATATCAAATATAAAGACATGTAAAAAGATAATGAGGTATTATCTTTGAGCATAAAGATAAAGTTTCATTGATTGTATGATATCAGTTACAGATTACAATGAACTTATCAAAAGTAAAGACAAAAAATATAAAGAATTACAGGAGTCTTCAGTCTTGATCTTCAGTCTTCAGCAATCTTCAGCTCTAGCTCTTCAGGTCTATCTGAGTCTCAGTGTCTTCAGTGACATACTGAATCTCAGGTTTCTTGATTCAATGGACCTTATCGTCCCGAGCATCTTGACACTTCGAGCCGACGAGTTCGATTTCTTCGACTCGGACATCCCGACCCTCGGGTCTCTTTTTACTTCTCGAGTCTCGGATCGGTTTTTTTCTTGAATCTCGGATCGGTTTACTTCTTGAGTCTCGAGTTACTTTTACCGCAGCTATCGATTTCTTCTTTTCGTACGATCGATTAGCTCGACTGATCAGATCAACACATCTTCTGATCAACATATCAGGATAGCATCTGGTAAGTACATCATATTAGGTTAGCATATCAGGTTATCATATCAGATCTCGATCACGTCTGATCTTGATCAGTCTCATCTGCTCATTTTCTGATTTGCAACCTTCTCTTCTGATTTGCTGGCTTTAGCTTTTCTTTATTTCGATTTTGCACATACCATCATCACCGACTCGAACTCATTTAACTCATCTGATCTCGACCAGTCTCGTCTATAGCCTCGTCTAATCTCGATCATCTACTTCTGATTCCGTGAGTTCCCCCTCAATTTGTTCTTTTGTTCCCCCTCAACTTGTTATCTGTGATTTGCAACCTTCTCTTCTGATTTGCTGGCTTTAGCTTTTCTTTATTTCTGATTTTGCACAGCTCATCAGTTGACTCCGAAACTCATCTAACTCATCTGATCTCGATCAGTCTCCTCGCTCAGAAATTTCGCCGTCGATCTCGATCATCTACTTCTGATTCCGTGAGTTCCCCCTCAATTTGTTCTTTTGTTTCCCCTCAACTTGTTATCTGTAAATTATCTTGAATAACACAAGTTGATAATGTTTTGGCATAGTTTATTAAAAAAACATCCCAATAATGACGCCAAAACATTAAAATATATGCATTTTTAAAGAAACGGGGTTTCCTTTAAAAAGATCAGTTCAGGTGGTCACTCTGAAATTAAGTGAACCTTTTGAACTCCTGCTCTGATACCAATTGATAGGTATCAGTGCAGAGACGGGTTTTTAAAATAAGATCTGTTCAGGTGTTCACTTTGAAATTAGTGAACTTTAGAACTCCCACTCTGATACCAATTGATAGGCCCGGTGGAAAACCCATGAAATGCGGAATAATCATGAAATGCATATAAAAACGGGGATGAAGGAATGGTGATTCTAGATTTTTTCGTTTTAAGCTCATGTGTTGTGTTTTGCTTATAATCGAATGCATATGACAAGATAAGAACGTAAAGCAGTAAAGAACACAACAATGTATAGTGGTTCGGAGACTCAAGCTCCTACATCCACTCTCCCCGTTCCTAGGAAAATTCCTTCAAACTGGACTTATCACCCTCTCGGGTTTGCCTCTAGATATTTAACGAGATCTCACTCCAACTGGACTTATCACCCTCTCGGGCTCTCCTCTGGACTTATCACCCTCTCGGGCTCGCCTCTAGATGTTTAACGAGTTCACACTCCAACCGGACTTATCACCCTCTCTCGGGATTGCCTAACAACTACCTCATTTCACCACTAGTTATCTCTTACGAGAATGGGGTTTGAGTTTGGTGTTGTCTCCAACTATGGTGAGATTTTCCCTTACATTTGTTTAGCCTCAATGCTAAGGTTGGGAAAATCTCTCTAAGCGTAGGATACATCGTGGGTTGCTTAGATTGGGTTCTAGAACACTCTTTGAATATATTTGTATATCTACAAACTTATGTTCTATGGTGGGAAAGCTTGAGTATATGTTCTCTTAGCTCTGTAGCATCGTTTGTTATCTTCTCCGCACTTCCACACGTAATAATGTAGGAAGAACTTGTATTTATAGTGTGGATTTGAATGTTACCGTTGGAGAGAATCACATTCAAATCCATACTATTCTTTGTAAGTTCTCCGCAGCTTTTTTCAGTGGTTGTCTTCCTCTCATTGGTCCACGCCACCGAATTCCAATTTATATTCCTCGGTTTCTTAACCCGGAACATTCGGGATATCTTGAGCATTGATACATTAATGAGTCTTGATAATTCTTTACATGCCTTGATATCCTTAGTCTTCGATCTTGATATCTTGATCTTGAGTCTTGATGTCTTACGAGTCTTGAGAGATATCTTGATTGATATCTTGAGTCTTCATCTTGAGTCTTGATTTCTCGATTTCATCTTGAGTCTTGATTCTCGATCTCATCTTGAGTCTTGATTCTCGATTTCATCTTGAGTCTTGATTCTTCGATTTCTACTTGAGTCTTGAAAACTTCAGTTTCATACTGAAACTTCAGTTTCTTCATAAACTTACTGAGTCTTCAGAATCTAACCTAATTTATATCTGCTGACTATACATGGTGCAGATAACATCCTGAACACTTTAAAACTGAATCCTGACTCAACTATCAAGATTATCCTGAACATGTCATACTCAGGGGTTTTGGGATCTAATCAAAATCTTCTTTATTAAATTCATTTCCCAACATTGCCCAAGATATAAGGTATCTAAGTCGCAATTATTCTCTTCCCAGCATAAGTCAAAGCAATAATATTAATCGTACACAATCCTTATTAAGTGACAGAGATTATGAAATAACGAAACACTGAGGTATAATTCTTCTATATTCAGTATTGAAGAATTTATCCTCCTGTAGGTCCTATTCAGCACATCATAATGCGCTAGTGTAATCTCTTGGTCAAGACAAGTCAATCTGAGCCTTACACTTCAACCTTTCACGATGAATTGTTCGTTTCCATCTGGGTTGTGAATTTGTATTTGTTTACAAGGAGTAGTTAACGTGATCTTCTGCGATCTGGTATCACCACATTAACCACAATGTAACATGTACTATTTATGGAACAATTATGCAGTAAATATATATATAATTCAATCATATTTAAAGCAACATTGATATATAATTTAATTTCTGTAAATAAGACAGAAATTCATTTTGGTTATACAAAGTAAAAACATACATTCCAGTATAACCCCAACAATCGATATACCAAGCGTCACACCTACACAATCAGAACCTCGTCATAGTGGGAGGGTTGTTAGACAACCCGAGCAATTCTTGGGGATAGGAGAGTCCTCAGACTTGATCTCTGGAGAAAAATCAAACCCATGGTTATACAACGAGGTGATCCAAGACAAGGATGCAGAATCTTGACAAACAACGATCAAGTGTGGGAGCTAATCAAACCACCTAATGGGGTAAAACCCATTGGATGCAAGTGGGTTTACAAGAGAAAAAGAGGACTGGGCGGGAAGGTTGAGACCTTCAAGACTAGACTTGTGGCGAAAGGATATACTCAGAAAGAAGGGATCGATTATGAGGAAATATTTTCGCCTGTAGCAATGCTTAAGTCCACCCGTATTCTCTTGTCGATAGCTACACATCTAGATTTTGAGATCTGGCAAATGGATGTCAAGACATCTTTCCTAAACGAAAGTCTTGAAGAAGAAATCTATATGCACTAACATGAAGGCTTCATCACGAAAGGCCAAGAGCATCTCGTTTGCTTAAGAAGTTCATTTATGAACTAAAGCAAGCATCCCGAGGTTGGAACCAATATTTTGATCAGGTTATAAAATCTTACGGTTTCTATCAAAATGAGTTCGAGAGTTGTATATACAAAAAGTGTGTCAAAATTGCCTTGGTATTCTTAGTACTATACGTAGATGATATTCTGCTCATCGAAGACGATGTAAAGGTATTGTCAAATGTGAGGGTATAACTGTCAAATCAGTTTGATATGAAGGACTTAGGAGAAATCGGTCACATTCTTGGGATCAAGATCACTCGAGATCGCAAGAAAAGGATGATATGCATGTCGCAAGCTTCATACATAGACACTATTTTGAAGTGATTCAGCATGCAGTATTCCAAGAAAGGTTTCTTACCTTTTAGGCATGGAATCCATCTATCGAAAGAGATGTGCCCGAAGACACAAAATGAGATAGATGACATGAGGGCCATTCCATATGCGTCAGTAGTTGGAAGTCTCATGTATGCAATGTTGTGCACGAGGCCAAATATATACTTTGCCATAGGGATGGTAGCAAGATATCAGAGTAACCCCGAGAAAAGAACATTGGACTGCTGTTAAAAATATTCTGAAGTATCTCAAAAGAACTCGAGATAAAATGTTGGTTTATTAGTCAGACAGTTTAATTCCCAAAGGTTACACGGACTCAGATTTCTAATCGGACATAGATTCCAGAAAATCTACCTCGGGTAGTGTGTTTTGTCTGGGAGGTGCAGCCGTGACATGGAGAAGCGTTAAGCATAAATGCATCGCAGATTCTACCATTGAAGCCGAATATGTAGCTGCTTGTGAAGCAGCAAAAGAAGCGGTTTGGCTCAAGAACTTCTTAGTGGACTTGGACGTAGTTTCGAATTTGCCCAGCACTATGACGGTCTATTGTGATAATGCTGGAGCAGTTGCAAATTCAAGGAAACCAAGAGCTCACAAAGCCAGCAAACACATTGAACATCTTATATAGGAAATCGTTAAGAGATGAGATATAGAGGTGGCAAAGATCGCATCGTAGGATAACCTAGCAGATCCATTCACATAGGGTCTGCCTCAGAAAATTTTCAAGAGACATGTGGAAGGAATGGGTGTCAAGTGTTGGAATTTAAAGGCACGTAAACACATAATACATGCGCAGCAAAATTTAAAAGTTCACCAATAACGAACGTATAATTCCATAATTAAATTACGGGTAAACATAAACAAAATCCTTACAGTGATTCGTACACGGATTCCTCTACTATGGTATCCACGTAACAATCGTTTACCAATTCGCACCGATTTGCCAGTGTTGAATCCCGAGATGAATTTGCTATGAAAATTCTAACTAGAGATTTTATGGAGAAATAAATTTCTTGTGTTCTTAATGAATTCCCAAGGACTCATATATATAGAGGAAGCTCAGCTTAAATCTTAAGCTATCTTTATTAGGAAATAAAATCCTTTATCTTGCAAATCAAATCCCAAAGATTTTATTTCCCTATATATATAATCATACGGATTTGATTTCCCTATATATATAATCCTACGGATTTGATTTTCATACATATCAAATCCTACAATAATATTCCATATATTATTATTGGGAATCCTATTTAATTAAATTCAATTTAATTAAATAATAATAATAATTAATTATAAATATAATTATTATTATATTCTCTATAAATAAAATATTAATATCCAATATAATATTTAATCAACCAACTATAATCGGTAAACAACTATTACTTGTTGTGTGACCTATAGGACCTCGTATATCGAGCGATTAAAAAAACTAATGGTCTTAATTGAATCCTAGATAATAAATTAGACATTCTCAATATACGAGGTACGTTGCGAGGAATTCTGCAACTACCTGTAACATATAGACTATTGTGATATCTTCCCTTCATTCACGATGATGAAGTGTCTATTCAAATAACTTAATCACGTATGTCACACTTGTCCACAAAGTCCAAGCTGACGTGCATCGACCGATGACTCAGATCCAATTATGATGAGAAGATGAGTATTCTCTCTAAATCCACATTGAGGAATGAATCCTATTCTTGGCTTAACTACCACTCACATACATTTCGTGATGAACCTAATCCAAGTCATATCTACCCATGGAAGGATGCAAGCGTCAGTCATGGTCAAAGTTCATCACTCAATACATGTCGTGCGTATTGACCTCAAGTCAAAGGAGTATCACATCACTCCCATTAACCGAGACACCCGTAGACACATATTGTGGAATTACATCAAACGGTTTCTCGGATGGGTATGCCAATACCCTCTAAGGTATCCGTGCATCCATCATGAGATACTTATTAACTCGTAGTAAGTGAGATCTTACTACACTCTCTAAGAGTATGATGCAGATTGCACACCAATCTCAATTGTATTATCAATATCACATTCTTGATGATCCTTGATCGGGGCAATTTGAGAATCATGCTTAAGTCATCTGAGTTCTCACAACCTCACTGACAACAATGATTCATGGGAACACAAATAAGAATAAATGCAAACAACCAAACATAATATTCAAACAAGTGTAATGTCATGCATTTAATATTAAATAAACAATAATATTAAAACCAAAATTGAATATCATTTTAATATTATGTGCTCACAATAGGATTGTCTCTAGGACACTAACACTAACATCAAGTGCGTTGCCAATCTGCTTTGAGTATAAGTGGGAGAAATATTATTAGGTTCATGTAGGACATGAGACGTGCAGTAGTATACTTAAAAGCACACTTTGAGTATAAGTGGGAGATTGTTGGGGTTATACATGAATGTATGCTTTTACTTTGTATAACAGACTAATGTACTCTTATTTACTGAATATAAATCTTTTATCGTTGTTAAATATGAATGAATGTTATTTATTTATTGTAAACCGTTCAGTATTAGTACATATTATTGGGATACTTTATGCCAGAATCTATTAGGATGACCACATAAACAAAAATTTAAATTAACGATTATTACTAGCATGAATTTCCCTACGTGAATTCATATAATAATCAATCCAACAACAACATGCAAACAATAATTTAAGTAAAAGATCATATTATGCGAAATTTCTAGGAGTTTACGTAAACGTACCCGTTGGAGAGACAGTCTAAGACAGGCAGGATCAGGTATCTGGCAACCAACCAAAAGTCCTTCTCAAGTATTCCCAAGTCCTTGCTCAACAACCTTGGTGGAAGGTTCTCCAATGAACTGTTGGATTATAGAGGCACGTAAAACACGTAATCACATGCGCAGCGGATTTTAAAGTTCACCAACAACGAACAATTAATTGCATACAGATTACAATAATCATAACGAGAAATCTTACAGTAACTCGAGATCAGATTTCTCTACTATGGTATCCACGTAATCCCCAGGAACGGATCTGTACGAATTTGTCAGTGTTGAATCCCAAGACGAATTTGCTAGGAAAATCCAAACTCTAGATTTTATGGAGAAAATATGAAGTGATACTTTTTGTGAATCCCAATAGCTTGTATATATAGGGAGACTTAGCTTATTTCCCAAGCTAGCCCAATTAGGGAAATAAAATCCCTAATCTTGAATTAAATTAATTCATTTTAATTTAATTCCCTAAATATAAATCTCTACGGATTTAAATGCCTTATATGAAAATCTCTACGATTTATTTTCATATACATTAAATCCTACAATTATATTCCAAATATAATTATTGAGAATTCTTATTTAATTTAATTTAATTTAATTTAATTTAATTTAATATTAATAATAATTAATTCCAAATTAATCTATTATTAATTACTTCTCTATAAATTAAATATTAAATCCAATTTAACATTTAATCAACCAACTATAATCCGTAAAAGGGAACTACTTGTTGTGTGACCCATAGGCCCTCATATACCGAGCGATTAGTCAAACTAACGGTCTTAATTGAACCCTAGTCAATAAATCAGACATTCTCAATATATGAGGTACGTTGCGAGAAACATGCAACTACCTGTAACTGAAACGTGGGCAATTGCGATTTCCTCCTTCCATTCACGAATACTCGATTAGTCTTGATCATGATGAAGTGTCTATTCAAATAACTTAATAAATTTATCTCAAATCACTAATTGATCATTAGTGTCACACTTAGTCACAAAGTCTATGTTGACGTGCATTGACAAATGACTTAGATCCAATTATGATGAGAAGATGAGTATTCTCTCTAAATTCACTTTGAGGAATGAATCATTTTCTTGGCTCAACTACCACGCACATGCACTTCGTGATGAACCCAATCCAAGCAATATCTACCCATAGACGGGTGCAAGCGTCGGTCATGTCAAAGTTCATCACTCCACACATGTCGTGCGTATTGACCTCAAGTCAAAGGAGTATCGCATCGCTCCCACTAACCGAGACACCAGTAGACACATATAGTGGAATTACATCAAACGATTTCTCGGATGGGTATACCAATACCCTCTAAGGTATTTGTGCATGAGATACCTAGTATCTCGCAGTAAGTGAGATCTTACTACACTCTCTAAGAGTATGATGCAGATCGCACACCAATCTCCATTGCATCATCAATATCCCTTTCTTGATGATCCTCGATTGGGGCTATTTAAGAATCATGCTTAAGTCATCTGAGTTCTCACTCACTCAATGACAACAATGACTCAAGGGAACACATATAAGAATAAATGCAAACAATCAAACATAATATTCTAATGAGTGTAATGCCATACATTTAATATTAAACAAACAATAATATTAAACCAGAACTGTATATTATCTGAGTATTATGTCCTTACAATGGATTGTCTCTAGGACACTAACACTAACATGAACAATTATAAAACAAAGGAAAATCAAATAATTTGTTGCACCACCTTTGTGGATTTCTAATATTTCCAACTCATGGAATTGTGTTTGGGATGAAAAATTCATCCCCTATTTATAATGGGGGGAACGAAATTGAGCCAAAATAGGGTTAGAAAAGATCTTTTCTTAATCTCCAAGAAATCTTGAATATATCCCATATATTCTTCTTTCCATGTGTATTTTTCCACAAAAATCTCACAACCTTATTTAGCCACTATTTTTGAAAATATTAGGGTAGATTTGCAAGATTGGATCTTTCTTGAATTTATGAGATATTCTTGTATTCCAATAATACATATCTTTCTCCATAAAATCTTTCCAAGAAAATATCTCTTTCCTTTTATTTCTCTATTTTTCAAAAATTACTATTAAAGAAACCAAGTGGGAGATTTCTTGAATTTATGGGATAATCTTGTATTCCAAGAATACTTATCTCCTTTCCATAAAATCTTTTCAAGAAAATCCTTCTCCTTCTTTTTCTTTAATATTTTTGAAATTTAAGGAAAAATATGCAACAAAATATTTAATTTATTTTAAACACCTTTTCATTTAATGGACTTTAATTGGGCTACTTGAGGGGCCCTTAGGAGAATAAAGATAGAGCCACGATATTATTTAACCCATTAATATTAATTAATTCCACTATATAATTAATATTGCACTATCCATCTCAACCCATATTACGGTAATATGGCTCCCGGTTATTATTTCCCGCGTTTAAGATTATTTTGTCAATTAATTAATTAAGCCACTGAAAAGCTTTATATTAATTAACATCTTTATCCTTGGAGTAAGGACAACTCAACATTATTATCCATACCGGAAAATTAATTCCACTTGCAAGATTTGGTATGATAAAGGTTCTGAGCCCACCAAGGGGACTAATCATGCAAGACTCTCCAAGCACACGATTCTGTGTATTAATTTAGCAACTGTCATGTAATTAATATTATTGCCCAAGATATAGGGTATCGAAGTCGCAGTGATTCTCTTCTCATTTATAAGTCAAAGCAATAATTACTAATCACACACATCCTTATTAAGTGACAAAGATTAAGAAATCAACAACCACTGAGGTGTTGGGGTTATACTGAAAAATATGCTTTTACTTTGTATAACCAAACTGAAGTTTCTTATTTATTTACTGAAATAAATTATTTAATCACTGTTGCATTAAATATGAATGAATGTTATATATGTTTATTGCAAACCCGTTCAATAAAGACAGTATGTATTACGTTGAAGTTAATTTGGTGATACCCGATCACTGAAGATCAAATTAACAACCCTCGTAATTAAGTACAATTCACAACCCAGATGGAAATGAACGAACCATCATGAACGATTGAAGTGTGAGACTCAGATTGGCTTGTCTTGACCAAGGGATCACATTAGCGCATTTAGGTGCGCTGAATGAGGACCTACAGGAGGACAAATTTTTTGGTACTGAATATACAAGAATTAGACCTCACTGGTGCGTTGTTTCTTAATCTCCGTCCCTTAAATATGATCGTGTGAAATTAATAACTATTGCTTTGACTTATGATGGGAAGAGAGTCAATGCGATTCGATACCTTATATCTTGGGCAATATTATTAATTACATGACGATTGCTGACATTTAATACGGAGAATCGCGTGCAAGTACGTCTTGCTTGATTTGTCCCCTTGGTGGGCTCATATCCTTTATCATGCCAAATCTTGCAAGTGAAAATTTATTTTCGGCATGGATAATAATGTTGAGCTGTTTTTACTCCAAGGACAAAGATATTAATTAATATAAAGCTTGCTCAGTGGATTAATTAATTAATGGACTAAGATAATCTTAAACGCGGGAAATAATGACCGGGAGCCATGTTATATGTGAAATCGTAATATGGGTTAAGATGGATAGTTCAATATTAATTTTATAGTGGAGTAAATTAATATTAATGGACTTGAATAATATTTGACCCAAAATATTATAGCTTCATAGTCCATTGGAGGTCCAATCTTAATTCTCCTAAAGGCCCCCCAAATAGCCCAAAATAAAGTCCAATTAATGAGAGAGAGAGAAAAATATTCTTGCTATATTTCCATGTTAATATTTTCAAAATTTTGTAGATAATTAGGAAGAAAAGATTGTCTTGATTTTCTTTTAGATATTTTATGGAAAGAGATAATTATTGTAGGAATACATAATTATCCCATAAATTCAAGAAGTCAAATCTTGACTCCTAATATCTTGTAATTTTCAAATATTATAGGTTGAAGAAGGGAAGAGGTTGTTATGGAAAATTTAATTAAGAAGAAAAGAATATAGAAGATATATTCAAGATTTCTTGGAGATCAAGAAAAAAATTTCTTCCTTATTTTCTTGACCTAAAATTTCGAACCCCTCCTCCCTTTATATAGGGGATGAGCTCTTCATTCCCAAGTGCAATTCCATGTGTTGGAAATATTAGAAATCCACAAAGGTGGTAGCAAAATATTTAAATTCTCTCCCATTAAAATCGTTCGTTGAAATCTTCCCACCGGATAGCGTTCGTGGACTTTGGGGATATATTTGTGAAGGCTCTTGGGTTGATTCATCCGTTTGATTCTTCAAGAGGTTAGTAATTCTGTAACTCCTAGTTCCGCATGTTTAGGATTTACGTGAATTATGTGTACGCATGTTGTTTATTATTACATTGAATTTATTTAGTATTAATTCATGTTAGTAATTAACTGTTTAATTTAAATATGTATTTAAATAATCACCTCGAATAGATCCGGGCACCCCGATCTTCCCAACAACTGGTATCAGAGCTCTGGTTTCGAGCTCTGATTTTTTAAATTGTTATTTAAATTGTTGGACATTAAATTGAAATTGGATAGTAGAATTGGTAGATCTGTTTTGCACATATCCAATTGTCATGGTATTTAATGTGTTTATTTTCATGCGTATGAATGAATGGTTTTTAATTCGACTCGTTCGGATTTGTTTTTCCCGTGAGAAAATCCACGAGTAGATTAGGCTATTCGATTTGTTCAATGTAATAGACTAGTCTAGATTTAAGGTTTTTTTTTCGTTAAATAAATTGTAACCTGATCGGAGATGAAGACGGAGACGATTTAAAGATGGATCTGGAACCATATGTGGGCAACGTGCGTCGCGCGAAACATTTCAAGGGAGGCACGCGCGCGACGCGGACGTCGCTAGTCGGATGGGCTTAGCGCACGGCGCCAGGCGGGATCGGCCCGGCACGCATATGGACGCGACCGGGCTGCATGCACGAGCGCGTGCAAAAGCGCGCGCTGCACCATGCGCGCGGGAATGGGCAAGGGTGGCCGAGGCGGACGCACGATGCTGAGCGTCACCTGCCGAGGCCGCCGAGTCCTTTAGGAAGCGACACGCGTTGCGCCTAGGCGCACGGGCACGATCGCTCGGCTAAGCGGCCGGCCGGATGTGGGCGTGCATCCCGGCTGCGAGCTGCTTGGCGTGGCGTTTGAAGACGGAGTTCTTTTCGAGACGAACGAAAAGGAAAAATTCAAGACGGCGTTTCTTCAAGATCAAGCGAAAGAAAATCAAACCATGACAGTTGGATAATTTGTGCCCAATGTGTTTATTTTCTGCTTTGCTTGATTTATTACTGTTGTATTTTCTTGTGTTTTATTTAATTTGTTTAAATGTGTTTGCATGAGAATTGCTCAACGAAAAATCTCAAATTCAAAAATTACTAAGTATCTTTTAATAATTAATTTGTTTTGACACAAATAAATTTTGACCTCCATGATTTATTTATTTGTGAAACCTTTTGGAGAAATTCCCCTACGGGACGGTCAAAAGATAGCTTTCACATGAATAAATTCCCAAAAGGATGATTGTGAGTTATCATTAGTGGTGACGATGACCCTCCCACGAGGCTCTATCAAAGCGAAGTAATAATTCTGTATTTAATCATGGTTATTACTTAGGTATAAAATTGATATTTATATACTTCTCCAAAGTCCCTGTCAATTTTATATTGGTTAAGGGGGGGCCGACTATTAATTTTTTTAAAATTAAAGGTTTGTAACTGTTCTTGTTTATAACCTTCTTGAATGTGATTTAAATGATGACCCTCCCACGAGGCTCATTTAAATCTGTTTTGAGATGTTGGCTGATGCATGTTCATTTTTTTTTTTTGAGATTTTAATATGAATCATGTGATCGAATTATGTGATTTAATTTTGTGTTGATCTGGATATTGATACAAAATATATGTTTATTTTAGTTCATCATGTCGCAACCTTTTAATCCACTGTTCAATATACTGAAAGATAACCTCCTCACTGGAGAAAACTTTATTGTTTGGAAACGAAACCTTATGAATTTCCTTGCTTCACACGAGTACAAATGGGTGCTTAATGAACCAAAACCCGAAGAACTAACCAAAGATGCCAAGTATATGGGAAGAGATGGAATATAATGAATGGGAGCTAGGGAATGAATTGATAAGGGACATTATCTTGACATCAATGTCGGATTCTGTAAGGCACCTTCATCAAAGATTTCTCTCAACTGCAGACATTATGGGAAATCTTGAAGTGATGTTCGCGCATCCAACCTATATGGCAGTTCAAAACATTAAGCATGATTTGAACAAGCTGAGGTTGGAAGAAGGAATGACTGCTAGAGAGCACATTTCTAGGGTAATGGTCCTCTTTGAAGAATTGGCACATCTTGGCGAAAAATGTGATTTCAAGAGCAAAATTGATTTCATTCTCAAAACTCTACCAAAGAGCTATGATCATCCTTATGTAAGATACCTATTGGAAGATATGAATTTTACTATGGATGATCTCAAAAGAGTCGTTACTTTGGTTGAAGAGGACATTGAGCGCAAGAAAGCGAACATGGTTGCAAAAATGTCTGCTTCTCGTTCTAGGCCAATTGGTGGTAAGAACGATGAAGAGACAAACAGGATAAACCAGTTTTATTCAAACTTCAAGGATGAAAGTTTAAGCAAGAGGATATGTTTGGAATGTGGGGAGAAGGGACATAGGGGATGGGCCTGTTCCAATTCCGAAAGGAGTGGAAAGAAAGATAATTCACACTCACTAGTAGTTGAAACTTGTTTAGCAGAGTATGCTACCCACTCGTGGGTATTGGATACGGGATTCACTGATCATGTATGTTTCACATTGCAGGGTTTCAAACAGACCCGACAACTAAGTGAGAGTGAGATCCTCATCACGCTAGGCGATGCTACGAGAGTGGCAGCTAAAGCAGTGGGAGAAGTGCACCTGTCCTTTGGAGACAAGACGTTAATTTTAAGAGATGTTCTTTATGTTCCTGTTTTTCGGAAAAACCTTATTTCTATTTCTAAACTGTTTATCGATGGATATTCTATTCGTTTTAATAAAGATGTTACTATTTTTCGTAACGATGTGATATTATGTCGTGGAACTTTGAGGAACAATCTCTATATTATTAACTGTGCACATCACTCACAAAATGCATCCTATAACACATCTACTATTTCTTGTAAACGAAAGCTCTCGACTGACGTGAACGAGACACTTCTTTGGCACCTAAGATTAGGTCATATTAACCCGAAAAGGATTCAAAGGTTGGTGAAAGATGGTTCTTTGGGGTCTCTCCAAATTGAGCCATTTTCGACTAGCGAATCGTGCTTGGAAGGTAAAATGACCAAGAGGGCATTTGGAGCCAAGTGGTTTAGAGCTAAAGAAGTGTTAGAAATCGTTCACACTGATGTGTGTGGTCCAATGCAAATCAAAGCTAGAGGTGGCTACGAGTATTTCGTTACTTTTATCGATGATTACTCACGCTACGGATACATTTTCCTAATGAAGCATAAATCTGAGATCTTTGATAAATTCAAAGAATTTAAGGCTCAAGCAGAGAATCATAAGGGAAAAAGTATCAAGTTTCTACGATCTGATCTTGGAGGTGAATACCTCAGCGATGAATTTCTGAACTACCTATCGGAAGTGGGGATTGCATCCCAGTTGACTGCACTAGGTACCCCTCAACAAAACGGGGTTGCAGAACGAAGGAATATAACGCTTTTAGAAATGGTAAGGTCAATGATGAGTTATGTGGATTTACCAAAATCGTTCTAGGGTTACGTATTAGAAACAACGACTTATATTCTGAACCTAGTGTCATCCAAATCGGTACCTAAAACCCCGAGAGAACTGTGGACGGGGCGCAAGCCCAGTTTCAGACACATCAGGATCTGGGGGTGTCCGGCATACGTGCTAGACAAGGAAGCCGGTAAATTGGATGCACGTTCGGAATTAAGGATGTTCATAGGGTACCCCGAAGGAACTAAAGGATACATGTTCTATGGTCCCGAAGATTAAAAGGTGGTAATCAGTACTCACTTTTGATGTTTGGAAAAAGACTATATGAACAGTCGAAAGCCTAGAAGTGAAATTACCTTAGAAGAACTTAGGGGGCCAACTCCGTTGCTAACTGTACAAAATGATATACCAAACGTCACGCCTACACAACCGGAACCTTGTCGTAGTGGGAGGGTTATCAGACAACCCAAGAGATTCTTGGGGATCGGAGAGTCTTCGGACTTGATCTCCGCAGAAGAAGCAGATCCATGGTCCTACAACGAGGCGATCCAAGACAAAGATGCTCAATCTTGACAAATAGCAATGGAAGCCGAGATGGGTTCAATGGATCAAAACAAGGTGTGGGAGCTAGTCAAACCACTTGATGGGGTAAAACCCATCGGATGCAAGTGGGTATACAAGAGAAAAAGGGGACCAGACGGAAGGCCTTCAAAGCTAGACTTGTGGCGAAAGGGTACACTCAGAAAGAAGGGATCAATTAAGAGGAAACCTTTTCGCCTGTAGCCATGCTCAAGTCCATCCGCATTCTCTTGTCGATTCTTTGTCAGATCTCGATTTTGAGATCCGCAAATGGACGCCAAGACAAATTTTTCTTAAATGGAAATCTTGATGAAGAAATCTATATGCAACAACCCGAAGGCTTCATTGAAAAAGGCCAAGAGCATCCGGTTTACAAGCTCAGGAAGTCCATTTATGGACTGAAGCAAGCATCCCGAGCTTGGAATCAGTGTTTTGATCAAGTTATAAAATCCTACGGATTCGATCAAAACGAATTTGAAAGTTGTGTCTATAAAAAAGCGTGATTTTAACCGCATTGGTATTTTTGGTACTATCGTGGGCGACATTCTCGCTCATCGAAACGATGTAAAGGTGTTATCGACGTAAGGGCATGATCACAAAAAAGCAGTTCGATATGAAGGACTTAGGGGAAGCCGGTCACATCCTAGGGATCAAGATCACTCAAGATCGCAGGAAAAGAATGATTGGGCTTTCGCAAGCCTCATACATAGATACTATTTTGAAGCGCTTCAGCATGCAGGATTCCAAGAACGGCTTTGTGCCCTCTGCATACGTAATCCATCTATCGAGAGAGATGTGTCCCAAGACACGAAAGAGATAGATGACATGAAGGACATCCCTTTATGCTTCGGTTTGTGGGAAGCCTCATGTATGCAATGTTGTGTACGAGACCGGATATCTGCTTCGCCATAGGCATGGTGGCAAGATATCAAAGCAACCCCGAAAGAACATTGATCGCAAAGAAAGAACATTCTGAAGTACCTAAAAAGGACACGGGACAAAATGTTAGTTTACAAGTCAGATAGTCTGATCCCCATCGGTTACACGAACTCAGATTTCCAATCAGACGTTGACTCCAGAAAGTCTACCTCGGGTAGTGTGTTTTGCATGGGGGGAGGAGCCATGACATGGAGAAGCGTAAAAGCGTAAATGCATCGCCGATTCTACCATGGAAGCCGAGTACGTCGCCGCTTTTTTGAAGCAAATGGGAAGCCGGGTTTGACTCAAGAACTTCCCCGTGGACTTGGACGTGGTCCCGAATTTTCCCAAAGAAAATCACGGCTCATCGTGGATAACGCTTCGAGCAAATTGCAAATCAAGGGAACCGAGAGCCCACAAAGCCAGCAAACACATTGAAAGAAAATACCATCTCATACGAGAAATCGTTTAGAGAGGAGACATTGAGGTGGCTAAGATTGCATCGGAAGACAACCTAGCAGATCCATTCACAAAGGGTCTGCCTCATAGTACATTCGAGAGACATGTGGAAGGAATGGGTGTCAAGGACGTTGTCAATCTGCTTTGAGTATAAGTGGGAGAAATATTATTAGGTTCGTGTAGGGTGACATTAGATGTCACATTGAACACGAGACAATCTGTAGTATACTTAAAAGCAAACTTTGAGTATAAGTGGGAGATTGTTGGGGTTATACTGAAAAGTATGTTTTTACTTTGTATAATCAAACTGAATTTTCTTATTTATTTACTGAAATAAATTATTTAATCACTATTGCATTAAATATGAATGAATGTTATATATGTTTATTGCAAACCCGTTCAATAAAAATAGTACGTATTACGTTGTAGTTAATTTGGTGAAACCAATCACTAAAGATCAAATTAACAGCCCTCGTAATTAAGTACAAATTCACAACCCAGATGGAAATGAACGAACCATCATGAACGGTTGAAGTGTGAGACCCAGATTGGCTTGTCTTGACCAAGAGATCACATTAGCGCATTTAGGTGCACTGAATGAGGACCTACATGAGGACAAATTCTTCGGTACTGAATATACAAGAATTAGACCTCAGTGGTGCGTTGTTTCTTAATCTCCGTCCCTTAAATAGGATCGTGTGAAATTAATAACTATTTCTTTGACTTATGATGGGAAGAGAGTCAATGCGATTCGATACCTTATATCTTGGGCAATATTATTAATTACATGACGATTGCTGACATTTAATACGGAGAATCGCGTGCAAGTACGTCTTGCTTGATTTGTCCCCTTGGTGGGCTCATATCCTTTATCATGCCAAATCTTGCAAGTGGAAATTTATTTCCGGCATGGATAATAATGTTGAGTTGTCTTTACTCCAAGGACAAAAATATTAATTAATATAAAGCTTGTTCAGTGGATTAATTAATTAATGGACTAAGATAATCTTAAACGCGGGAAATAATGATCGGGAGCCATGTTATATGTGAAATTGTAATATGGGTTAAGATGGATAGTTCAATATTAATTTTATAGTGGAGTAAATTAATATTAATGGACTTGAATAATATTTGGCCCAAAATATTATAGCTTCATAGTCCATTGGAGGTCCAATCTTAATTCTCCTAAAGGCCCCCCAAATAGCCCAAAATAAAGTCCAATTAATGAGAGAGAGAAGAAAATATTCTTGCTATATTTCCATGTTAATATTTTCGAAATTTTAGATAACTAGGAAGAAAAGATTGTCTTGATTTTCTTGTAGATATTTTATGGAAATAGATAATTATTGTAGGAATACATAATTATCCCATAAATTCAAGAAGTCAAATCTTGACTCCTAATATCTTGTAATTTTCAAAAATTATAGGTTGAAGAAGGGAAGAGATTTTTTTGGAAAATTTAATTAAGGAGAAAAGAATATAGAAGATATATTCAAAATTTCTTGGAGATCAAGAAAAGATTTTCTTCCTTATTTTCTTGACCTAAAATTTCGAACCCCTCCTCCCTATATATAGGGGATGAGCTCTTCATTCCCAAGTACAATTCCATGTGTTGGAAATATTAGAAATCCACAAAGGTGGTAGCAAAATATTTAAATTCTCTCCCATTAAAATCGTTCGTTGAAATCTTCCCACCGGATAGCGTTCGTGGACTTTGGGGATATATTTGGGAAGGCTCTTGGGTTGATTCATCCATTTGATTCTTCAAGAGGTTAGTAATTCTGTAACTCCTAGTTCCGCATGTTTAGGATTTACGTGAATTATGTGTACGCATGTTGTTTATTATTACGTTGAATTGATTTAGGATTAATTCATGTTAGTAATTAACTGTTTAATTTAAATATGTATTTAAATAATCACCTCGAATAGATCCGGGCACCCCGATCTTCCCAACATGAGGTCTAACTCTTCATCCCATAAGTAAGTGCGAATGAGTTTATCCTCTCTGTAGGTCCGCTTGAGCGCATCGAATGCACTAGTGTAATCTCTCGGTCAAGACAACCCAATCTGAGCCTTACACATCAACTTCTACCAATAGATTGTTCAGGTCTATCTAAGTTGTGAAACACGCACTTGTTTACAAGGGTCTGTTAAAGTGATCTTCTGTGATCTGGTAACACCACGTTAACTACAGTGTAACACGTGCTATTCTATGAACGGTTTGCAATAAATATATATAACATTCAATCATATTTAAAGCAACAGTGATAAATAATTTATTTCAGTAAATAAGTGTTTAATACATAGGTTATACAAAGTAAAAACATACTTTCACGTATAACCCCAACACATATTGCATTGTAGTTAATGTGGTGATACCCGATCACAGAAGATCACATTAACAGTCCCCTTGTAAATAAGTACATCTTCACAACCTAGATGGAATTGAACACTCCATTGGTAGAGGTTGATGTGCAAAGCTCAGATTGGCTTGTCATGAACCAAAGACTGCACTAGTGCATTGTGATGCGCTGAAGCGGACCTATAGAGAGGATAAATTCTTCCGTACTGACTTACGGGATGAAGAATTAGACCTCAGTGGTTGTTGATTTCTTAAGCTCTGTCACTTATATAGGATTGTGTGTAATTAATATTTATTGTTTTGATCTATGATGGGTTTAGAATCACAGAGCGATTCTATACTTTATATTTTGGGCAATATTATTAATTACATGACAATTGCTAAGATTTAATACAGAGCAACGTGTGCAAGGAAGGTCTTGTTTGATTTGTCCCCTTGGTTGGCTCAGGAGTTTTATCATACCAAATCTTGCAAGTGGAAATTATTTTCGATATGGATAATAATGTTGAGCTGTCTTTACTCCAAGGAAAAAAATATTAATTAATATAAAGTTTTTCAGTGGCTTAATTAATTAATGGACTAAATAATTTTAAACACAGAAAATAATAATCGTGAGCCATATCATTGTAATATGGGTTAAAATGGATAGTGCAATATTGATTTTATAGTGGAATAAATTAATATTAATGGGCTGAATAATATTGTGGCTCAATATTGTAATTCAGAGCCCATTGGAGGTCCAATCTTAATTCTTCTAAAGGCCCCTCAAGTAGCCCAATATAAGTCCAATTAATTAAAAGGTGATTAAAATAAAAGAAAAATTATTATTGCATTTTTCCTAATATTTTCGATAAATATGTAGAAAATAAGGGAAAATATTTTCTTGAAAATATTTTATGGAAAAACATAAGTATTCTTGGAATACAAGATTATCTCATAAATTCAAGAAATCCCAAATCTTGCTTCTTGATTTGTTATTTTTTAAAATTGCATGAGATTAGGAGGAAAAGATCTTTTGTGATTATTTATGGAAAATAGAATATATGAGATATATTCAAGATTATATCTTGGAGTAGATACAAGGAAATTTCTCATGAGCCCTATTTACACAAAATTTTCGCCCCTCCTACTCTTACAAATAGGGGATGAATTTTTCATCCCCAACACAATTCTAGTCTTGGAAAAATTAGAAATCTACAAAGGTGGTGCAATAAATTTTCTTTATTCCTTTGTTAAAAATTGTTCGTATGAATCTTCCACCGGATTACGAGCAAGGACTTGGAATATACTTGAGAAGGCATTTAGGTTGATCCATCGTCTCAACGGTTGTCTCTTTAAGAGGTTCGCGTAAACTCCTAGATTCCGCATGTGTAGGACTTTACGTGAAATTAATTTTACAAGTGTATGTTTTTGGTAATTGTTATTTGAATTAATAGGATTAATTCATGCTAGTAATAATTGTTTATTTAAATTTGTATTTAAATTACACCTCGAATTGATCTGGCCAAATCATTCCCCAACAATTCATGCTAGCAATCTGGGTTTGGTCAAGGAGAGCAGCAGTTGAATTCTGGTCGTAATCAGAATGGTGGCGGGCGTGGTAAGTCCTACATCCCGCGTTGTCAGATTTATCAAGGGGAGCACTATGCTGAAAAGTGTCCCCAGTTTTTGTAGGGTCGTTCGGGTGGTAATTCTCGTTCACCAGGCCCTTCTGCTACTTTTCGTGCTGCTTGCAATATCTCGGACACCAATTTTGCCCCTGATTGGTATGTGAATTATGGAGCTTCGGCACACATGACTTCTCAGACGTCTGCTCTGGATTCTTTTGAGCCCTATTCTGGTAATGGTTCGGTCATTGTTGGTAATGGCAATGCACTTTCTATTTCTCATATTTGTTCTAGTCTATTACTCCTGATATTAATTTATTGGATGTATTGGTGATGCCCCATATTACTAAGAACCTCTTGTAAATCAACAAGTTGACGTCGGATTATAATGTTGATGTTGTATTTTCTGAAAAATACTTTGCTATTCAAAATCAGGTGGCAAAAGCAATACTGGCCCAGGGCAGGTGTGAGAAGGGACTTTATATTCTGGAGAAAGGTAGCTCGGCTTTGGTGGCTGCTTTGCGTTCTAAAGACTTACGAGTTAGCTTTGACTTATGGCACTTACGCCTTGGTCATGTTTCTTTATCTGTCATTTCATTGCTTAATAAGTTAGGACATTTATCTATTATGTCCTTATTACCAAATCCTGATATTTGTTCGCCTTGCCAGTTGGCTAAGAGCAGGAAATTACCTTTTCCATTGAATGATAAACGTGCTTCTATTGTTCTTGATATGATGCATTGTGATTTGTGGGGACCGGTCCCTGTTACTTCTTCTGTTGGCTATCGTTATTATGTTGTATTCATTGATGTGGATTCACATTTTTCTTGGATTTATCCTATGCATGCGAAATCTGACTTCTTTGATATCTTGGTGTACTTTCATACGTTTGTATGTAATCAGTTTTATACAACTATGAAAGTATTTCAGTCGGATGGGGGTACTGAGTTTGTGAATAAATGGGTAAATGAGTTTATGATTAAGTACAGCATCATATTTCATGTCCTTATACTCCACATCAAAATGGCCGAGCAGAACGTAAACACAGACATATTACAGAAACTGGTCTTTCTATGTTGTTTCATGCATTTGCTCCTGCTTCCTTGTGGTTTGATGCTTTTGCTACAACGGTGTATGTTATCAACCGTCTTCCTTCTATTTTTTTGGATAACAAGTCACCTTACGAGTTGTTGTTTGAATGTGCACCGAATTATGCTATTTTAAAACCCTTTGGCTGTCGGGTTTTTCCGTATCTTTGAGACTATGCAGCAAACAAATTATCACCTCGTAATCGTCCATGCATCTTTTTGGGGTGTAGTGCACACAAGGGTTTTTGGTGTTTACGATCCTGTTTCCGCTAAAGTTTTCATCACTTGTCATTCTCAGTTTGATGAACAGGTGTTTCTCTTCTCTGGCCAAGCTGATTCACATTCAAAAGAGTTGAATGTTTCGAGTCTTTTGGATAGGAGTTCACCCACTGGCGAGCTAGTTTTTGTTGCTCGTAGCTCTTTGCCTCACTCTTTTTCATCTCTGTGTGGTCTGTGCCTTGATCCTGATCCTCCGGTGCCTACTCCGTCTGCACCATTGGCACATCCGCCCACACCGCCTGCCCCACTGGAGCAATTACCCTCGCCTGCGTCCGCCCAGCATGGGAGGGAGCTGACCATCCAGCTCTGCCCACTCCTGCGTCTGGTCATCTGATGGTCACACGGGCTCGGGCTGGGGTCTTTAGGCTGAAATATCTGATCGACATTGCATCTACTGCTCTACTCTAAGCTCTTGTTGCGGCTTTAGAGCTTAAAGGGTTCAAATATGCTTCTAAGTTTCCTCATTGGTTTAGTGTTATACAAGAGGAAATCAATGCACTTAAGGCTAATCAGACTTGGGATTTGGTGCCCCGTCCACCAGGCACCAACATTGTCGGCTCTAAGTGGGTATTTCACATCAATTTTCATCCCGATGGTTCTATCGAGTGTCATAAGGCTCGTCTTGTGGTTCAGGGTTTCGCTCAGGTCCCTGGTTCCTATTTTCATCACACTTTCAGTCCTGTGGTGAAGCCTGCTACAGTTCGTATTATCTTGGCCTTCTCTGTTCATCACAAGGATGTGAAGAATGTGTTTCTATATGGTGTGCTCACGAAACCTATTTTCATGGCTTAACCCCCAGGTTTCGTTGATCCTCGTTATCCTGATCACGTGAGTCAATTAAAGAAGGCTCTATTAGTGTTAGTGTCCTAGAGACAATCCATTGTAAGGACATAATACTCAGATAATATTCAGTATTTGTTTAATGTTAATGTTTGTTTAATATTAAATGTATGGCGTTACACTCATTAGAATATTATGTTTGATTGTTTGCATTTATTCTTATATGTGTTCCTATGAATCACTGCTGTCATTGAGTGTGTGAGAACTCAGATGACTTAAGCTTGATTCTCCAATATCCCCAATCGAGGATTATCAAGAATGGGATATTGATGATGCAATGGAGATTGGTGTGCGATGTGCATCATACTCTTAGAGAATGTAGTAAGATCTCACTTAATACGAGATACTAGGTATCTCATGATTGATGCACAAATACCTTAGAGGGTATTGGTATACCCATCCGAGAAACCGTTTGATGTAGTAAATCGTAGAGATTTTCCACATATGGAAATTAAATTCGTAGAGATTTATATGGAGAAATAAATCCTAGGGATTTATACAAATAAGAATTAGGGATATTATTTTCTAACTAGGCGAGCTTAAGATTTAAGCTGAGTCTCTCCTATAAATATGAGCTCTTGGGATTCATAATTATAAGTTGTTCAAATTTCTCCATAAAATCTAGAGTTAGAATTTTCCTAGCAAATTCATCTCGGGATTCAAAGCTGGCGAATCTGTGCGAATTTGTAAACAGGGATTACGTGGATACCGTAGTTGAGAAATCTGCTCTTGAGTTGCTGTAAGATTTCTTGTTACTATTTTTCGTGTTCATACTTGCAATTATATGTTCGTTGTTGGTGAACTGTTTAATTCTGCTGCGCATGTTTTACGTGTTTACGTGCCTCTAAATTCCAACAGTGGTATCAGAGCTTCAGGCTCTTTGTTATAATTGCTTTTTGGTTTTAAAATTAATTTTTTTTAAACCATGGGGCACGGTTCTTTAGAAGAACCACACCCCTCGTGTATTTGTTTGATTTCTGGGTATCACACCTACTCGTCTTCAACCCCCAGAATTAGGGTTAACCCAAAATTGGGGTTTTCGCCGCTGCAATTCATCGCTCCATGGCCGACGGTGCTATGCCACATAACTGGAGGCCGGTGCTAGGCATTGTGCCTCGTGACGTGTGCGGAAGCCCGCGGCATGGTTCGTCGCGCCCGTCGCGATGCTTCGCTCCCATCGCGATTCGCTCACCCCCGTCGTGAGTCGCCGCCCTCTATTGTAATTCACCTCCACCTAACGCCGTATCTATTCATGACGGTGCGCCTGGACTCCATCGGGACTTGGCCAATGTGTCTGTCTCGGTGTTTTTCCATGGCGGCGCACGACCGGAATCGAGACGACTCAGTGGCGGACTGCCGCTGCTTCGATCGTCTTCTCCGATCAGACTGGTTTCGAACAAGGTCTGACCAAAGGGCCATGGCTCCGCGCGTGCCCCTTCCCGATTCGACCGCAACCGCGAGTCACCCGCATGCTAGGCGTGACGCCAGTGACTCGGTTTGGTCCGATTGACGTTGTCGTGAGCCGCATTCTTCGTTTTCGTCCCTTTGCTTCTGACATTGAATCTGGACATTTTTCTAATTGTTTGGATTTCATGGTTCGGTTGCACAGTAGATTAATTGGATTAATTTGTGATAAAATCGTTAAAAAATTCTGAAATTTGGTTGATTTGGGTATTTGGATTGTCGGATTGGATTCGATTTGGTATGGGTGATGATGTTAGAGGGTTGTTTTACAAATTTGATTTGAGACAGGTCCTCCCGTGTAAGTTTTGGAAATTGCACCTGAGCCCCCGGAATAAAAAAAATAATTGAACACTTTTGAATTTTCAATTAAGTTTAAATTTGTAAAATAAAATTGGTTGGACCAATAACAATTAATTGGATTAATTGTAATTTTAATAACCTTAAAACTGAAACTTTAATTTGGACTTAAAGCTCGTTTTAAAAAGGATTTATTAAAATACACTATTAACTTGTTTAATCGTTTTAAATTAGTTAACCCATTTTACAGTCCGCGTTATAACTGTTTGGGTAGGCGACGCCCAATACTTGTCGGACCGTGTTAAATGCTTGGGTAGACGGCGCCCAAATATGTGTAAGTCCGCATATATCATGTTTGGGTAGGCGGCGCCTGTAATTGCTCAAATGTGACTTAGACATCATGATGGATCTCGATTAAGCAATTAATACCCCGCCTTTAAAATATTCCTCACTAAAATATGGTTTTCTCATTAATTTGATAAGATGTCTTCCATAGAAATTAAAAGTAAACCGGAGATTTTGTTCAAATGAGTACTTAAAGACCCTCATCTTTTGCTCGGATCTACATCTAACGGGACTTTTATAGGGACATGTGATGTCGCCACTTGATGGTTGTAAACCAACTTAACTTTGTTTCGCTAGCCCTCGCGGGGAACAAAGGGTAAGTGATTCAAAAGAAGGATAGGGTGGACAAGGTTGTATGCCTCCACTGCAAATAGAGGGGGCATTGGAAGAAGGACTGTAAGGTTCTAGCAGCTGAAAAGAAGACACAAGGTGTCACAGCCACTGGAACGGGTATGTTTGTTATTGAGATAAACATGTCCACAAATGATACTAACTGCTGGGTATTGGATACCGGTTGTGGCTCACACATTTCTACTAATGTGCAGGGTCTCAAGCATAGCAGGGCAGTTAGGCCGGGTGAAGTCGCTCTACACGTTGGGAATGGAGCAAGAGTTGCTGCTGAACGTGTTGGCGTTTATGTTTTAGATTTACCCTCTGGTTTTAGACTTGAACTGAATAATTGTTATTTTGTTCCTTCTATTACCCGCAACATTATTTCTATTCCGATGTTGGATAATGAAGGTTTTTCCTTCCATTTTGCAAATAATAATTGTTATTTATCGCTTAATGGTGATGTTTACGGAAATGCTCCTTTATCTAATGGTTTATATTTGTTTCATTGTGGACATGATATTCTTAATATACAAAACAAACGACTCAAACTTAGTAATCATGAAAACCCGACTTACTTGTGGCATTGTAGACTTGATCATGCTAATGAGAAAAGAATTGCAAGGTTAAGAAAGTTGGACTACTTAACCCCATTCGATTTTGAATCTTATGGAAATTGTGAATCTTGTCTCAAAGGCAAGATGATCAACAAACCCTTTTCTTGGAAAGGGGTTCGTGCCAAAGAAGTTCTAGAGTTGATCCACAGTGACGTTTGTGGACCACTACCCACTCTAGCTAGGGGTCACTTCGGATACTTCATAACCTTTACTGATGATTTTTCTAGGTTCGGGTATGTGTATCTGATGAAACACAAATCCGAGTCCTTTGAGAAGTTCAAAGAGTATAAGGCTGAAGTAGAGAAGCATCTTGGTAAGAGTATTAAGACTCTTCGATCAGATCGAGGAGGAGAATATCTTAGCCATGAGTTCACTGATTACTTGAAGTTGCATGGAATCCAATCGAAATGGACTCCTCCCTGAACACCACAAATGAATGGTGTGTCCGAGAGGAGAAACCGAACCTTGTTGGACATGGTAAGGTCCATGATGAGCTTTTTCTCTCTTCCGACATTCTTATGGGGATACGCGCTTCAAACCTCAATCTACATTCTGAATATGATTCCATCCAAATCAGTTGAGCATACGCCATACGAGCTATGGCATGGCAAGAAGCCAAACTTCACTCACATGAAAACGTGGGGTTTCCCCGCGTCTGTGAAGAAGATGCTCACTTACAAGTTGGAATCAAAGGGTGAAAAGGGTTACTTTGTGGGATATTCTAAGGAAACTAGATGATGGTATTTGTATCTCCCTGAGAAACAAACAATGATTGTTTCTAGGCAAGCCAAATTCCTTGAAGAAGATTACGTCTTCAAGGGACAAGGTCGTAAGCCGATAGAACTTGAAGAAATTCAAGAACCACAAATTGACAAGGAGACTGATATATTGTCAAAGCAACATGACAAAGAATCAGTGGGAGCATTCAGCAGCTCACATGGTGGAAGTTTATCACTAAGTGATCCTCTTTCAGCCAGTGGGAGTGTAATTGGAGTTGCATTGCCTGCGCAACAAACTCCAAGTAGACTGAATGAGAACAACATAGTTCAAACTCCCATTCAAGAGGCATCCGGAAATGCTCAAGAAGCATCCGGAAGTGTCGCTCTTGAAGCCTCCCCGGTCAACGATGAGATCGCTGAACCACAAAATTTTCACAATCAGAATGTGCAGTCTGAACAACCACAACTCCGTAAGTCCACTAGAGTTCGTAATCCACCCACTAGATATTATGGTTTCCTCGTAGAGGAACATGATGACGTGGAAATCCCGGATAAAGATGAACCTAAGACTTACACTGAGGCAACATTAGATGTTGACTCAAAGAAGTGGCATGAAGCCATGAAATCCGAGATGGACTCGATGTACATCAATCATGTTTGGGACTTGGTTGAATTGCCGAAAGAGGTTAGACCCATAGGTTGCAAGTGGGTCTTCAAACGAAAGACCGATGCAAATGGCAAAATACAAACCTACAAGGCTAGGTTGGTGGCAAAAGGTTATAGTCAACACGAAGGCATTGACTATGATGAGACTGTCTCACCAGTTGCTAAGATCAAGTCCATTCGAATTTTACTTGCGGTAGTAGCACATCTAGATTATGAGATTTGGCAGATGGATGTCAAAACAGCTTTCCTCAATGGCAACATTGACAATGAAGTGTTTATGACTCAACCTGAAGGTTTTATATCAAAGTCAAAATCTAATCTTGTGTGCAAGCTTAAACGATCCATCTATAGATTGAAGCAAGCTTTTAGGAGTTGGAATATCCGATTTGATGAAGCTGTCAAATTTTTTGACTTCATCAGAAATTCGGAAGATCTGTGCATTTATAGGAAGTGCATTGGGAAGAATATTGTTTTCATAGTTGTGTATGTCGATGCCATACTCATTATGGGAAACAATATCCCACTAATGCAGTCAGTGAAAGAATGGTTATCAAAGACCTTCATGATGAAGGATCTTGGTGAAGCCTGCTACATCTTAGGGATCAAGATCCATAGGGATAGATCCAAAAGAATGCTAGGGCTGTCACAGTCAACCTACATAGACAATGTGTTGAAGCGATTTGCGATGGAGAACTATGAGAGAGGTTCTCTGCCGGCATGTCATGGGATAAAGTTGTCTAAGAAGGATTGTCCTTCCATAGACACTGATATCCAGCGCATGAAGGATATACCATATGCATCTGCAATTGGATCCATCATGTACGACATGACTTGCACAAGGCCAGATGTGGCCTTCGCTGTCAGCACCACTGGTAGATACCAACAGAATCCGGGTGAACCTCACTGGATTGCTGTCAAGAATATTCTTAAGTACCTCAGACGTACTAAAGAATACTTCTTAGTCTATGGAGGACAGTCAGAATTGATGGCCACTGGCTATGCTGAAGCAAGTTTTCAATCCGACTATGATGATTACAAGTCACAATCGGGCTATGTGTTCACTCTCAATGGTGGGGCGGTTAGTTGGAATAGTTCCAAGCAAGAGACTACCGCGGATTCAACAACCGAAGCTGAGTACATTGCTGCGGCAGAAGCTGCCAAAGAAGCTGTCTGGATAAAACTATTCTTAAGTTCGGAGTGCCAGCAGTCCAATAAAGTTGTATTGTGAAAACACTGGTGCGGTTGCGCAAGCTAAGGAACCGAGATCCAATAACAGAAACAAACATGTATCAAGGCGTTATCACTTGATAAGAGAGATAATCACTAGAGGAGAGATAGAGTTAGAACGTGTCCCCACGGAGGATAACCTGGCTGATCCTTTCACCAAGGCTTTGAGTGTTCATGTACACACTAGACATTTTAATGGTCTAGGGGTTAGACATGTAGTTGATTGGCTCTAGTTCAAGTGGGAGATTGTTAGTGTTAGTGTCCTAGAGACAATCCATTGTAAGGACATAATACTCAGATAATATTCAGTATTTGTTTAATGTTAATGTTTGTTTAATATTAAATGTATGACGTTACACTCATTAGAATATTATGTTTGATTGTTTGCATTTATTCTTATATGTGTTCCCATGAATCACTGCTGTCATTGAGTGTGTGAGAACTCAAATGACTTAAGCTTGATTCTCAAATAGCCTCAATCGAGGATCATCAAGAATGGGATATTGATGATGTAATGGAGATTGGTGTGCGATCTGCATCATACTCTTAGAGAGTGTAGTAAGATCTCACTTACTACGAGATACTAGGTATCTCATGATGGATGCACAAATATCTTAGAGGGTATTGGTATACCCATCCGAGAAACCGTTTGATGTAGTTCCACTATGTGTGCCTACGGGTGTCTCGGTTAGTGGGAGCTATGCGATACTCCTTTGACTTGAGGTCAATACGCACGACAAGTGTGGAGTGATGAACTTTGACCATGACCGACGCTTGCACCCGTCTATGGGTAGATATGGCTTGTATTGGGTTTATCACGAAGTGCATGTGCGTGGTAGTTGAGCCAAGAAAATGATTCATTCCTCAAATTGGATTTAGAGAGAATACTCATCTTCTCATCGTAATTGGATCTAAGTCATTGGCCAATGCACGCCAACTTAGACTTTGTGACTAAGTGTGACACTTGATCAATTAGTGATTAGAGATAAATTGATTTAGTTATTTGAATAGACACTTCATCATGTTCAAGACTAAATCGAGTATTCGTGAATGAAAGGAGGAAATCGCAATTGCCCACATTTCTATTACAGGTAGTTGCACTTTTCTCGCAACGTACGTCATATATTGAGAATGTCTGATTTATTGTCTAGGGTTCAATTAAGACCGTTAGTTTGACTAATCGCTCGATATATGAGGGCATATGGGTCACACAACAAGTAGTCCCCTTTACATTAAAGTTGGTTGATTAAATGTTAAATTGGATTTAATATTTAATTTATGGAGAATTAATTAATAATAGATTAATTTAGAATTAATTATTATTAATGTTTAATTAAATTGGATTTAATTAAATAAGAATTCCCAACAATAATATATGGAATATTATTGTAGGATTTAATTATATGAGGAAATAAATCGTAGAGATTTTCCACATATGGAAATTAAATTAGTAGAGATTTATATGGAGAAATAAATCCTAGGGATTTATAAAAATAAGAATTAGGGATATTATTTCCTAATTAGGCGAGCTTAAGATTTAAGCTGAGTCTCTCCTATAAATATGAGCTCTTGGGATTCATAATTATAAGTTGTTCAAATTTCTCCATAAAATCTAGAGTTATAATTTTCCTAGCAAATTCATCTTGGGATTCAACGCTGGCGAATCTGCGCGAATTTGTAAACAGTGATTACATGGATACCGTAGTTGAGAAATATGCTCTTGAGTTGCTGTAAGATTTCTTGTTATTGTTTTTCGTGTTCATACTTGCAATTATATGTTCGTTGTTGGTGAACTGTTTAATTCCGTTGCGCATGTTTTACGTGTTTATGTGCCTCTAAATTCCAACAGGCTCTCTATGGTCTTCACCAGGCTCCATTGGCTTGGTTTCAACATTTTTGCTATCCTTGGGTTTTCGTTAGACTCAGTCCAATTCACCTCTCTTTTATCTTCAACAGGATACGTCACTTATTTATCTTCTTCTTTATGTAGATGATATTTTTATCACATGTAATGATAAGGCTATGCTTCGGCATTTCATCACTCTTATTCACACTGAGTTTTCCATCAAGGATCTTGGCCAGCTCAACTATTTTTTGGGTCTTGCTATCTCTTACACATCTGATGGACTATTTGTTTGGCAAGCTAAATATGCCCATGATATTTTGGAGCGTGCTGATTTGTTGGATAGCAAGCCTATAGCCACTCCTTTGGTTGCTGGAGAGTCTTTGATTAGTACAGGTAGTCCGTTTCGTGATCTGACTCTGTACCGTTCTTTGGTGAGAGCACTGGTGTATTTGACTATTACTCGGCCAGATCTTTCTTATGTTGTCAACTCTATCAGTCAGTTTCTTCATTCTCCCACTGATGATCACTTTCTTGCTGTGAAGCGAATTCTTTGTTATGTGAAGAGTACTATTCATTATGGTTTATCCTTTACTTGTCGTCCAGAGAAATCCATTGTGGGATATTCTGACGCTGATTTGGCCCATTGCATTGAGACACGTCGTTCGACCTATGGCTATTCCATCTTCTTGGGTGGAAATCTTGTTTCTTGGAGTGCTAAGAAACAACCAATTGTTGCCCGTTCCAGCTGTGAGTTCGAGTATCGGGCTTTTGCTAATGCTGCTTCCGAGCTTGTTTGGCTCACTAACCTTCTTCGTGATCTTCGTCAGTTTCCTTCGGCTCGACCACTGCTCTTATGTGATAATAAGAGCGCCATTTTTCTTAGTCAGAATCCTATTGCTCATAAGCGGGCAAAGCACATTGATATTGATGTCATTTTGTTCGAGAGCTAGTTTCTTCCAGCAAGTTTTAGACTCAGTTCGTTCCTACACATCTTCACCAAGAGTCTTCCATGCCCAACGTTTGATTTTTTACGATCCAAGCTTTGCGTTTGTCATCATGCCATGCAACGTTTGACGGGGGGTGGGGGTGGTATTAAGGGAATGTATTGACTCTTTCAAATCTCTTGTAATTAGTCTAGAATATTCTTTGTATTTATTATCTTTGATTTGGTTTCCTTAATTCATGGAACTAATTGTTGTAATCTCACGTGTATAATAGTGGATTTCTCTCATCACCAATATATCGATGATTTCATATCTATTCTCACAATCTCAAATATTTATCTATAGTTAATTGTGACAACATCTTAATTTTATTTTTTGTCACTACATCCTTCAACCTCCTAGGTGCATGATTAGTTCATACATGTATTTTATATAAGGGTGGATGAAATACCGAAAATACTGGTATACCACACTTGCCGTACAAAAAATTATCGAATTTAACAAAATTTTTGGTATACCAAAATTTTCACTATGGTATGGTACCGTACCGAAATTTTCGGTACGGTAACGGTATATGAATATAGAAATTTTGGTATACCGTGATATACCGAAATATTTTCGGTATACCGAAAATCCTGTATTGAATTTCATATATTTAAAAAAAAAATTATAATTATATTATATATATATAAACCCCCAAAGTCACAAACCCTAAACCATTTCATTTTTCACATAGATTGCGCTGCTTCTCCCCTTCTCACCCTTGCCGCTGCCGCCCCGCCGCCGTCGCCCCGCTTCCCCGCAGTCGTCTCCCGCCTACCCGCCTACATCCCCCACTCCCACTCGACTCACATACCTTTCTCCACTGCTCCGCCTCCGCTCGCCGCTGTCGCCCCGCCTCCCTCTCGCCGCTGTAGCCCGCCTCTCTCTCGTTGCCGAGATCCATTCAAATAGTAGCTGCAGCATTTGAATTTCTTAAAGAAATTTATCCTACAGAGAAAGGTTTTTTCAACTCCTGGATATTTCTTCTGAAAATCTTTTACCATTTTTGATTTCATATGCTCTACTGGGTCGATTTAGGTTTTTGTTTAGAATGTCTGGATCTGTTAAAGATTCAATATTTTTGTCATTTATTGCATTCGGATGATGTGTCTGAATCTGGATCGAGTTTAGTTGATTCTTATTTTTTAAAATTAGAGTTTGATTTTCTTATATATTTTCTGGCCCTTTGGGTATGGGTTCTCTTGTCACAATTTTCTAGATCAGCTGCAAGAAATACTGGGTTCTTGGAACTTAGTTAAGTTGGATTTTTTTTTATTATTTAGATTTCAACATCGTGTGTAGGATATTTGTGTAACTTGTAATCTCCTTGAAATCTCTAGTTGACCTTATTATTATAATTAATCAAGGAAATAATATCAAATTTAATAGCATGGGTCTTATATGTTTGTTAAGTTTCTTGGATTTAATGTCCTGCTACGTCTGTATACTCTCAAATTTATACTCTTTCATCAATTTATGAACTATGAGCCTATCAAGAAGCATGCCTTATGAAGTTTGTTTCATGTTTTCAATTGATTAATTTTTTGCCTTTTGCAGGCTTCTTGAGAAGATGTTGGACTTTGAAAGTGAATTGTGTTTTTATATTTAATCGTCATTTGTATTATTTTAGTATTGAAATAAATTGTGTGTGTTTTTTTTTAATATATGTTGTGTTTGACTATTGAAACTTATTTTTTGTTCCGTTGGATTGTTGAAACTTATTTTTGTTATTTTGTGATCAAATGTTGATTTTCATAAAAAATCAGGTTATTTAAAAAATAATTTCGGTATGAACGGTATGCCGAAATTTCGGTTGGAAATGATATTGCCAAAATTTCGGTACAAAACGGTATACCGATAATTCAGTATGATACGGTATATGTCAAAAATTCTGTATGGCACGGTATACCGAAATATCGATACGGTAACGGTATCAATATTCACATATCGAAATTCGGTATACCGAAATTTTCGGTATGAGAACGGTATGATATTTTTCGGTAGGTAACGGTATGGCGAGAATTTTCGGTATGTCGTACCGTTCACCCCTAATTTTATATACTATCAAAATGCATGCATTTGTTTTTATATACTACTCCCTCTATTACTCTCTTGATTGAACGTTTACTATTTGCACGGATTTTAATGTAAGAGTTGTTTATTATTATTAAAAATGATAAAATTATTTTTTGATGTGGGTTAAATGGTAAAGTAGTGACACTTTTAAATTAAATGAGATAAAATTGACTTTAGTGTGAAAAAATAATAGCATAGAATATAATATTGAGATGTTTGAGTGATATGTATAAAGGAGAAAAAAAATTATCTTATTGCTATTTATAAAAATGTTCAATTAATTTTGGGACGGACATTTTTTACAAATGTTAAAATAAGAGAGGGACAGAGGGCGAATCAAAGGAAACATATTTGTCATAATCAAATCCATATTAATTAGGGTTTGACTAAGCTTATTTTAAATATCTTACAAGATGTTTTAAGAGTTTATAAGAAGTAATTTTTAAGTAGCTTATAAGTTGTTAAAGTGTTTGGCTAATTAATTATACTTAAAAGTTATTTAATAAAATTAAGAAAAATATTTTTTAAATTCTAATTTAATATAAAACAATAATTTTTATTTTTTGCATATTGAGTTGGTTGGGCCGGGGCGGGTTCGTAGATCGAGTTCGGGCCATATTCGGGCCGGGTTGGGGTGATGGGATAAAGTATGTCTTATGTAATGTTATTAAAATAAGTTTGGATATCCCAACTTATTTTTTCGAAGCTTATAAACTCTTAAGTGTTTATTTTAAGATCTTATAAGATGTTAAACATCTTATTTTATCAAACAAATTTAGATAAATTATAAGTATCTAGACAACTTATAAGCTAGTTTAAAGAGCTTATAAACTAGCTCTTAGTTACATGAATTTATTAATGAATTTACATACACGTTGTATAACATGTACTCTCACTGTCCCGCTATAGGTTTCCCTTAATTTTCTTTTAGGCACATTGATTAATAAAAAATAAAAAATAATAAGTAGTGGGTTAAGGATATTTTTGGAATTGGGAGAGAAGAGAAAAAGTGTGTAGAGTAATAAGTGGCATACGAATGTCATTTTCTGTTATATTGTGTGAAAAATGAGAATAAAAATTATGATTAGTTGAGTTTACTCTTTCCTTTTATGGAATGAGAAACTTATTATGGGAGAGTCTCATGTACATCCAGGTATACCGTGCACTCATAGTGCATTTTAGAATCATGCAACTTGTTATACTGAACCGTGCAACATATTTATACTGAACCGTGCAACTATTAATATGAAAAAAATAGTTGCACGATTCAGTGTAAACAAGTTGTACTTTAAGTAAAACAAGTTGCACGTTTCTAAAATGCACTATGAGTGCACGGTGCACCTGGATGCATACAAGACTTCACCATTGTGGGACGGATAGAAAAGAAAATTGGGAAACTTATAGTAGAACAGAGGGAGTATCTCTACTATATATAAAGACAAACTTTTACACAAAGTCAAATCACCTTATTTCAAAATCCCTCTAATCTCAATAACTCTAATTTTAAATTTAATCTCAATCGTATATCTAAAATATTCTAAGATATAACAATTTTTAAAAAGATATCATATTTTATATCTTACGCATATCTTTTATTTTTCATTTAATATGAGATATAGGACAAACACCAGATAAAATAATATAAAAGTTATTATTATTGCTATGCATTAAATTTATCTCTCATTTTGTAATATAAATTTGATTGATCATAAAATTAATATTCGTATTTCGATATTTTAAACAATATTAATATGTACACAACAAATATCAACTAATGTAAACAAAATTATTTTTTATTTCTAATAAGAAAAAACATACACAAATAGTATAAAATGCACCTAAACCCATTATATCAGATATAATAAAAATAATTCAATAATCATAAAAGCCAAATCACCTTATTTCAAAATCCTCTACTCTCAATAACTCGAATTTTAAATTTAATCTCAACCGTATATCTAAAATATTTTAAGATATAACAATTTTTAAAAAGATATCATATTTTATATCTTACGTATATATTTTATTTTTCCTTTAATGTAATACAAACAATTTAAATCACAATTTTAATTTAAGTATGTTGTTGAAAATAAATTGATATAATTCTAATAAAATTATACCAGTAACTTTATTAACACAAGAATACTATAACGAACCAAAATCGCAATGCACTAATTAAGCCTTATACGCTTTTTTTTATGGTTAAAATTCATAAAATTCATATTTCGATTCCATATTTTACATTTCAATTTGGACAACAATTACGGCGTATATACTGTTGTGAGTCTATTGATGAAAATTTGATCAGAAAAATAGAGGAGAATAAGAGGAAGCATGAAAGAGATGAATAACCAGGTGGCTTAGCCCACCTGACCACTGGGTTCCTCATTTGAGTGGGAGACTCAGGTTCGATTCCCTTTGGTAACGAATTGGAGTTATGGGAGTTATAAGGTGGATTAGCGATTTCGTGGAGTATTTGGGTGCTTGGTGTACTAACTACTAACTACTAACTACTAATTAACTTTGCCTGGTCAAAAAAAAAAAGCATGAAAGAGATGATTATCAGGAAGATGATGGTGGTGTTGAGCTAGACTCAAGTGTCAATCACTAAGCGACTCTTGACGGTCAAACTTAAGAAGGAATAATGCCACAAACTGGAGATATATGACAAACACTAGATAAAATAATATAAAAGTTATTATTATTGCTATGTATTAAATTTATCTCCCATTTTGTAATATAAATTTGATTGATCATAAAATTAATATTCGTATTTCGATATTTTAAACAATATTAATATGTACGCAACAAATATCAACTAATGTAAACAAAATTATTTTTTTTTTCTAATAAGAAAAAACATACACAAATAGTATAAAATACACGTAAACCCATTATATCAGATATAATAAAAATAATTTAATAATCATACTATGATATATTTTAAACCGAGTAGCACGCGGGTCTAAATACTAGTTATATAGAATATTTTTTAAGAAAAAATTTAATATAAAACTCTATTTAAAAATAACTTCTCTGTAATAGTATTTGTTTTTTTGGGATACTAACAACATGACTGTACGTAATTTTTACAGATAAACAAGATCGGAAAATCGTCATATTCTTTGACTCTTACAGATAAACGGCACACATATAGAAATAAAATATTCAGACCCTTGAAAGTTGCAGATCAAAAAGTCTGGTGTACACATGATAATAAGGCTAAAGTGAGCATCAAGTTGAAGTAGTCAGCCTGAAAATATAAATGGCACATTCACCTTCCAGCTCTTTCAAAGGAACTGCATGGGTGGTTGCATTAATTAGCTAGCATTAATTTCGCTCTACACGGTTTACGGATGAGCAGGTATCACACTTAATAATGATGATTAGATTATCATTTTATGATCCCCTATATAATCCCCATTCCTAGTCCTCATTTCCCATCATCAAAAGATTCAAAACTCAGCTCAAACATGGCATCAAAGTTTCTTCTCCTTCTCTTTCTCGGCGCTCTTGTTTGCTCAACCACAGCACGAAAGCTTACTGATCCTTTCGGTGATGAAAAGACATTGTTTCGTCGTCCAGGTTTTGGAGGCGGACTTGGTGGAGGAGGTGGTCTCGGAGGTGGTGGCGCTGGCGGTGGTGCTGGTGGCGGCTTTGGTGGAGGTGCAGGTGCAGGTGGTGGCCTTGGAGGCGGGGGAGGATTTGGAGGAGGAGGAGGAGCTGGTGGTGGTTCAGGATTCGGTGGAGGAGCTGGAGGTGGATTTGGTGGGGGTGCCGGAGGAGGAGGAGGTTTTGGAGGTGGCGGTGGCGGTGGAGGTGGATTGGGTGGCGGCGCTGGAGGTGGATTTGGCGGCGGAGCTGGTGGAGGAATTGGAGGTGGAGGATTATCATGAAGAATTAATTAAGTCGATGCTCAAACTTCCATTCCATGCATTTTCTTTAATTACAAGTATTAATAAATTAGGTTAAGGTTTAAGTAATGGATTTACAGTATTTGCATCGACGTGGCTTTATTGCTGGAGACAGTACATAAATTTGGAGTTCATATAATTAAATGTATTCTACGTATTACATGAACTCTTCAAGTAAGTTTTCCCATGTTTTCAGATTATGTAAACGAGAAAAGTTATTGTTCTTCTCGATTTTTTTTTAACAAAAAGTTATTTACTCTATGAATTACGAAAAAACATATATATGGATGTTATACATATGCTAATTAGAATGATCGATACATTCTTGTGTGTGATGGCGTAGAATATTAAACTGGTTCATGTTTGACTCATCTGAATTAATATATTATACTTTACATCCACGAATGTTTTATCTTTTAAACAATAATAGTGCATAAATATAATAATAATAGTCTATATGCACTGAAACATGAAATTATGTTTTACTAACACGTGTTGTACGTTTCAGTGTAACAAATCTCAAAGTTTAGTACAATAAATTATAAATTTTTAAAATATATTATAAAGTGCACGATGCACTAAATGTACAGAAAACTATATATTTATATATTCATATATATAATAATAATATTTAAAGAAATAAAGCTCGAACTCGCTCACACATTTTTGCACATATATTTTTTCTTGTTCTTAGGAAGACAATTAATAGATTAGTAAGTATACAAATCAAGGTAAATTTTTGCAAAAGCTTATATGAACATAGCTAGGTTCACGTTTTCTTTGAAAGTCATGACTTCAAAATTTAGGTATGCGGGAAAGGTCATGAATTCGAAATTCTATAAATTTAAAAATTATAATGAATAGTAAAAGTATGTGTTTGTTTTGAAATTTTAATAGGGTGAGATTTTTTTTTTGAGTGTCACTACCTACACCCCAAAATCCTCTCTATACTAATGTATACTAATTTTTTAATTTTAATGGGGTATCATTACTAAACAAACCCCATTTCATTCCTATTATATCCTTCCTCCATCAAAATAGAAAAAAATAATACTGCCTTTCTTTCTTCTAATTAATATTCGCTCCAAAAAATATGAAAATAGTTTCTTTTATTCATAAGTCTTTTTCAAAAATCTAAAAAACTCTTTAAAAATTTTATATAAAATCTGAAATTATTATTAAAAAACCAACTAAATCTTCAAACATATATAAATTCAAAGATTTCTTAGCAAAACAGAAATCTTCAAAAAAAAAAAAACTAAATAAAATATGTATACTAAATCTTCAAAAATGATTAAATTTAAATAATAAACTTCAAAGAATCAATTAAACGTAAATAAGATCTAAAAAATCAAATTTTAATTTAATTAGTTTTGAAGATTTTTTTATATTTTTCTGATTTTATTTAGTTTTAATTGATTTTTATATTTTTTATTTACTTACTTTTAAAATATAGTTATTTTTAATAATATTTTTCAGAGTTCATTTAAATATTTTAGTTTTTTTTTTTTTTTTTAATTGATTTTTAAAATATAATTATTTCTAATATTTATTTATGTTTTTAATTGTTTTAGATTTTAATTAATTTTTTTCAAAATTTTTAATTATTTTTTCATGTCTAGATATTTGAAAAAAAATTGAGAAAAAACAAATGACTAATTTCAAAGTGTGAGAGACTTAGAGGATTAAAATTAAAGTCAACAAAACTTAATGGAAAATAATGCCCCAATTTATATAGGGTAACTTAGTCATTTTATGTATATCTATTTTTGTTTTTAAAATTATGGGGTGTGTTAGAGAATTTTAGGGTGTGAGTAGTTGAACTCTTCATTATGTCAAATCAATACATAATAGTAATATATGTTATATTATTATATTGTATTAGGTGAGAGAAAAGTAGGAGAAAGAATGAGTAGAAGAAAAATGGTGATATGATTATATTGAATTTTGTGAAAATAGGTGTATATGTATATTTTATAGGAGTTGATTTGAAACCGGATGTGAAAATTCTCAACTAGTATGTACCTTGAATTACAAAGTATTAAATCCATTTGGGTGAGTCACGAAACAAATATACCCTTAGGCTCCATTTAGATGGATGGATTTGAAATTCAAGAATTTCACACACAAATCACCACTCTCTCCACTTGAGTAAAATGAATTTACAAATACTTAAATTTGAGTCTAGTTTAAAATTGAGGGATTTCAAATCCTCATCAAAATAATGTCATTTAAAATCTCCTTCTCTCTACTCATTCTCTCGCTCTCCCCTCTTCACCCTCTTACCTTCTCTCACATCTCTAAACAATTCATGGTTTTAAATATACACATTTTTATATTTATTATTTAACAATCCATTCATTTCAAATCCTCCCTATCCAAATGGAGCTTTAAGCTTTAGTGATTTTGAAAAGAACAACGCATAAAATTCATTTTTTTTTAAATAATGATATCTGCTAAAAATTTACTCATCGTATATTAAAAGGTGATACTTAAAAAAGAGAGTTCAGTCTAAAAAATGATAATATCACCCCGACTCGCCTTGATCTGCCTTGTTTGGGTCACCTAGCCCCGTACCCACAATGTCCCACTGCTGGTTTGGGTATCACTATGGACCCATGCCCCGGACCTGTGCCTCGTTAAATATATTAAAAATTAATATATATGTTATATAATATATATTAATATAATGTATTTTACATTTTTCATATTTATTAATATGTAAATAACATCAATTCAACTTCATATACATATTTTAGGTGTATATGAGATTTCAATTAAATTTTTTTATTAATATCAACATCTTAAATTGGAAAATAAAATAAAATTATACTTATATAGTCATCCTGCCGGCCTCACCCCGTGCCTCGAGCAGGTCACCCCGTCCCGCCCTGTTTAAAAAGTGGGACGGATCCAGATATCTAAGCATTTAGCCCGACCCAATCCATTGTCATCCCTAGAGTTCACGGTGAACTCAGGGACCTACTTCTCAGTGTCTTTTTCGTTCATTTATATAATGTACTCAAATATTTTTTCTTGCTGCAGCTCCAAGTTCACGTTCAACAATATGCCAATATGCTTCTGAATTCTGCATAATCCACAAAGTGAAACGCAATGCACCCTCACTTAAAGTTACAACAGGGCCACTCACATTTCTACTTCCCTCTTCTCAATCCTTCATCTCTACGCAACAAAATCCCCAAATTCCATCAAATCAATTCCCTGATTTTTCCAATGGCGACTCATTCTGTATCCGCAAAGAGACCCACCTGCCCCTCATGCTCCAAACCCACTCGAATTTGCCTCTGCAACCGACTCCGTGCTCCCACTCTACATAACAATGTTGCAGTCACAATTCTCCAACATAATATTGAGAAAAAACACCCTCTTATTTCCACTCGAATCGCAACCATTGGGCTTAAAAACGTCGATGTTTTCACGGTTTCAGATGTTAATTTTCAAGCCCGGTTATTGATACAGTTGTTCGACGACACCCGCCATCTGTTCGATGAAATGCCTAGCAGAAAAAATAATCTTGAATTGACGGTTTCTGAAAACAGGGCATCAGTGGCAGAAAATGTGGATTCAGATGGACAGATTATCGAAAGAATTGATTCTAACGACGCTGATGGGCAGCAAGTCTTCAAGAATGCAATCGATTTTAGCATTGTAAAATATGGAGCTTTTACCTCCTTTTATAATAGTTATAAAATGGGACCAAACAAATGTCAGCAAATGAGTTTTGATCAGCTATTGGCCTCAGAAATAGCTCTTGATCAGATACGGAAAGGATTTGTTGTGAAAAAATTCGAGAAGAAGATGGACGAGTATGAAGAAAGTGAAGAATTTGAAATCACAGTTCCTCTTGGATCAGTGCTTTTATTTCCAAGTGAAAAATCAGTTGATGTTGAAGATATAAATTTCGATGTGAAGAATTTGATCGTTTTGGATGGAACATGTGCGAAGGCTAAGAGAATGTACAACGAGAATTCATGGTTGAGGCTTTTGCCTCATATAAGGTTGGATTTGGATAAGTTGAGCTTGTATAGCGAAGTGAGGCATCAACCAAGGGCGGGCTATTTGTCCACAATCGAGAGCATTGTGTACACGATGAAAGCCTTGGGGGAAGGTTCTGAGGGGTTGGATGGTCTTTTGGACGTGTTTGAATCCATGGTTGGGGCTCAAAGGCGGTGTAAAAATGAAAGGTTGAGCAAAGTTGTGGAGAAGTGAGCTTCTCATGTTTGATTCAATTGATTTAGATTAGTAATCGGCGGACATTGTTTCTTGCTTGTTCTATTTTGGTCTTTGTTTGATTTCAACATAGACAAACTCTTATGAGACGGTCTCATAAATGAGATGGAGTACAAACTAGCACAAATCACATCCACTCCTCCCAAAGTGTAAAAGTCCGTTTCACTGTGAAACCGTCTCATGCAAATGTGTCTTTTGTTGTTTTCTGTTCTGATTATTATGAAACCTGGAAGGATATCGTGCAACGTGTTCCACAGGTTCAAATGAAAATGTTACAAGCTTTCTTTGTATGTTGGGCTTCTTCCTCATATGAGAATAAATCACTTGTATTGCATATCAGCATCGTAATACTCATCAGTCTGAGTCATTGTCATTCTTAATTCTCACCACACAATATGTGAACTTTTTTTAAAAAAAATGTACAATTGAAGAAAACGTTCTTACTATTTTATGTAAACAATCACTCCAGTGGAAGACTGCAGGTTGAAAATTGTTCAACCCGGAGTGACCCCAATGAACCATCTTAGATCAACGTTTGAATAATTTTTGGATTAATATGACCGAGTCTTAGATGCCATAGAAGTGTTTTGTTCACCTCTGTTGAACGTTTTCTTTTATTACTCGAAACAGTCGATGTGTTATAGGATACATTTCGTGAGTGGTGTGCACAGTTAATTGTGTAGAGATTATTCGACAACGTTCCATGACAGGTAAACTCATTATTTAGAACAATGGTAACAACTTTATTAAAAGTAACCGAATATCCATCAAGAAAAAGTTTAGAAACCGAAATTAAATTCTTTCTAAAACTAGGAACGTAAAGAACATCTCTCAAAATTAAAACTTTATCTTCAAAAAAGACAACTGCACTTCTCCCACTGTTTCAGCTGTCACTCTCGTAGCATCGCTCAGTGTGATGATGATGATGATGGAGTGAAGATGTTATTCAGCGGGAGAAAGCACCTTCTGTCTAAAGTTGATTCTAGGAATACTGTAAAGATTGGAAAAGAGAAACCTGACTCCATTTGGATAGGGAGGATTTGAAATGAATGGATTTGAAAAATAGTACGTGTAAGAATGCATATATTTCAAATCATGAATTGTCAAGAGATGAGAGAGATAGGAAAGAGCGTGAAGGGGAGAGAGAGAGGGAAGGGGTGGAGAGGAGGAGATTTCAAATGACTAGTTTAGATGAGGATTTGAACTCCCTCAATTTTTAACTAGCTAATCAAATCTAAGTATTTGTAAATCCATTGAAAAGTGATGATTTGTGTGTGAAATTCATTGATTTCAAATTCACCCATCCAAATGGAGTCTAATTTTAATTCATAAATCATCCAACTGAACAAATAGTCTTGCGGCAACATAAATAGGAGAAATAAAGATCCAACAACAAAAGCCGGTAAACATAATGGGCTGAAAATACCTTAGTATCAACCTAAAGAAGGCCAAGTCTTGTATGCATCCAAGTACATTGTGCATTCATATTGTATTTTAAAATCATTCAACTTGTTATATTGAAAGATGCAATTTATTTACATTGAACCGTGCAACTATTGATATGAAAAAATAGTTGCACGGTTCAATATAAACAAGTTACATCTTTCAGTATAACAAGTTGCATGGTTCAAAAATGCACTATGAGTGCACGGTACACCTGGACACACATGAGACCCACTCCAAACTAAATAATTAAAATCAAACTCGTCGAGGAAAAGAAACGCAACTTCATCTCCGTCGAGATGTCAGCAACATAAAATTTTCTTTTCTACAAAATATATGTTAGACGCGCCACTCTAGATTGTATCTATTTTATTCAACATAAAAACTTGTGTGAGACGTCTCATATTAATCTCATTACATGAGACGCGGGCTTCATTTAACTATGAGCATGAACTTATTTATTTTTTAAAAGAAAATAGATCGTTTTGTTTTAAGTTAAAACGAGTCATCGTTGTGAAATAGTTAATTGAAACCAATTTCATTTATCAACAAATTTAGCACAAGTAGAGTACACAAGCTAGTTAGGGATTAGACAAACCCTATCCAATCCACCATGCAATAATGACAATACTACCAAAATTTTATCAGGTGCTTCCAGTAAATCCTTTTCACCAGCATCAAGTTCTTGTATTCTATCAGTTTCCATATCTATTTTATCAATTTCCATCTCTACGGCAACAAGTTCTTCTTTCAATAATTCCCTCTTTAAAAATACCAGGTCCAGCTTCATTACCAATACCCTTCTCAATGTTATCATGCTCCTTTTCGTTTTCGCCACCTTCTGACTTATCGTCAAATTTACGAATCATCTCTTTAACCAGAGAGGTTGATTCGTTGTCCTTTTGCTTTTTCATTGTTTCCTAATCTGAAGCCAAAGCTTCTGCCTCAAGAATATATGTTGCCAATTTTACTTCTTTTTTTCCTAAGGAATCATTTTCCTTTATTCGCGTCCCAGCCTCCATCGTCATAATTTTGATTTTCATGATTAAATTTTACAGCATTATTTGGCCTGGCCAATAAAGCAGAAGACTCAAGGTTTTGTATTGGTTTTTCTTTCCCATTTTAGTCGGTTTATATTGTTCTTTTGCTCTTTTATATATAATTTTCTCTTACTTCAATGCTTTAAAAGTCAGAGAAGTTGTTTGCATCTAGAAATTTGATCGTCAATTAGATTGGTTTGATGAGTTTAACATCGTGGTTTTTTGGAACTACTACGTTGGAATATATTTCCTTTGGTTACTTTTAATTGATTTATTGATATTCTTTTGTGTATTATTATATTATATTTTCACTAGCTTTTAGAATATGGAATAAGGGATTTTTTTTAAAATAACAATTTACTCTATCTAATCTTACAAATGAGTTTAACTATATAAAAAGTTCTTCAGAATATGTGAAGTGTGTGTATATATATTTATTCGAAGTGTATATATATTTATTCGAACTCCTAGTCTAAGCTTGTTTAATGTTTTGATTTTTTTTTTTTATCGGACAGTTTAGTCTATCTAATCTTACAAATGAGCTTAACTATATAAAAAGTTCTTCAAAATATGTGAAGTGTGTGTATATATATTTATGTGAAGTGTGTGTATATATATTTATTCGAAGTCCTAGTCTAAGCTTGTTTAATGTTTTGATTATTTATTTTTTTATCGGACAATTTAGTCTATCTAATCTTACAAATGTGCTTAACTATATAAAAAGTTCTTCAAAATATGTGACGTGTGTGTATATATATTTATTCGAAGTCCTGGTCTAAGCTTGTTTAAAGTTTTGATTATTTTTTTTTTATCGGACAAAGTTAGTAGTTAGTACATCAATCACTCAAACACTCCACAAATTATCAATCCACCTTATAACTCTCATAACTCCACGTTCACAAATTCACCAATCCACCTTATAACTCCCATAACTCCACGTTCCTAAAGGGAATCGAATCTGGGTCTCCCACTCAATTAAAGAGCCCAGTGACCAAGTGGGCTAAGCCACCTGATTATGTTTTGATTTATAAGTTGTGTGATTTGATGCTTGCATATGTTTGGCAGACTCTTGAGTATAAAAGAAAGGATCATTCATGAAGTTTGTCAGTCTATAATTATCTTTTAAATTGATGTTAATAATTATTTTACAGGTGTCATTGTGTTACTAGTAACATTATGTGCTTAACTTAGTTGTAACAGTAACTTCATTATTGAGCTTGCATTGACATGACACTAATTCGTCATATATAGGAATGTAGTCAATTCCAGATAATTTTTTTATTAAGGTGAGAAGTGGAGAGAGTCTTTGAATTTTACAAAGTTTTCACCAGCATTTGGACATTCACCTTTTATTATGTGCTGTTATTGGAAATAGATACACTTATAAAGGGTATGATTGTGGATGCAAGATTAAAAAAAATGAATAAAAGGTGCAATTTTTTTATTTCAGAGAATGAATAAATTTTTAATTTTCAATTTGCAAAGTTTTACGAGTTTTGGATTTCTTACCCATGAAACCACTTCTCCTATTTATAATAATCCACTCATTCGAATTCGATGGATGGTAGAGATTTTTTTGGTTCTCTAAAACTCTCAACAATTCTCTAGATATCTATAACTTTTTGAAATTATTCTAGAAAAACGAAATTATATTAAATCTATTGTGCACATAATTTTTTTTTGTCCCATAACTTTCCTGCAATCCATTTTTTATCCCAAAAAATTTACTTATCCAATTTTAGCCCCCTAACTATCTCAATTGTCCAATTTTGGTGTCATTTTTATTGAAAAATGGAAAATTTTATCATTTTCAGTCATGCGCAAGTCACGTATCGGTTAAAAATGCGGGTTTCCGAGCTTGTATCTGATGTGGACACTGATTGTTAAAAGAAAAGTTTATTTTTCTAAAAAATTAAAAAGAACAAGAAAATTTCTCCCAAGTGCGGAAAAATAGATTTTTAACGTCCAAGTCAACTACGAGCTCGGGAAACCCCAATTTTAACCAGAATGTGACTTGTGCGTGATAAAAAAAAAAGATAAAATTTTATGTTTTTGGGCGAAAATTGGACCAAAAAATTGGACAATCGAGATAGTTACATAACCAAAATTGAAAAGTTAAATTTTTTGGGACAAAAAATGGATTACAGGAAAGTTGTGAGACCAAAAAACTTTTTTTCTCATTGTGCACGTATGCACGCAGGTAGGCACAAACTTATATGTCCACCGCTTATGTCATGTGTCACATGTGCAATGTCCCACCATCGATCATTTACTTAGTTTATTTAATTAATTCAATTTTCACATCTATATATATTCCATATTTTACCTCACTTCATTAATTAAATCAATTTTCACATATATATATATATATATATATATATTCCATATTTTACATCACTTCATTAATTAAATCAAATAGTTTGAGATTATGGATCTTATTAATTACGTTGTTGATGAACCCTACTCACCTAAAATTAATTTTGCAGCCCGTTGCATTAAAAAAAACCATATACACCTATTAATTCTATATCCAATCACATACAGGTGCTACTGTAAAAAGATCACATACTATTGTTGATTATGATAATAATTAATAATTATAAATATTATTTAATTAATTATAAAAATAAATGAATCATATTAACTGTTTTTCCTTTTGGTCATACTATATAGAATCATTGTTGAGCAAAATATATAGTTGGAAAATTAAAGTGGAAAGACAAAAAAATCGAAAATATATGAGAAGATAAATCATAAGAAGAAACTAAATAGAAGACATAAAGAAGATGAAAATAAATATTTAAAAAAAAATTAAGAGAAAAAGTAAAGTAAAAATTAATAAAAATAAATTGGACAAAATATTATTTTAATTAAAAATTGAGAATAGAAAAACACACGTCAAGTTATATTTTTGCATGATATTATTACATATAATGTTTAATAATCTTGTAGTTTAAAAGCACAGGGAGTTGCATAAATCCTGATTCACTATTTTTAATATATATGATGCATAATTCCTGATTCATTATTTTTAATATATATGAGTTTGTTTAATACTCTCTCCCTTCCGTCCCTTAGCAACTTGCACATTGAAATTAGCACACATATTAAAAAAAAAAAATTGGTGTTTTGTTGACTTTTCAAAGGGAATGGAGGGTGTAGATTGTGAGGTGGAGATATTGAGGGTGAAGATTGTGAGATTCTTTGTCATTTTAAGGTGTGCAAATTTGTAAGGGACAGACAAAAAAAAAAAGTGTGCAAATTATTAAGGGACGGAGGGAGTATATATTTTGTATAAAATATATACAAAGTATCGGGTGCAATGTTTAATAATCTTGTACTTTGGACACCATTTTGATTTTTAATATTCTAAGTATTATTTTCATTCTGGTATACACCATAGGGTTAGCACTGTTAGAGACATGGAAATGCAGAATGTAGGGGATGATGACATTCTTCCTCCTTTTGATGAGATTGATGTTACAAATCAACGTAAAAAGGAGTCTTCAGAACTAGGTACCTCAGGCACAGCAAAAGACCCACTTGATATTGAAGAGGATGGTTTGCTACCCCCATATGAAGTAATCGATTCAGTGAATCAGAGGATTGTAAAACATGTGGACTGGCACTTCCCACAAGCCAACAAGAGGGCCGGGTCTGAGAAGACTACAGAGCATGATCCGAACTGGCAGCTGCCAAAGAAACCAACTTCACCTTCTCGAACCATCTTGGCTCCCTATGTGCCTGCTACTACCAATTCTTTCGAGAATCTGGTCGAGGGTACTCCATCTTCGGACTCGGATTCTACAGCCTCTCCTACTTCCGCTAGATGGGCAGACATGCTAGATGATGATACTGAGAAAGATCTAGGGGTAGTGACGTCTGGGCAGATCACAGAGAACACGAGGCTGACAGACATAGATTATCAAACGGTGCTAACTCTAGCCGAGCAGCGCTACTTTGAGGCCTCTGGAGGTAAGTTGTCTCCAAAAGATCCCTTCGGCAAGCTGATCAAAGCAAAACTTAAAAGGGCCCGAACTCGAAGATAACAAGAGAAGACAGGAATACAACACACGATTAAAGGCAAAGAAGAAACAAGATGCATTAGATGTCTCCTTAGATGGAACTACTGTTGCTAGCTAGGCGTCTTGTTACTTCATTTTATATGTACATTTTGGTTATATGGTCGCTTTTGGGTCATAGACACTTTTTTCTTGTTCGGGTCACTTTTGGGTCCACACTCTTTTTCTTTTCCCTTTATAATATTGCTTATTCGTCTGATTGTGGTACTAATTGAGATTTTATCTCTTACCGAAGTAGATCACTAATGAAAGATAATATTGATTGAAGGATAAACTATGTATATGCTACTTCCTAAGATATTCCTCATGTATTGGGGTAATTGCAACCTAGTACACAAAATCCATGTGTAGTTGCAACCCACTACAATTCTAATTTAAAAATAGCAACTAACTACAAAAATTTCTCTCTCTCTACCTCTCTCTCTCTCTCTCTCCCTCCCTCCCTCCCACCCTCCCCCCCTCCCCTCCCTCCCTCTCCCTCTCCCCCCCCCTCTCTCTCTCCATTTCTATATATACAAAAATGGTTGTAGTTGATTGGGTTTTTTAGTGGCGGTGGTTGTTTGAGGGAGGGCGACGACGGGTTGTAGTTGGTGGGGCGGGGGGGTTACATGACGGTTACGGGGGCGGCGGTGGCGATTGTGGCTGCAGATCTGTACAGATCTGCCGCCGATTGTGGCTGCGTCAATGGCTAATCCAGGGGGAGGCGATTATACGGTTTTTGGGGCAGATTTGACCGATCTGAGGCTGCAGTGAGTGAAATTTTGGACGGAGGCAGCGGTGGCAGTTTAACAGAGATGGGAGACAGGGTTTTGGCCTCGTTGCAGACGTGTGGATCTGTAGATGGGGGCGAAGGAGGCCACGGTGTTGGCGGTGGAGGATCTGAAAATAGATCGTTTTAGTGTGGATAATACACAATTTCGATTTATTGATTTTTGTGATTGAAATTTCATTTTTGGTGATTCCTTTTAAAATTCCATTTTTTCTTATGTGAAAATGGCAAATTACTTCTTTTTTGCAGGAGTTTTTTTTTCACATTTTCAATATGAGTTCTTGGTGATTTTTTTTTTTTTGTGAATGAGTATTGGTGATTTTTGTTTTGATGATTCTCCAAAATATGGAGCTTTGGTGATTTTTTTGTAGTTTTTTGGTGATTTTGTTTTCATGAAGAAGATGCAAGAAGCAGATGCAGTGGAATTTGGGGTGATTCTGCAAAGTAAATATGAACCTTTAGTGATTTTTTTTGTAATTTTATGGTGATTCTATATTCATGAAGAAGATGCAAGAAGCAGATGTAGTGGACTTGGGGTAATTCTGCAGTGAAGGTGCAAATTGATTAGGTGTGTATGCAATGTTTTTTAGTGTATTCAATGTATTTTAGTAAATGCAACATTATTTTTTTACGCTTGTATGTAATATTTTTTTTGTATATGCAATGTAATTTAAGTATATGCAATGTAAGGTCAAAATATGCAATTTTTATTTTCTGAACAATGCGTTTTATAGGTATATGTATTTTTTATTTTGACATTATAAAAAATAAGAAAGAATAAAATTCTAATAAAATAATATAATTCTTAAATAAAGGATAAGGAGGTTTTTTTGACAAATTACTGTTCACTTTGTCGATTCTTTTTAAGATTGGAATATAGTGGTGGAATGGAAGGGTTATTTTGAAATTTATTTTTTTTAAAACCTGCAAAACAAATTCTGAGTGATTGATGTGACGTGGGCTAGGAAAGTGGAGGGAGGAAGCTTCCTTTTCTCTGCCCAGTTGTCAAGTCAAGGAGTATTTTTTTTTATCCAGATTCAATTGTTGTTTGTGTCAAGGGTATATTAGATATTTTGACTATACCCAAAAAGAAAAATGTATCAGGTTGTTATTTTCAATTATCAAGTGTACCTATTAGTTCTCTCCCCTCATGTATTTGTGTTTATAACCCAAGTGATCATCAACTTGGCTTTTGCATTTGGGAATCTATCATTGGTTCAAGCATAATTGCATGTAATACTGTTATGTTTTTTCTCTTTGCGGTGAGTTCTCTTTGATATATTAATGTGTTTATTCTAGCATAATTGCATGTAATACTGTTATGTTTTTTCTTGGATCAGTGCTTTTATTTCCAAGTGAAAGTTCAGTTGATGTTGAGGATATAAATTTGGAGGTGAAGAATTTAATCGTTTTGGATGGAACATGGACGAAGGCTAAGAGAATGTACAACGAGAATCCATAGTTGAGGCTTTTGCCTCATATAAGGTTTTTTTTTATCAGAAAAAATAAATTTTATTAAAAAATCAAAGGTTTGGAGCATAAGAAATACTCCATCCCAGAAACTGAATTTTTACACACAGGTTTGATTGTTTCCTAATTTTATCAGATTATCCTTTGTAAGCATTCTTTCTCGAAGTAGTTTCCAGATTATCGGTTGCGTTCCTCTCGGTGCAAAACTTTTCCACAGTTGGTTGGCCGCCTTCCTCTCCTTGATGTTGGTAGCAGCTGGATTTGTTTGCAGCAAAAGATTCTTGTAAGCCAAGTTGGTGGAGTACATTCCATTCTTTGAAGAGCTCCACTCCCACACGTCTTCTTTGTCATGTTGTAGTTTATACCTGTGAAGACATTGCAGCAGCTGATTTAGTTGAGACTCCTCTCGTGCTAACAAATTACGACTCCAATTAAAATCCCACACCCACCCAACATCCTCCCAATGACCCATTTCGCTCACCAAACACTCTTTTTGAGTACTCAACCTATATAACCTATTGAATTTAACACGTAGCGACTCATTCTCTACCCATCTCTCACTCCAAAATGATGTGCCCTTCCCATCCCCAAGTATTTTTTTAAACTCTTTACACAGACCTCCCCTCTCCTCATTCCCATAAAGCTCACAAACATCCTTCCACCATCCCAACATCCCTCTATTTTGTCTCACCCCCCGACTCGATTGACTCCAGCTTCTGACTCCCTCAACTTCCTCATTCCCAAGCCCCCCATACTTAGACCTAATAACCCTTGCCCATAATCGACCCGGTTCGTTAAAAAACCTCCACACCCATTTTCCCAAAAGTGCCCGGTTAAAAATACCCAAATCTTTGATACCCAACCTCCCCTCAGATTTTTCTTTACTGATATCCTCCCAACTCACCCAAGGTATTCTGTTTTTGTTCATAAAAAATAAATTTACAATAATCCCGTGCATCACACGGGCCTAGAACTAGTTAGTATAGTAGATGTGATTTAAAATTTTCGAAGATATAAAATAGAGGAGTGAGTCTAAAATATAGTGATCTATTGGTCATTGCATTAAATACATGTTTTAGTTTCCCCCCATAAAAAATTCCTCTGAAGACTAATCAATTCACTAAGGGTTTCTTTGGCACACGATAGAAGGACAAACAATAGATCGGTATGGCCGAAAGAACCGCTTGGACTAACGTAATTCTCCCCCCAAAAGACACCTGCTTATCATTCCATCGGGACAATCGACTTCGGACTTTATCGACAAGCTTCGCCTAGGAGGCTGTTTTGCGGTGATTAATGCCCACATTCAAACCCATATAAGAAAGTGTTCCCGCCCCTGTGTCACAGTTCAAAATAGCAGCCATTTCATTCAACACACCACTTTCCACATTCAAGCCCCACAGACTGCATTTTTTGAAGTTTACACAAAGACCGGACATGATTTCAAAATTCCGCAAAATATATTTAATTGCTCTAATATTTTCCACCCTACCTGGGCACACAAAAATTATATCGTCTGCATATTGCAAGTGAGAAACTCTAACCTTATCCTTGCCAATGGCGACAGCCTCCAGAAGTTCTTCATTAGTCGCCTTGTTCACCAACATGCTTAGTCCCTCGGCAATAATTAAATAAAGAAAGGGGGATAAAGGATCGCTCTGTCTAAAAACCTCTTCCCAACTTGAACTCTCCGGAAGGACTGCCATTAACGAGAACAGGAGCGGTTGCGGACGACACACATTCCATGATCCAAGCTCTCCATTTTGGACAAAAATTCAGCCCCACCATCATCTCGTGAAGGAATTCCCAACTCACCGAATCATATGCCTTGACGAAATCCACTTTGAATAGGTTCCATCTTTTCCTTTTCTTTTTCGCTTCATCAATAATCTCATTAAGGACGACAATACCATCGGTGATTTGTCTTCCTCCAATAAATGCCAACTGATTTTCAGCGATCAACGGGTCGGGCACTTTGCTGATTCTGATGGCCAAGATTTTTGAAATGATTTTATATAGACTGCCAATGAGAGATATGGGGCGAAAATCCTCAAGAGAATTGCCTCCTTCTTTCTTAGGGATAAGAACAATGAAAGAAGGATTCATCCCCTTAACGATTTTCCCCCATTTGTGGAACTCGTTCATCATCCTAATGATCTCCGGTTTCAAGAGCGGCCAATTTTCTCTAAAGAATCCAAAAGAAAATCCGTCAGGTCCCGGACTTTTGTTCGGATCACATTCCAAAACTGCCTCCTTTATTTCCTCTTCAGTGAATGGCGCGACCAAAAACTCATTTTCGCAAGCTCCCAATTTCTTTGAAAAAAGATCGCTCGACATGCTTATGGTATGTGGTCCTTTTGCACTAAAATGCTCCTTGAAATGATGAAAAAACCCAGCTTTGATGCCTTCGACAGAATCTATCCAAGTGTTGTTGAAATACATTCCTTCAATTCCGTTCATCTTATGCTTGCGATTAATCCAGCTATGAAAGAAAGTTGAATTTGCATCGCCCTCGAGAATGCATTTGGATTTTGCCTTTTGATGTAGTATCTTATCCTTCCAGATTAGTGTTCTCAGAAGCTCAGCGGTACACTGTTTTCTTTTGATTATGTCCTCCTCTTCAAGTCCAATGGCATCGTCCACTCTATCCCAGCAATCAATTTCCATTTTCTTCTGCTCAATTCATACCGAAAACTTCCTTATTCCACTCTTTCAGGTCCAACTTAAGAAGCTTCAATTTTTCTTTCAAAACAAAACCACCCCATCCAAGCACATCATAATTCGCCCATTTGGCAGCAATAAAAGATTTAAAATCCGGATGTTGCAAGGTTGATTTAAAATCTTTTATTGCTCATATAAGGTTGGATTTGGATAAGTTGAGCTTGTATAGTGAAGTGAGGCATCAACCAAGGGTGGGCTATTTATCCACAATCGAGAGCATTGTGTACGCGATGAAAGAGCTGGGGGAAAGGTTCTGAGGGGTTGGACCGTACAAGTATTAATATGGAAAAATAGTTGCACGATTCAATATAAACAAGCTACACTTTCAATATAACAAGTAGCATAGTTCAAAAATACACTATGAGTACACTGTACACCTGGATGCACATGAGACACACTCCAAACTAAATAATTAAAATCAAACTCGTTGAGAAAAAGAAACGCAGCTTCATCTCCGTCAAGATGTCACTAAGATAAAATTTTCTTTTCTACAAAATATATGTTAGATGCACCACTCTAGATTGTATATATATTATTCAACATAAAAACTTGTGTGAGACGTCTCATATTGATGATATCTCATTACGTGAGACACGACTTCATTTAACCATTAGCTGGCCATGAACTCATTTATTTTTTAAAGAAAAGAGATTGTTTCATTTATCAGCAAATTCAGCACAACTAGAGTATAGAAGCTAGTTAAGGATTAGACAAACCCTATCCAATGCACCATGCAATTCTGTCAATATTTTCCTATCCAATCCACAATGCAATACTGACAATACTTTATCAGGTGCTTCCACTAAATCCTTTTCAGCAGCATAAGTTATTTCCATCTTTACGAGTAACAAGTTCTTCATTACAATTTCCTTTCTCAACGTCATGGCTCCTTTTCATTTTCTCCACCTTCTGGCTTATTTTCAAATTTACTGATAAAGAGAGACTGATTTGTTATCCTTTTGCTTTGTCGTAGCAGTTCCTAATTGGAAGCCAAAGCTTCCGCCTCAAGAATGTGACTTCTTTGGTCCTTTTAAAGAATCATTTTCATTTATTTGCATTCCAGCCTCCATTGCAGTAAATTTGCTTTCCATGATTAAATTTCACAACATTATCTTGCCTTAGCCAATAAAGCAGAAGACTATAAAGGTTTTCTATTGGGTTTTCTTTTCTATTTTAGTTGATTGGTTTCTCTTTGATCTTTTATATATTATTTTATCTTATTTCAATGATTTAAAAGTCATAGAAAGCGTCTGCATCTAGAAATTTGATCGTCAATTAGATTGGTTTGAGCGTCTTCTGGCACTATTATGTAGGATTATCTTTATTTTGGTTACTTGTAATTGATTTATTAATATTTTTTTGTATATTATTATATTTTATTTTCACTAGCTTTTAGAATATGAAATAATGATATTTTATGTATGTTGATATTTTATGTATGTTGATATATTATTATTCGATTTAATGTGAATCCACCATTTTATTTTATTTTTCTAAAATAACAAGTTACTCTATTTTATCGTACAAATGAGTTTAACTATATCAAAAGATTTTCAGAGCGTTATATGTGAAGTGTGTGTATATATGTTTATTCGAAGTTCTAGTCTAAGTTTGTTTAATTTTTTTTTTTTAATTTGCGTGATTTGATGCCATGCTTGCATGTATTTGGCTAACCCGAAGATAAAGGGGATCATTCATGTAACGTTTGTCAGTTTACAATTGTTTTCTAAATCGATGTTGTTAATAATTATTTAATTAATAGGTGTCATTCTATTAATTTTCATCTATTTGTTACTAGTAACACTATGTACTTAACTTAATTGTAACATTAACTTCATCATTGAGCTTGCATTGACGTGATACTAATTCGTCATGTATAGAAATGTAGTCAATTCAAGATAATTTTGTTATTAAGGTGAGAAGTGGACGGGGTCTGTGAATTTTGATGTTATTGTATTTGGACATTCACCTTTATTATGTGTTGTTATTGGAGATAGACACTACAAAAAAGACACATTTTAGAGACGGAATTTTTTCCATGAAAATAGTCAAACTGTCAAAACTGACCAAATTTACGACAGTTTTTATTTCCGTCTCAAATTGCGACGGATTTGAGATGAAAATTTGACCAAGAGTAAAACGCCGTCGTTTTGGTTCTTATTTGAGATGGACTTCAGACGGTTTTGGACCTGAAAAACTAGTCGCATCCAGCAATAATTACGACCGCCCTCTTTGATACGGATTTGAGACGGTTTTTTTGTCTCAAATTTTAAAATCGATTTAGAGACGGTAAAACCGTCTCAAATTTTAGTTCCATTTCAAAATTTGTGTTTTATATTGAGCTATGAATCCAAGATCAAAAAGAATCAACATGAATTCTATTGAATGAATAACCGTTTTACAATTTGGGAGTGAAATATCAAATGAGTAAGTAAGTGTTTCTATGAGCTAGAAGCCCTATTTATACATGTGGTCTAAAACTAATAAGTACAGGTATTAGCAGCATAAGGAAAAGGTATTAGTTGGACTATGAAATAGCTAGTTGACTATTTCTATATCTTTAGATCCCCCTTAAAATGGGAGTGAATATTTAGAAGTCCCATTTGGCCTTGATGTGGTTGAATTGGGTTGAACCAAGAGGTTTGGTCAATGTGTGCAAGATTTTCAGTGGTGGGCAACTGCACTAGTTTGATGATTTCCTGTTGGATCTTCTCTCTTGCTAGATGGATGTCTATTTGAATATGTTTGCTCTTCTCATGTAAGCATGGGTTATGGGCTATGCAGTAAGCTGACCTGCTATCAGTAAACATGTTGACTACCTGTGGGTGTGCTATCTTCAAGTCTTGGAGTATATAAAGTATCCATTGCACTTCACATGATGTTGAGCACATGGCCTTGTATTCTGCCTCAGTGGATGATCTGCTCACTGTGTTTTGCTTCTTGAATTTCCATGATATGAGAGAGTCCCGTCCCCTAGGTAGATGACATATCCTGTGATGCTTTTCCTAGTTTCTTCACATCTGGCCCAATCACTATCTGTGTAGGCCTGCAGCTGAAAGTTGTTATTAGTAGGGTAGAAAAGACCCTGTCCAATAGTGGACTTAAGGTATCTGAGGAGTTGTTGGGAAATTAGGGGTGTCCGGATCTATTCGAGATGAATTTAAATACATATTTAAATTAATCAATTAATTACTAACATGAATTAATTCTAAGTCAATTCAACATAATAATTAATAAGCAAATAAACAACATGTGTACACATAATCCACGTAAATCCTAAGCATGCGAAATCTAGGAGTTACGAGATTGCATACCTCTTGTAGAGACAACCGTTGTGACGTTGGATCAACCCAAAGAGCCTTCTCAAATATATCCCAAGTCCACGAACGTAATCCGGTGGGAGGATTCGCACGAACGATTTTAACAAAGGAGAAATATAAAACTATTTTTGTCACCACCTTTGTGGATTTTTAATATTTCCAACACATGGAATTGCACTCGGGAATGAAAAATTCATCCCCTATTTATAGGACTAAGGGGGCCGATTTTTTTCAATAGAAAAATAAGGAAGAAAATCTTTTTCTTGATCTCCAAGAAATCTTGAATATATCTCATATATTCTTTTCTCCATAATTAAATTTTTCCATAAAAATCTCATTCCCCTTTATCCTATTTTTTCGAAAATTTACAAGGAAAAAGAAATAAGATTTTGTTTCTTGAATTTATGGGATAATTATGTATTACAAGAATACTTATCTTTTTCCATAAAAATCTCTTCAAGAAAATCAAGAAAATCTTTCTTCTTCTTTCCTACAATATTTTCGAAAATATTAGGAAATATTAGGCAAGAATGTTTTCTTCTCTTTTTCATTAATTGGACTTAATTTTGAGCTATTTGAGGGGCCCATAGGAGAATTGAGATTGGACCTCCAATGGGCTATGAAACTTTAATATTAAGCCAAAATATTATTTAAGCCCATTAATATTAATTTATTCCACTATAAAATTAATATTGAAATATCCATCTTAACCCATATTACGACTTTACTATAATATGGCTCCCGGTCATTATTTCCCGTGTTTAAGATTATATTAGTCCACTAATTAATTAAGCCACTGAACAAGCTTTATATTAATTTATATCTTTGTCCTTGGAGTAAAGACAGCTCAACGTTATTATCCATACTGGATATAAATTTCCACTTGCAAGATTTGGTATGATAAAGATTCTGAGCCCACCAAGGGGACAAATCAAGCAAGACGTACTTGCACACGATTCTCCATATTAAATCTTAGCAATCGTCATGTAACTAATAATATTGCCAAAGATATAAGGTATCGAATCGCATTGATTCTCTTCCCATCATAAGTCAAAGCAATAGTTATTAATTTCACACGATCCTATTTAAGGGACGGAGATTAAGAAATAACGAACCACTGAGGTCTAATTCTTGTATATTCAGTACCGAAGAATTTATCATCATGTAGGTCCTATTCAGTGCATCATAATGTACTAGTGTAATCTCTTGGTCAAGACAAGTCAATTTGAGCCTTACACTTCAACCTTTCGTGATGGATTGTTCATTTCCATCTGGGTTGTGAATTTGTACTTAATCACGAGGAACTGTTAATTTGATCTTATATGATCTGGTATCACCAAATTAACTACAATGTAATACGTACTTACTTATCGAACAGGTTTGCAACAAATATATATAACATTCATTCATATTTAATGCAACAGTGATTAATAATTTATTTCAGTAAATAAATAAGAAATTCAGTTCGGTTATACAAAGTAAAAAGCATATTTTTCAGTATAACCCCAACACTATGAACAGCCTGTAGATGGCTTTCATTTGGCTTGCTCATAAACTGAGAAAGGGTTTGGACAGTATAAGCTATATCAGGTCTAGTTATGGTGAGATAAAGTAATTTACCAACAATTCTTCTATATTCAGAATGGTTAGAGAGTAAAGGAACATCATCACCTGAGAATTTGTGTTTGGGATCCATGGGAGTTGAATAAGGCTTGCTAGCCAGATATCCAGAATCTGCTAATAAGTTTAAAACATACTTCCTTTGAAATAATTGTAAACCATTTTCAGATCTTGCAACTTCAATTCCCAAAATATATTTTAAGACACCAAGGTCTTTGATGGTAAACTTATCACGTAAGAAAGTTTTAACATCTAAAATATGTTGTAAGCAAGTACCAGTGAGTATTATGTCATCAACATAACAAAGAAGTATAGTAAGCTGACCATTAGAATTCTTTGTGAACAGGGAAGTATCTGCCTTTGATTGAACAAAGCCTATTGAGATCAGTGTGTCAGAGAGCTTAGTGAACCACTGCTTGGAAGCTTGTTTGAGTCCATAAAGACTCTTTGTTAACCTGCAAACAGTGTTAGGAGGCACAACATATCCATGAGATGGAAGCATATAAACCTCCTCATCTAAGTCACCATGTAAGAATGCATTATTCACAACACATTGATGAATGCACCAATTCTTTGCCACAACTATTGAAAGTAAGATTCTCACCGTTGTTATTTTGGCCACAAGAGAGAAGGTGTCAAAATAATCAATGCCTTCCTCTTGTGTATAGCCCTTAGCAACTAATCTGACTTTATATCTTTCAATACTGCCATCAGGTTTATATTTCACTTTATAGACCCATTTACAATCAATGCAATGTTTATTTTGAGGTAAAGAAACATGAGACCAAGTGTTGGTTCTTTTCAAAGCATCAAGTTCATTTTTCATAGCAATGTTTCAGTTCTCATTAGTGCTGGCTTGCTTATATGTTTTTGGTTAAACAATTTGAGTAATGGAAGCAGTGAAAGCCTTATGAGAACTGGATAATTTTTCAGTGGAAACAAAATCAGAAATAGGATATAACACATTGGTAATGTTAGCAGATTTGACAGCTTTGTCACAATTCTTTTCAGCATGAGTCACAGATTGAGGCAAAGAAGTATTGTAAACATTCAAATATGCAGGAGCATGTTTGACTCTACTAGACCTTCTCAAACCATCTTGGTCAGTATCAGAAACAACAGAGTCAAAATTTGTATGACTAACTTCCTCATTAAGAGACAAATGCTGCATAGTATGTGTTAAATCTTGCACAGATGGATCATGTATGACATTTTTGTTTAACATAGAATATCGAGAATCAACAATTATTTCATTGTTATCAAAACAAGAAATGTCACAAGTATTTTGAAAAACACCATCACAGATATCAGATTTATCAGAGAAAGGATACAGATGCTCATGAAAAACAACATTTCTAGACACAAAAATCTTACCTGGTGTAATATTAAATACTCTGTAGCCCTCAGTTCCAAATGGATAGCCAAGAATCACACATTTTGTGGCTCTTGCATCAAATTTGGACATGTGAACAGTTAATGTGTTTGCAAAGCACAAGCAACCAAAATTTCTCATATAGCTATAATCAGGAGACTTGCCATGTAATAATTGAAAAAGGAGTTTTGTTGTTTAAAACAGAACTAGGAATTCTATTGATCAAGTGAGAGGCAGTTTGGATACAAAAATTCCAATATTTCAAAGGTAGAAAAGATTGAAAAAGGAGTGCTCTTGCAACTTGCAATAAATGTTGGTGTTTTCTTTCAACCAACCCATTCTGTTGTGGTGTCTCCACACAGGAAGTTTGGTGAATGTTACCCAACTTATGGTAAAAATCAGATAAAATGAATTCAGTGGCATTATCACTTCTCAAAGTTTTGATTTTAACCCAAAACTGAGTTTGAACCATGTTATAAAAAATTTCTAAAGCAAACTTGACATCACTCTTGGTTTTAAGCAAATAAACCCAAGTGCATCTACTATAGGCATCAACTATAGTTAGGAAAAGCTTTTGACCAGAAACAGACTCAACAGAGAAAGGACCCCACAAGTCACAATGAATCAATTGAAAAATAGTATCAGAGACAGAAGTGCTAATAGGAAAAGGCAACTTCTTTTGTTTAGCCATGGGGCAAATGTCACAAACTTTGTGAACCACAGAAGTTTTGTTTACATTGAGATGTTTTATTTGAAAAAGTTTCTTAGTAGAGATATGGCCTAATCTAGCATGTCATAATAAAAAATCAGAAACATTACTAACTGAATTAGCAATCTTTAGTGCTTCAAAGAATTGAGAAGACCTCATGCAGTACAAACCACCATTTTTCTCAACAAAACTAATCATTCTCTTTGTTAGATTGTCCTGCAAAATGCAGCGTGAAGACAAGAAACTAACAGTACAATTTTAATATCTTGTTAGATGAGAGATGGATAACAAATTGAATGAGAAATCAGGAACATGAAGCACATTGTAAAGTGTGAAGTACTCATTCAAGAGAATGTTGCCAGTGAAAGTAGCTGTGAGAATAGTGTTATTAGGCAACTTTTATTTATATTAGCTTGTTCAGATTTAGAAGTGAAAATAGATAAATCATAGATCATGTGATCAGTTGCCCCTGTATCTATGATCCAGGAGAACTTATCAGTAGAAAGATTACTTAAACACATATGAATACCTGAACCACCTAGATTTGAGACAGAAGGGCCCTCTACAAAAGCACCAGCAGCTGAATGGGCACCATCATTGGACTTTTGCATCTTGTTGAAGTTCAAGAATTGCTCAAATAGTTCTTGTTTGAACAAGGGGTTTGAAACATGAGTAACAGCCTCCAGGACCTCAAAACTAGCCACCACATTGTTGGCATTAGTATGAGACTCAGCCTTCCTAGGGCCTCTAGGGCCTTTCCAACTCGGAGGATACCCAATCAGTTGGAAGCATCTGTCCACTGTGTGTCCAGGACCCTCATAGTGGGTACACAAGTGGTTTCTTTCTCTCTTTGTAAAATTTCTCATTCTTAACCATCATAGCTATACTATCAGCCTGAACAGGATCACATCTTAGAGCCCTCTGAAACTCTTCTTGCAACAAAAGGGAATAAATTTTTGCTAGGGACATGGTTGAGGACTGCATCAGTATTTGAGAATGGATTGCAGAGTAAGACTCATCTAACCCTATCATAAACTTGACAATTGCATCCTTCTCTTATTGTTTGGCCAACTGTCGTGGCAACTCAAAGGTGCAATTAAGCATAACACCACAAGAACACTTCAATGCAGGCCGAAATCCCAACCACTCATCCCACAAGGATTTAAACAAATTATAGTATGAAACCAGGGACTAACTACCCTTAGAAATCGAACTTAAAGACTTTTCTAACTTGTACACACGAGTATCATCAGATTGAGTATAACGCACACGCAACTCATCCCAAACATCTTTTGCACAAGTAAAATTCTCTAAAGTTTTCTTAATATCAGGTTTGATAGAATTTAAAATCCAGGTCAATACTAAATCATTAGCACGTACCCAGGCACCATGGATGACTTGATCATCAACTTTGTCAGGAATTGGAAGAGAGCCATCAATCAGCAAAGCCTTATTCTTTACACTGAGCGCGCGTTTCACCGCTTGACTCCAGGAAATGAAGTTTGAGCCATCTAGCGGCTCCAAGACTATTGATATTGCCGGATTGTCGTTAGGATGAAAAGCTAGCGGGGAGAGAGGATTCTCAATTGGATTTAGGGATTCACTGCTAATCGCCATAACCAGAAATCGCCAAAAAATCGGAATCGCAACAGAAAATCACCAGAATAATGATCGTGATAGACATGAATCAAGAAAGAATCGGAAGAATCCGAGAAACAATCGGAGAAATCCAAAAAACAAACAATCGATCAAAGAAATATTGATCGAGAAACAGCGGAAAGAAAAACGGATAGAAGAAAACCTAAAGCGTTGCAATCGAATTCTAAATCAACGAATTCGAATCACAAACTGATACCATATTGAGCTATGAATCCAAGATCAAGAAGAATCAACATGAATTCTATTTAATGAATAATAACCGTTTTACAATTTGGGAGTGAAATATCAAATGAGTAAGTAAGTGTTTCTATGAGCTAGAAGCCCTATTTATACATATGGTCTAAAACTAATAAGTACATATATTAGCAGCATAAGGGAAAGGTATTAGTTGGACTAAGAAATAGCTAGTTGACTATTTCTATATCTTTAGATTTTACTTTTGATATGATGTGATGAGTTCCATTTCCATGTTCTACTTTTCATTTTTTTTTTATTTATGTTTTATTTATTAAATATCAACTATTCTACTCATCCCTAGCCAACTCCATAATTGAACTTCAATGGTTCAATTTCGTTCAAGGAAAAAAATAGTACAATTGTTGCGTCGATTTTATTTATGTACAGTCATTTCAAAATACAAACTAATTAAAAATCTCAATTTTGTTACTAAGTAAAAATATATAGTACTATTATTGCGTCGATTTTATTTTAATTAATTTAAATTAATATTAATAAATAAATATGATGATGTGTGTATGCCACATCGCTAATATGGCTCCATACAAACTAAGCTCATTGTAGGCTCCATATCAAATTAAGCTCATTGTAGGCTTCATATTATATATATATATATATAATATGAATGATATATTGTAAAGTTTATTATTAAAACAATATCATATAGGTTAATTTAATATTTTTTTTATAATAATATCAATTAGAAGGAAAATTTAGTCATTTAAGATAAATCCATACATTATTTATATTTTATTTTAAAATATCAATCATAAAGAATCGAATCAATCAAAGAATATATTTTTTCATTTCATTTATAAGTTCATTTCATTCTGTTCTAATTTCATTTAGTCATACCAGCCTTAAGCTTTTCAAATCAAGTCAGCATGAAATTGAACCCAATTAAGACTTTTCAACATGTAAAGTCCGCATGAAATTGAACCCAATCTGGTGGCACTTGCTTTTCAACATGTCAAGTCAGCAGGAAATCGGACCAGCCAAATCGAGCCCAGCCTGGTGGCTCAACATGTCAAGTCAACAAGAAATCGGACCCAACATGGTGGCACTTACCCACATGCTAATGATTTTGCCATCCTATCTAATACACCATGCAATATTGACAATTTTATCTTGCAATTCTGCTTCACATCATAAACCCATTCTCGAATAAAACCCTCATCAAAACAACCCATACCAGTAAGTTCTTTTCCTTTGCTCGTGTGTAGGGCATAATTCTATTGGGGAGTTAGTTCGGTCTTGTTCACAGATCATCTCGATAGGTTTTTCTTTCTCTCTTTTTTTTTAGTCATTTTCTCTTTTTCTTTTGCTCTTTTATATATTATGTTCTCTTGTTTCAATGCTTTAAAAATTCATAGAAGTTATCTACATCTAGAAATTTGACACGCAATTTGATTTATTTGATGAATTTAGCATATCGTTTTTTGACATTACTATGTTGGATTATTTTTTTGTTGGTTATTACTGGATTTAATGTGAATCCACTTTACTTTCTTTTGGAAAAATAACAATTTACTCTATCTAAACATTCCTTCTTATAAATGAGTTCTTCAGATTTCTTTTGAAAAAATAACAATTTACTCTATCTAAACATTCCTTCTTACAAATGAGTTCAACTATATCAGAATTTCTTCATAGTGACATAGTGAAGTGTGTATATATATCTATTCGATGTTTGTTTAATTTTTTTCTTTATAATTTGTGCGATTCGATACTTGCATGTATAACAGACCTATAGGCTGGGAGATAAAAAGTAGGACCATTCATGCAAAGTTTGTTAGTCTACAATTGAATTCTAAATCGACGTTGTTAGTAATTATTTAACAAGGTGTCATTCTATTAGTTTTCATCTAGGTGCTACCATTACTACTATGTATTTAACTTAGTTGTATCAGTAATTGCATTATCGAGCTTGCATTGACATGATATTAATTCGACATATATAGGAATGTAGTTTTTTTTATAAAGACGAGAAGTGGTATTTAAATATTAATGTTATTGCATGATGAAGTTTTCACCAGCATTTGGACACCCATCTTCTATTATATGAGGTTATTGCAGATAGATACACATGTAAAGATTACAACTCTGGATGCAAGAATTAAGAAGTGAATAAAATTTTAATTTTAAACTTGTGAAGTTCTACAACTTTTGAATTTCTTATCCATGAAACCACTTCTCCTATTTATAATAGTCCACTCATTCAATGGACTGTAGAGATTTTTTATTCCCTACAACTCTCAAAAATTCTATATATATTCTAAAATTTTCTGAAATTATTCTAGGAAAATGAAATTAAATCACATCTAATGTACTCGTACAAGTAAGTATGAAACCATTAGTACATATGAATAATGAATTGAACAAATAATTTATCACCATGTGTTTAGAAAATCTGCTATCAATGTATCAAATAGCTGTAGTTGAACCTTTTCTTTTGGCTAGGCTTATACGATTCTGAAACAAGATCAAGGTTTAGGTACTTATGTAGCATCGGGTCCTCGAATTGTACCCTTCAGTATCCAAATTTTTCAAACAACTATATAATTCTAGAGTGTCTCCCATAAAAATCAACCTAGACTAATCTTCTTTGATGCCTTAAAAGTCGGTTATATATGAGTGTCAGACTGTTGCGAGACCAGGGAGAAATATGAAGTGTAAAAAGATGGGTATGAAAAGAGAGTTAAAAACAGGGGTTCCTTCGTCAATAGGAAACCTGAGCGAGGAACCTGAGGCTCAGGATCCACCTGAGCCAAAGATATTGAACAAAGAAACTGAGACTCAGGATCCACCTGAGCCAAAGATACTAAACAAAGAAACTGAGGCTCAGGAGGCTCAGGATCCACCTGAGCCAAAGAAGCTGAACGACGAAACTGAGGCTCAGGATCCACCTGAGCCAATCTATCTGAACGAGAATACTGAGGCTCAGGATCCACCTGAGCCAATCTATCTGAGCGGAAAGACTGAGGCTCAGGTTATATCTGAGCTAAATCATCTGAATGAAGGAAGGTTTGGGCTTCCCGTAAATGGGCCCAAACATTTAGAATAATCTAGAATATCCTTTATCTATTTTAGATTTTATTCTAAAGAATATCCACTGTTGTGTGGACCCCAATGTTAGTTACAAATACGGCACTAGCCGATGAATGAGAATATCAGAAAATTTACATCATTCTCTCTCTTCTAACTACCTCTCCTCCTATCTAATTCTCTCTCTCCCTATTTCTTCATATCTTCAAATCTTCATATCTTGTTCTTCAAGCAATTTACATTATCCGCAATATAATTCCAGAAAACCTCAAAAACATATTACGATCATCCAGAAAATATCAAAAAACGTAACATTTGGTATTCCAGAGCCAAGTTTTGATCATGGCCGAGGGAACGCGCTCCAAAGATCTTGCAAGAATCACACGTAAAATTTGAATTATTAATTCAAACTAAGCCATGAAGTTTGGAAGCGATTGAAGGAAAGCTAACAGACAATATGCATGGTTTAACAACCAAGATGGAAGAGAAATTTGAGCTTATGACTAACACTTTGGCAGCTATGCAGTTACAACTATTGAATATGGAAAAAGGCAAGGGTCACAATGAAGGGCCTTCGATTTTGGGGAGTCCTAGCTTTGGATCCGTGGGTGGAGGGCCTAACTACTTTAACTCGGTGGGGATCATCCTATCAGTATCAAGAATCTCCAAGGAGGTTAACTGATGGTACTCAATTTCACAACCCAGTGCCTAAGATCGAATTCCCTAGATTTGATGGCTCTAAACCTAGGTTATGGGTACTGAGATCCAATGGGTATTTTAAGCTTATGCCCAGTATGACTGATCAACAAAAAATCACTTTGGCTACTATCCATTTTGAGGGTAAAGCAGCACTATGGGTTCAAAATTTCAATCAAAGAAATGTGGAATTAACTTGGGCACAATTTTTGGTTATTCTCTCAACTAGATTTGAGGAGATTAAGGATTCTACAGTGATTTCTGAGTTTAACAAACTCAAACAAACTGGTAGCTATGAAGATTATGTTGATAAGTATGAGGAGCTGAAAGCTTGTATGCTGGTAGTTACTGGGGATGTATTCTCAGAAACCTACTTTGTGGCAAGTTTCATTGGAGGACTTAATGAAGAGCTACAAGCTACAGTAGCCATGTTTGAACCTACCACACTTCAACATGCTATTAAATTGGGCAGGAAGCAAGATCAAAGCTCTTCTTTGACTAACTAAAAAACGTAAGCCCTATTCCGGGGTTTCTAATCCTAACCCTAACCCTAACCCTAACTCTAACTCTAATTTTATGCAAAGGGAAGAAGGGTGATGCTCTTTTGGGGCCCCGCCAAGAAAGGAAACCACCTTTCAAAATCTTATCTCCTACTGAGATGGCAAATTTAGAGGAGAAGGGACTATGTTACAAGCTGTGATGAACCTTTTGTGCATGGGCACAAATGCAAACAGAGAATTTCATACATGATTCTCGCGGAAGAAGAGGAAGATACTCAAACCTTCTCTTCTCCTACCATCAAGGGGAGAACATGTTTGTTTATAGGGTCGACATCATGGAAGAGGTCCGATGTCACTAAATGCTCTAAGTGGTGAAGATGGAGTTACTACCATGAGGCTTTTTTTGGGGAGTTTGAACACCACAAACTCCACATTCTCATAGACTCAGGTAAGCACCACGAAGTTTTATACAAAATGCTACTTTCTAAAAGGCTCAAATGCCCATTGAGTGATGCTAAACCCATATTGGTGAAGGTTCTTTAATGGGCAAAGGTTGGTCGACTCACAACAAGTGAATCCTTTCACTTGGAACATGCAGGACATCAATTCACCTACCCACCGAGGTCATTGGAGAATGAGGGTTGTGATCCCGATCCTAGGAGGGATTGGTTAAAATTTTGCACACCTATTGAGCTTGACTATGAAAAGATGACTTTCACAAATAACTTGCTTGGGAAGAGGGTGAAACTACAAGCACTTACTTCATCAAATTTAATGTAAGTTGATTTCGATGTGGGTTTGTATCAGATGATCCACACAGAGGCTCTTAAGGAAGTTAATGAGATGTATTTAATTACATCAGCACCTCTCCTACCCATACTGAAGATGATCCTGAATTACATAAGCTACTACTAGCTTATAAGGATATATTTGAGGAACCAGTAGAATTACCACCAGGGAGGGGGGTGGAACACCAGATTATACTCAAACCAGGGAGCATCCCTAAACAACAGTATCCATATAGAACTTCTCATACCATAAGGAGGAGGAGATTGAGAAGATTGTAAAGGACTTCTTCGACTACGAGTAATTCAACACAAGAAGAGCCCTTTTCGCTTCACCTGTGATTTTGGTGAAGAAAAAAGATGGCACCTGGAGGCTATGTGTGGATTACAGGTACCTTAATGAACTCACAATCAAGCACAACTACCCTATTCCTATCATTGATGAGTTATTAGATGAGCTTAAAGGTGCTAAGATCTTTTCAAAGATAGATTTGAGGTCAGGGTACTTTCAAATCCTAATGAAGAAGGAGCATAGGCGGGTTGATCGCTTTTCGGATCCATAATGGTCATTATGAATTCCTAGTGATGCCATTCGGGTTGTCAGGTAATGCACCGCTACATTTCAATCAATCGATGAATCGTATTCGGATCACTTGAGAAAATTTGTGTTGGTCTTTTTTGATGATATCCTCATTTACAAAGACCGGGAAACACAACATTTAGTTCACTTGGAAGCGGTTTTACAACTTTTGAGGGCGATAAGTTGTTTGCTAAGAGAAGCAAATGTAGTTTTGGCGGACTAGTGTGGAGTATTTAGACCACATAATTTCTAAAGATGGAGTTGTCACTGATCCAGGAAAGATTGAGTGCATGGTTCAATGGCCAAAACCACAAACCATTAAACAACTAAGGGGTTTTTTGGGTTTTTTGGGTTTAACAGGGTATTACAGGAAATTTGTGAAGGGATATGGGTTCATCAGCAAACCAATCACTTCCTTACTCAAGAAGGACGGTTTCAAATGGAACCCCGAGGCGGACTCTAGCTTTTTCGAAGTTGAAGGAAGCCATGGTGAGTGTCCCCTGTGCTAAGATTACCCGATTTCACAAAGAGGTTTGTGGTGGAAACCGATGCTTTAGTGGGAAGGGAATTGGGGTCGTTCTCATGCAAGAAGGAAAGTCCATTGCTTACATGAGTAAGTCCTTGTGTCCAAGGAACCAAGCACTCTCTCATGATGAGGAGTTCTTAGCAAGATTAATGGCCATTGAGAAGTGGAAACACTACTTGCAGGGGCAGAAATTCACTATAAAGACTGACCAACAATCCTTGAAACACCTTCTGAACAATCCTTGAAACACCTTCTGGACCAGAAGGTGGTAACTCCACTACAACAAAGATGGATTACTAAGTTGCTGGGCCTTGATTATGAGATTTTGTATAAAAAGGGGAGTGAGAACAGTGCAGCTGATGCACTATCCAGGAAGGAGAACAGTTGTTCTGCTATATCTACAATGGTCTCAACTTGGTTGGATCAGGTCCTGCTAAGTTACACTGATGATGGTTACATTAAGGAAATCATCAAAGCCAAAGGTACTGATCCTAATACTTATCCCTTATTTCAGTTCACTAATGGCATTCTGAGATATAAAAAGAGGTTGGTTGTGGGTAGCAGTAGTGGATTAAGAGATTTAATCCTTTCTGAAATGCACTCCACACCCTATGGAGGGCATTATGGGGTTACAGGAACTTATCAGAGACTTAAGAGGATGTTTTTTTGGCCTAATATGAAAAATGATGTGTTGATGTGGGTCAAGAAGTGTGAAGTATGTGCTAGAAATAAGTCAAGCCCAGGTTTATACCCTGGCCTCCTACAACCCTTACCCATACCAGACCAAGCATGGTCACATATTTCTATGGATTTCATAGAGGGGCTTCCTAATTCTTGGGGAAAGAATGTGATATGGGTAATAGTGGACAGATTCACTAAATACTCACATTTCATAGCCCTATCACATCCATATACTGCTACATCTTTAGCTAATGTGTTTTTGGATGTTATCTATAAGCTGCATGGGTTACCAGCTAGTATAGTGAGTGATAGGGACAAAATATTTACTAGCTGCTTTTGGAAGGAACTATTTAAGTTGGTGGGAACTCAATTACACCTAAGTTCATCTTATCACCCCCAATCTGATGGACAGACTGAAAGGGTGAATCAATGTTTGGAGCAGTACTTAAGGTGTTTAATAAGTGACAACCCTAAGCAGTGGTTGAAGTGGTTACCCATGGCAGAATATTGGTACAACACAAATTATCATTCAAGCCTGAGGATGACACCTTTTGAGGCTCTCTACGGGTATACTCCTACAGGATTCACTTATGGGCCATATTTGGATTCAACAAATGAGGAGGTTGCAGATCTGCTTACTCACAGACAACACATCATACAGCAAGTCAAGGCTAATCTAGTCAAAGCACAGAATCGCATGAAGGTACAAGTAGACAAGCATAGACAAGAGAGGGTTTTCAAGGTAGAAGACCAAGTTTTTCTCAAACTTCAACCCTTTCGGCAGAATTCCATTCAATACCGAAAGAATTTGAAGTTATCATCAAAATACTTTGGCCCCCTATACAATCCTGCAAAGGGTAGGGAGAGTGGCTTACAAATTAGATCTACCAATTGGGTCAAAGATTCACCCCGTCTTCCATGTCTCTTTACTCAAGAAACACATAGGGGTTAAGTATGTACCTTCACAGAGTCTTCCAGATGTTGATAGCAACAGCCTTTTCACGATCCAACCTTACTACGTCACAGAGCGACTTCGATACCTACAAAGCGGAAAAGAGAAAGATCAAGTTCGTGTCTTTTGGGTTACCGAAGATTGGAAAATTGATTCATGGGAAGATACCGTCTTTGTTCTGCGAAATTTTCCTACATTCCATCCTTGGGGACAAGGATCTTTCGTTGGAGGGAGTATTGTTGCGAGACCAGGGAGAAATATGAAGAGTAAAGAGATGGGTACGAAAAGAGAGTTAAAAACGGGGGTTCCTTCGTAGGAAACCTGAGCGAGGAACCCGAGGCTCAGGATCCACCTGAGCCAAAGATACTGAACAAAGAAACTGAGACTCAGGATCCACCTGAGCCAAAGATACTGAACAAAGAAACTGAGGCTCAGGATCCACCTGAGTCAAAGAAGCTGAACGACGAAACTGAGGCTCAGGATCCACCTGAGCCAATCTATCTGAACGAGAATACTGAGGCTCAGGATCCACCTGAGTCAATCTATCTGAGCGGAAAGACTGAGGCTCAGGTTATATCTGAGCTAAATCATCTGAACGAAGGAAGGTTTGGGCTTCCCGTAAATGGGCCCAAACATTTAGAGTAATCTAGAATATCCTTTATCTATTTTAGATTTTATTCTAAAGAATATCCACTGTTGTGTGGACCCCAATGTTAGTTACAAATACGGCACTGGCCGATGAATGAGAATATAAAAAAATTTACATCATTCTCTCTCTTCTAACTACCTCTCCTCCTATCTAATTCTCTCTCTCCCTATTTCTTCATATCTTCAAATCTTCATATCTTGTTCTTCAAACAATTTACATTATCCGCAATATAATTCCAGAAAACCTCAAAAACATATTACGATCATCCAGAAAATATCAAAAAACGTAACACAGCCTTAGATGGAGTAGGAGCCTTCGTTTAGATTTTCTTAGGTGTGGGAGCCTTCTTTTAGTTTTTCTTAGGGGCTGACCTCCAATCCTCCATTGTGGTTAGACTGCAGTTGTCCTCCAGATTTGTTGATAAGTATATAAACAAATTTTACCCTTAGGCTCCATTTGGATGGATGGATGGATTTGAAAATCCATGGATTTCACACACAAATCATACTCTCCAAGAATTTATAAATACTTAGATTTGAGAGTTTAGGGAAGAGAGTGAAAGGGGGAGAGGGGGAAGGGGTAAAGATTAGGGGATTTCACAAATGACTAGGTTATGATGAGGATTTGAAATCCCTCCATTTTAAACTAGACTCTCAAATTTTAGTAAAATTCATTGAAGAGTGGTGAATTGTGTATAAAATCCATGCATTTCAAATCCCATTACACTTGTTGAGGGCAAAATTTAATGAAGACGCGACACCAAGTTGGCGATCGACGTCAAGACTTAGGTGACATTGACATCAATTATGGTTGACAACCGACATCAAGTAAATCGAAGACAAAGCGTGCAGAACGTGAAGGACGCCTACAGTTCCGATTTCTGAGGAAGCATATTGTAATATTCCTTCTGGTCAAGGGGAGGAGTAGTATACATAAAAGAGAAGGAGAAGATCGAGTTCGAGCCAACAGGAAAGAAAGGAGACCGAGGGATTTGGTTGGGGGTGGTAATGAGGGTAGATAATTAATGAGAATGAATGAGGATTAATTTTGAATCATTATCATTGATAGTGTTTCATAACTTTTTAATCAAGTAGTAATAATGCAATCACCAACCGCTATTAGCATTTTCGTTTCCCATTTATACCAAGCGAGCCCCAAGTTTATCCCTAAAAAAAATCTCAACAACCGCTATCGTTCACATGAAGACACAACTATAAATACGCCTTGAAGCATGAAGACTCAGGACACAATCAATATGCATTTTAAAACCCTAGCAACTTTAGCATTCAAGCCATCTTTCGGCAATAGCTTCACCTTGTTTCTGGGAATATATGTTTCACCAAACTCAATTTTATGTTTTGGTGTTGTCTTCCTGGTCTTTGGATTTGAGAAATCTGCCAAAATTGCAATTTTTCAATCCAGTTCGTAGTGATTTGCCCGACCATTTCCAACAATCCATTAGACAAGCATAAAACCATGACTTTTTTTCTTTTTCTTTTTTTGCTTCGGTGATTGTTTTTCGCGAACTCAGAGATTTAATTTTAGACTGTTTTCTACTTCGCACTAAAGCAATTTGGAAATTGTTTGTTTGGTTCATCATCTCTACTACCCACTTGACATGATTCCTTGAAGATTGTTTGTTGCGTTTATCCAATTTGATTAAATATGGTTGCAGAACCGATGGTGTTCTTCCCAGCCACAATTTTTTTAAGACAAAGTCTAGTATGAAAATTTTCATACATGAAAAAATTTTAATTTACAACCAAATTCTGTAATTGGTGAAGGTAAGACAAAATTGAGTGGTTCATAGTTCACATGGCCCAAGTGGTTCATGGTTCACCCGGTCCGAATAGGTCATAATTTATGATTCATTATTTAGTGTTTAGGGTGTAGATGGTTGATTTAGGGCAATTTTATAGATTTTCATACATAAAAATTTTCACACAAGATCTACTTTTTTTTAAACTTTATTTAACCACTTTATTTAATTTAAAAATATAATTTAAATTTTAAATAGATTTATAGTTCATTAGACGATGCGTTGGATTATAGCCCGATTTTACACCGGCAATTCACGTTACATTATTCTCGATTTGAGTTGATTCAGACGAATTTAATCTAAAATTGTGAATTTAATCTAAAATTGTTAATTTTATAAGTTAAGGCACTGCAATTAATCAACTCAATTCATTTGTGTCATTTAACGTATAGAAAAACATACCTGAGGTAACGAATTTAAAGACCCAACTTCACCCGCGTATGTCTACAAACAATAATACCTGGAAGTTCAAAATCAAATACAAATAAAAATCACATAACCACAACGAACAGATAAAAGACAGTAACACAGAGAGACTTACAAAGGTTGACACGTCTTCCACAAATTCATATTCCTACCAGATACAAGAAAACACAAATAATAAGTAAATTCAAATGAATCAGGAAGGAACGATCAGAAAACTAATTGACATTTTATTACAAAAAATAAAAAGATGGGAGAATTACAAGGGGAAGTGAAATACACTCCAAGAGTAAGGATGATTTTATTTGACTTCAAGTACATCCTAGTATATATCTCGTGTCTTTTCTCGTTTCTTTGTACGCTGCCCATTGCACGTTTGCAAAGTAACTTCATCATCGACGTCCTGAATTTCAACAACAATTTTCTCAGTGGAAAGTATAAAAAGCGATAAAACCGAGAAAAACATAAAAGATAGATGGATAAAGCGTAATAGTTAACAGGCAAGTGAATTATGGAGCCCAAACAAGAAAAATCACATTATCAATAAACAAATACTTTAGTTAGACATGCAGAATCTGTAGATGTACTACAAAAAGCCATCTTTTTTTCTTAACAAATGGTAAAGAAACACGGAGTTAAACAAAAGAGCCCTTCATTTGGTATTTATCAATTTAGAGAAAGCCTATAATAGAGTGCCTAGGAAACGAATTTGGCGAATACTTAGGTGGAATAATGTGCTCGATTTTATATTAAAATCATTAAGAACCTGCCTCCAAGTCCAAGGGCACGAACAAGAATCCACTAGAAAAAAGAGTACTCCAAATTCCCAAAATATTCCAACTGAACATTCAACTCCCGGGATGAGTATGAGAATTTTCATTTCAAGACTAGAGCCATAACACTTAAAATTAATCCCATTAAAGAGTCTTGTTGTACAGCAAATTAAGGAAAAAATTGTTAGATTTCTTCATCGATCTAGAGACATTGAGGCATACCACAAAACAACAGGGGGTGATAATATGGAGAACGACCACCAAAGAAAAATTGCAAACGTATTAGGAAATACAACATAATAAAGTAAGGATTTCAATAACAATCAATGTGTACATTATATACATTCCATGTTCAAATTAAGTATTCACCCAAATCAAACAAATTATATAAAGTTTCAAGTGCACCAAATTCTACTCAGGCTATAGATCAGTAAAAGATAAAGAGGGTTCAACAAACATTATCACATAATAGTTAGTCCTAACTCTACTTCATTTGTAATCCAAAAGCAGCAACCATAGAGGCAGACATACCATCCAAAATTTAAATTTCACAAAAACTGATGAACAGTGGGACTTACATCAAAAATGCATCAGCTGCCTCGGTTAGAGTGGGCGAATATCAACAGGGGTAGAAATAAACTAGGAAAACAATAAGGTTGGGGACATATTGTGTCTTCCTTTATCAAGTTCGATTAGTTAAAGTGCATTTGGAGATGTAAAATAAGCTAAAACATGGATGTGAAGTATTAGTGTATGGCATTAAGAAGACCTTTCAACTAACAATTGCATAAACATTTCATTACTAATCAGTAAATTGACATTGCCTACATCGCCAATATGCTTCATTAACAAAACTGATTTAATTACTTACATTGCTAGCCTTCAAGATCCACTGGGAACTCTCGGATAAAAGGTTCAACGGGCCGATCCCAGCTCCATCTCAAATGTTTCATTGCTTCATTGGACGATTAGTCTTGTTTTTAACAGGGCCAATATTGGAGTGATGTTAAACGACAAAAAACCAATAGATGTTAACCAACAAAAAACCAATAGATGTTAACCAATTTTCCATTGCTTGATTGAACGATTAGTCTCGTAATGGAAACTGTTAGTACAGAGAACTAAAAGCTTGGTTGAATCGTGGTGGCCATGGACATTACACATATATATATATATTAAAATAATGTCTCGTCTTTCTTTTTTTTCTTTTTCCTTCCTCTTTTTCCTAAATTGCTAAAACAATTTGGACTGAGAGATGAAACTTCTGAGTTGATCTGTCAATTGTCAAAATTCTGCCAGAAAGAGAGTAGCTATTATTCTTCAATTTGATTGCTATTATTTTGAAAACTCAATACGTGTTTCTCAAGGTTTTATGATACATCTCATGAACTACACTATCTATATAAGGCATAGATAAATGTGAATTTTAGAATCGGGTAAAACATTGTAAATAAGATTCTTGAGAACACTGAATGTAACATCTACTCTTAAAATTAAAAATAACCAACACCACAATTTAGATGCCAAAAAACATGGATCTAGAAAATATCCTTAGGCACAAGTTTCTTAATCAGCATAACATTTTCACGGTCTCGTTGCAGCTCATTAAGTAACATGGACATGGTACCTGTATCGGCAAAGAAGCCCCTTTCACTCATTTCCTCCATGAATGGTAAGGCTTTGGAGAGCTCATTTCTCTTTAACAAACTCTGCACAATGACATTGTATAGACAACTATCGGGTGCACAACCACTTTCCTCCATTTTTACAAGCAAAAGTTTTGTCTCCTCGACAGACCCTTCTTGACAAAGCGAACCAAGAACAGAAGTATAAATTCGAACATCTGGTTGCAGGCCTCTAGAAGGTAGTTTATTGAAAAGATCTCTTGCAACTTCAAGTTTTCCATCTTTGCATAATCCATTAATGAGAGCACCATATGTAACAACATTAGGAATAATGCCTTGTTCTTCCATTGTGTGTAGAAATGAACGGGCTTTATCAGTCTCTCTATTCTTGCACAAGCCATCCAACAATATACTATATGTATGTAAATCAGGATGCACTTTTCGAGCATCCATTTCATTGAAAAGCTTCCAACCATCAACAAATCTACCCTGGCAAAAAAATCCATGTATCATGGTACTATAGGTATGTGTTGTATGCTCTAAACCTTTATGAGGCACATCAAGAAAAAGACGCCAAGCTTCTTCAATTTTTCCCTTCTTGCAATATCCATCCATCAAAGTAGTATAGGTGACAATACAAGGCTTATGGCCCTTCTCAGCAATGGAATAAAATACTTATTTAGTTCTGTCCATATTTCCTTCCACACAGTACCCTTCTATCAATGCATTGTACGTGATTATATCAGGACATACGTTTTGTTGCATCATTTCTTCGAGAACATTCTCAGCGTCTTTCACACTTCCTTGCTTGCAGTATGCATCTATCTATATACTGAAAGTGACCACATTCTTAGATATTTTACGATCGGTCATTTCATCTAATATGTCTTCAACATCCTCCCATCGATCAAGATCACACAAGCCCTGGATAATAGAACTATACGTGACAACATCGGGTGAAATACCCTTTTCAATCATTTGGGAGCGGAGCTCCAGAGCATTATCCACCATCCGACCCTTGCATAACCCGTCGATAATGGCGTTATACGCAAAAACATTGGGTTTCCACCTTGTTTTTTCCAACACGAAGCAACTCAAATGCAGCAACAATTTGCCCAACTTTACATAGCCCGTTTATGATGGTGAGAATCATTACGTCATTAGGCTCACAGATTTTAAAGACCAAAAGCTTTTTGAACAGTTTCTCTGCTTCGATGACCCTTTGATCTAAAAACAACCCCTTAATGAGAGTACCAAATGTCGTAGCATCCGGTTCGTGCCCGCTCTTGAAGATAATGCCCAAGACACCAAACCCAAAGTCTAGTCGATTCAGAAGGCAATAGCAATTAATAGCAATATTGAAGGAGTACTCGTCAACAGGGGTACCCATTCGACGCATTTCGTCGAACACAGGGAGGGCAGCCGAGTAGTGCTGAATCTTCACAAGCATACCCAACAGATTGGTGTATACACGAATAGAAGGTTGTGGCCGCATTCTTACCATTTCACGAAACAAGGAAATACCATCATCCGCATCATTAATACTGCTGAAATCTATTCTGGGCTTCGGTGAACCACGCCTATTTTTGTGACCCAAATTATGAAAATTCGAAGGGTAGAAAGAGAATGGATGAGTAAAATTACCGATTTCACGGGAAGATTTAGCCGAAATTCCTCTTTGAATCAGGTCAATTGCAGAAGCAGCTACCTTTCGGCTCATCTTCTTCGATCTTTGTGCGGAGAATCCGAAATAGGGAAAGTATTTTTGGTTTCTTTAGAGTCGACAATGGAAAAGTTTTAACATCGAGGCTAAGTTGTCGTGTTAAAAAGTTCAGCTCGGAAGTAGCGATTTTAAGTCTTTTATTTTCGTTTTCTGTTGCTTGGAACATTTTAAAGAGAGCAAAAAAGAAAAAAAAAATTCGCTACTTGAAGTTCGATTTTGGTGTTCGTCAAGTATTTAATTATTTTTACTTTTCGCCTTGGTTTTGTTATTTACTTCTTTCTTCTATGAATTTTTGCTATTTACTTCTTTCCCCTTTTTTGTTTTTGCAATTTAAAAAAAACGTTCTCTAATTTTTGTGTGGCGTTGTTTGTGTCTTATTTTCTCAATCCCGAAAGACTCTGCGCGAACTTTTTGACGCAAAGATTAAAAAAATTTATTTTACGGGAATAGTAAATGTGTGTGGGATAATAAGTGTGTATTGTAAAGATAATAAATGTCAATTTTTATGTGTGCAAAGTCTTATGAGAGAGACCAAAAAGAAAAGTGTGCAAAGTCTTCTGGGACGGAGGGAGTATATTGTAATTCATGCTGCTCATTCTTCGACAACTTTCTCCACATATTCATTCTGCATTTGTTTTGGGATTTAAGTGTGCAAAGTGAATCAAGGTTTTAGAATCTAAGATTTAGAATCATTGATGAATAGTAAATGTATATGTTTGTTTTAGGATTTGAGTAGGGTGAGATTTAACTTTATGTCAAATCAATGTTTAATGGTGATTGATGCAGTATTATTATATTATATTGAGAAGAGTAATAAGATGTATAAAGTACTCCCTCCGTCCCAAATAAACGACGTTACTGTTTTCACGTGTTTTTGCGAGCGAGTTTTTTATTAGTATTTGAAATGATAAAATAATTTTTTAAAATGCATGCAATAGATGAGACGTAGATCTATAATATCCCTCCTTAAAAATCATTTTATCATTTGAAATATTAATAAACAACTCGCTCACAAAAACTGGATAATAAAGGTGTGTAGCGTTTTTCGGGACGGAGGTAGTATGATGTATTAAAAAGAGTAATAATAAATTTTATAGGTATTTGTATGTGTGGATTGAATATGAGATTTGGAAACTAGACTCTAAATCTCAAACTCGTATGAGACGGTGAACGCAAAGTCCTAAGTCCATTTGTGTGAGTCCTAAAACAAACATATTCTTACTTGTGCTTTTCTACGGTCAGGAAAAGCTTCGTCATTCCTGACGTTAAGAATTCTCTAATTACCATTGGATTATTGATCCAACGAATGAAATTCATTTTATATGATTGCATTTTGCATTAGTGCGTTTGCACTTTGCTATGCGCAATCGCGCTACTTAAAAATTAAAATAATAATATAAAAAAACATGAAATGACCAAATTACTTTTATACTTAAAAAAATTCAATAATTATAAAATTCTATTTTTATTCTTAAATTAAAATATTTTTAAACATATCCGAATTATAAACCTAATCGAAAACTTATGCTTAATTCAGCCCTAAGGCATCAAAACACATTAAAACCCCAAAATATCCATCGTTTCAGTTCATGGAATCCGTATATATTTTATTCATCTCCAATATTCCATTATTCTAGTTGTTGTACTAAGGAATACCAACTACTAAACTCATTGGCAACTAAAGATTGATCATTACCAGATGTAAAACAAAAAACATAAAAAAGAAGGGAAAAAATTAAATCCCAAACTCAAATAAATTGACCATGAACTAAATCAAATTTCGCACAATATTCGACAGAAAACTTGACCAAATTGATTTGATCACTGGAAAATCAAGAAACCAAACCCAATTGCTTTCAATTAAAGCAGATCCTAAACAGGAAATTATATATGACATTTGTTAAAAATCTGTAGAAAAATTTACAGATCATGATTAAATTGCAACATGTTGAGATAGGATTCACCATTGGAGTGGAGGAATCCATATAATTAAAGGGAAGATTTATTGCCTAATTTTCATTGAACTTAAACGAGAAAGAAGCTAACGAAGGAGGGAGGACGATATAATTTTAATGTATGTTTTAAATATTTCATGTTAGGTTATTTTAGATAATAATTTGATGGGGTGCGTTGGGAGACAATTGTGATGAATGTAGTGGTACTCTTTTTTTTTTTAATAAAAAAATTAATAAAAGGGCATTTGGGTAATTTTATATTTTAAAAAAAATATAAATTATTTTGTCTTAGTGCGAAACTAGATCGCTGATGGCGAAGGTAGATGACGTGTCAAATTTTTATTGGTTCCCTAGCGTCAGGAATGACGAAATATTTTCTGACCATAGAAAAGCCCTTCTTGCTATTTTCCGAAATCTACAATTTCAATTAGTTAAATATTCGATCCCTCGAGATAGCACTATCAACAAAATACATTCACTTATTATGTGGACTAATTTCAGCACATATTAACAATTAATTAAAAAAACATATATATCATAGTTAAATATGATCTCCAAAAGAGATTACTGAAAATCACTGAATAATGACAAAATTTCGTGTGAACTCGAGTTCACGGTGAATTCGATTTTTTAGTATTATTGTCATGTGTAAAAACTATCATTGCTATGCATAAAAATTATTACTGTTATGCACAAAAACTTTTACTGTTTAAAAAATCTTAATACTATATATTGGTAAACCAGATTCAGCCTATGTGACGGAATCACGTCAATCTATACAAAGCCCAATTCAGCCAGATTATTTCGTTTCGAAATCGTGCATTCTCATTAAAAGTTATTTAAATTATTTTTTAATTTATCTAATTAAATTTAATTATTTATATCTTCACGACGCCCATGTATCACATTATATGCAGTTGCATAAGAATATTTATTGTCATATTTAACAAAGATATACTTAAAATTATAAAATTAATAATAAGAAAGCAAATAATGTGAAAGTTATTAGATATACACAAACTACGTACGTACTCACTAGAGTATATCTTTGTATATTTGATCTATTATAATATTATATTATATGCATTACAGGAAAATATAAAGATATTTATTTTGATTTAAATCTTAATACAAAAACATATTTTCTTAAGAAATCGATTATATGCACGTATAAATTAAGTTTTCAATTTTTACCATATATATTTATGTATATTCACGATATATCATATTTATAAATATTCATATATCATGAAAGTGTATCATCATAAGTTAATCTAATTGGATATTATATTAAATAAGGCAAAGAGTACTAAAACAAAAAAAAGAGTGCAAAAGTCACGTTCAACCCATACTCAATCTAGGGTTTTTTTCATTTCTGTTCATAACAATAACATTTTTTTTAATTTAATGAATTTGTTGATTTGATTTAATTTTGTATAGTGCAGGAAGTATTTAGACAAATAATTTCTTCTAATTTGATGAATTTTTTAAGATGGTTTTGTTTTGTATATTGCATGGAGTATTGAGGTTAGTAATTTGATTTCTAAATTGGTTATAAATGTTTATTGTAATTTTGTAATTAAATTTTATTTTGTATATTGCAGGGAGTATTGAGGTAAGTAATTTGAATTCTAAAATGGTTATAAATGTTTATTGCAATTGTGGCAATTGTGTAATTAAATTAATAATTTATTTTGTATATTGCAGAAGTATTGAGGTAATTAATTTGAGTTTTGAATTGGTTATGAATGTTTATTGCAATTGTGTAATTAAATTAAATCTTTAATTTAGGATGTAATTAAATTAATAATTTATTTAGTATATTGCATGGAGTATTGATATAAGTAATTTGAGTTTTGAATTGATTATGAATATTTATTGCAATTGTGTATTAAATTAAATCTTTAATTTATGATTTCTTCTTTTCCAAGTACGCCCATACCCTATCTAAGAAATGATGATTATAATTGTATAATTAAATTAATGATTTTGTTTATTGTCTCTCGATGTTCTAGCAGATAGACCTGTCACATTGTTGTAAAATGACATATTTTTATGCTCATATTTCATGAATAACATTTTATCCTTTCTCATTTTCGTGTTCTTTTGGTGGTATGAATTTTTTTGTGGTTGCACTTGAAAATATATAGGTAAAGTTATGGACCACTTTAAGTGCTCATCTTTGATTATAGTATTCTGTTGCACCATTTATCAATGTACAATTAATCTTATGTGAAATGAAATTGTATTCGTGCTTAGAAAACAGGGGAATTGGTGATGGAGGAGCATATCTGGAGAATCAAAATTATTAAAAAATTAGTTTTAATTTTTTTAATTATTAGATATGATTTATTTTGATTATTTTCATATATTTGTGGTTATCTTTTAATTAGGTTTTCAAGTCTATTTAAGAGTCAGTCATGTAATCGTTTTATTCAGTTGAATAATGAATTGACATATTGAGAGTTTCTCATTCTTTGTCTATTTTACGGTATTGAATTATTGAATCAACGTATTTTAGAAGGTGTTTTCGTTAATTTACATGTCTCATCGTATCAATTGGTAAATAAATTTGTTAGTTATGTTCTTCCTATTTTTGTGCTATAATAAGGATGCAGACAGTGATATAGCGTGATAATCTTTCTGATATTGTGTTATTTGTGTGTTATTCTTTTTCTGATGTCTTTGGGTATTTATCTTCATTTCCTATTCGATGTTTTGTAGTTGTGCTATGTTCATTTTTGTAGTTATAGAACGTTTTAATTTCATATTTTCTATCTGTTTTTTGGGTTTAATTTGATTCTCAATTTTTGTTATTTAGAAAATTTGGTATTCATCACTAAATTCAGTTGTTTTCTCCTTTTTGATATTATTATATTATATTATATTCTTCGTTTTTCAATATTCAAATATTATATATATATAATACACAAATTAAATGTAATTTTTGCTCGAACTAATTTGCCACTTTATTGCAGAGGGAGTAGGATTATGATATACACCAATTTTGAAATCCATCATTTTGTAAATTTAAAAATAAGTTATTTACAATTTATATATGCTTTAGAAAATAAATAGGGAGGTTTTTTTTTTATATTGTACGAAGAATTGAAGCAAGAAATTTGAGTGTTGAATTTATTGTGGATGAATTTTTTTTATTTGTTCATAGCGATTAATATTCATGTTTTGTACATATTGTTGGGGAATTAATTGCCCGGATCTATTCGGGATGAATATTTAAACACAAATTTAATTATAACAATTATTACTAGCATGAATTAATCCTATATTAATTCAAATAATAATTCAACAACAAATCATGCATATAAACAGTTCACATAAATCCTACGCATGCGGAATTGCTACGGGTTTGCGTGAACTAACCTATCGGAGTGACAACCGTTGAGAAGATGGATCTCGTTCACACGAACACACCAAAAGACCTTCTCAAGTATTCCCCTATCCTTGTTCAACAATCCGGTGGTAGGAACTCGCGAACAATTTAACAAAAGGAAAAATAAAATTATGTTGCACCACCTTTGTGGATTTCTAATTTTTCCAACACATGGAATTGCACTTGGGGATGAAAAACTCATCCCCTATTTATAGAGGAGGAGGTGGCCGATTTTTCTTCATGGAATAGGAGGGGAAAATCTTTTTCTTGATCTCCAAAAAATCTTGAATATATCTCATATATTATTTTCTCCATAATTAAAATATTCCATAAAAATCTCACCTTCTCTTGTTATGGTTATTTTCGAAAAATAATGGGATGAGGAATCCAAGATTTGTATCTTCTTGAATTTATGAGATATTCTTGTATTGCAAGAATACATATCTTTCATAATATCTTTTCAAGAAAAACAAGAAAATCTTTCATTCCCTTTATTTTCCAAATTTTCGAAAATTTGCCCAATAAATAACCAAGTGGGAGATTTCTTGAATTTAATGAGATAATCTTGTATTTCAAGAATACATATCTTCATTCCATAACAAAAATTCAAAGAAAATATTTCTCCCTCTTTTATTCATTGTTTTCGAAAAATAGAGAAAAAATAGCAATAATAATTTATTTTATTTTAAACACCTTTTTTCAGTTAATGGACATTATGTTTGGGCTACTTGAGGGGCCTTTAGAAGAATTGAGATTGGACCTTCTAATGGACTTTGAATATCTAATATTGAGCCACAATATTATTCAAGTCCATAAATATTAATTAATCTCACTACATAATTAATATTGCACTATCCATCCCATATTACTGTTAATATGCCTCCCAGTTATTATTTCCCGTGTTTAAGATTATCTAGCCCATTAATTAATTCAAGCCACTAAAATAGTTTTCCATTAATTAACATCTTTTGTCCTTGGTTAAGGAACAGTTCAACATTATTATCCATACCGGAAACTAATTTCACTTGCAAGATTTGGTATGATAAATCTTATGAACCTCCCAAGGGGGAAAATCGAACAAGTGTACTTGCACACGATTCTTCGTATTAAATCTTAGCAATCACATGTGATCAATAATATTGCCCAAGATATAAAGTATTGAATCTCATTGATTCTCTAACCGTCATAAGTCAAAGCAATAATTACTAACCACACACGATCCTATTTAAGGGACGAAGATTAAGAAATAACGAACCACTAAGGTCTAATTCTTCCTAATTCAGTGCTGAAGAATTTATCCTCCTGTAGGTCCTATTCAGTGCATCAGTCGTGCACTAGTGTAATCTCTTGGTTAAGACAAGTCAATCTGAGCCTTACACTTCAACCTTCACTATGGATTGTTCATTTCCATCTAGGTCGTGAACATTGTACTTTTAGTTACAATGAACTGTTAATTTAATCTTCTGTGATCTGGTATCACTAAATTAACTACAATGTAACACGTACTTTTTATTGAACAGTTATGCAGTAAATATATGTAACATTCAATAATATTTAAAGCATCAGTGATAAATAATTTATTTCAGTAAATAAGACAGAAATTCAGTTTGGTTATACAAAGTAAAAACATACTTTCCAGTATAACCTCAACACATATTACATGAAGTATTGAAGTAAGTAATTTGAGTTATGAATTCATTTCTAATTCTATGAAATTTTTTAATCTAATTTTATGTTGAATATTTAATTTGATTTATATTGCAGGGAGTATTGAGGTAAGTAAATTGAGTTATGAATTGATTATGAATGTTTATTGCAATTGTGTAATTATTTTGTATATTGCAAAGAGTTTTTTTTTTATATTGCACGGAGTATTGAGGTAAGTAATTTGAGTGTTGAATTAGTTGTGGAGAATTTTCTTCTAATCTCTTCATAGCGATTAATATTCACATTTCGTATATATTGCAGGGAATATTGAGGTAAGTAATTTGAGACATTTTGTATATATTGCAGGGAATATTGAAGTAGGTAATTTGAATTACGAATTCGTTATGAATGTTTATTTGCAATTGTGTGATTATTTTGTATATTGCATGTAACTTTTTTTATATTGCACATAATATTGAGGTAAGTAATTTGAGTGTTGAATTAATTGTGGATGAGTTTTTTTTTTAAATTGTTAATAGCAATTAATATTCATGTTTTGTATATATTGTCGGAGTATTGAGATAAGTAATTCGAGTTATGTTTATATATCAATTAATTAGTATAAAAATTAAAAATTTCAAAGATAAAATTATATATCATATCTTTCTTAGATATGATTATTTATAACTCTTTAAAATTGTTCAAAAATTAGATTTTCTAAAGATTTTGTAAAATATACAAACAATTTGGTTTAATTTTTAAAGATTTTTATAATAAATATTTTTCTGAAAAAATTATGTATCGAATTTTGTGCAGATATGATTTAAATATAACTCTTTAAAATCTTTCAAATAGCTATATTTTTTAAAAAATTAATAATAAATATTTGTCACTCACAATATAAAAAAATTAATTTGTCTTTTTAAATTGCAAAATCTTTCATAATAAATAAATGAAAACTTTAGAATTTATCAACACTGTTTCAACCCCGCGTAAAAAAATGGTCACTAAAAATCTCTTGAATAAGTAAGAGAACTTTGGAAACCATGCTTATATAAAATCCAAATATTTACCTACATTTGCCTTCTAAAAAATGCATACAAAATTACAAGAAAATACATATCTAAATATAAAAAAAAAATATCTTCTACATACACATATGCACGAATACATGAGTATATACATGAATCTGTTCACAAAATTACGAATATATACATAATCCATATACTCCATAAAATCAGCAAATCATTTCATTTTCCATTATTCTTCCTCCATAGTCCATCTAGCAGAAACTACAAATCTGAACAAAAGTAACATATTAAATTCAAAAACCTAAATCATCACAAAAAAATACAGATTAAACATTAAACATCAAACAGATTAATAAATAACATAAATTGCAAAATCTAAATTGGGAGATTTATTTATTTTTTTATCAGAAAAAAAAAGTTTTTATTATCTCCAAAAAGCAAGGCAAGAACACAAGTAATATTCATGCCCTGTGAGTTACACCTTACAGTATTAACAGTAGCACTATGTTTCACATCAACCTATACAAAGCACACCAAGACGCATTCCCCCCTGGTAACTAAATTGGGAGATTTATGTAAATTAGAATTGGGAGATTTATAAAAGTAATTGGGAGATTTCATCCTCTGTATATGTAAATTAGAATTGAGAGATTTATGTAAATTGGGAGATTTTCGGTAATTGTAATACCCGTTACTTTTCTATGGATTATTACCTATTATTTTTCTTATTTAATCGGCTTTTAAATTTTTTAATTTAATTACAATCAATACCCAGCCCTAACTACCATCCCAAATTAATTTGTTCTCAAAATCCTGCGGTTACTCTTTCAATAATGGGTAAAAGAAACAATCAATTTTCAATACTCAATAAAAAGGGGGTCTCTCTTCTTCCTTCTCTCATTATCCCCTCACACAAAAAAAAAAGCTATCGGTTTTCTCTCCCACAAAAGATCTCTTTCAAGCAGAAGACAGGTTGTAGCCCCTCTTTTCACTGGTCTTTCCCTCTGAATTTTGCTGGAAGGTAATCTATTCATTCCTTAGTAATCTGTTCATTACTTATCTCCACTGTTGCTTTACTTATAATTTTAATACTCTATTTTCTGATCCCAAATCTGCTGCTTTGACAAAATAATTGTGCATCTATAAAATGTTGGATTGAGGGCTGACTGATTATACAAAGATTTCTCATGTCTTGAGCAAATTTTTCTTGTCACCACTTTTCTTATTCTTTTAAAATGTCAGCAGCAACTCCAAGAGCCATGCATTTGAACGTTTAATTGTTTTATTAAACAAATTACATAGATAAGACAACAATTTGAGAAATTGATTTAACTACTCTATAGTAAAACCTCGTTAAATTAATACTCAATATATTAATAACCTCGGTAAAACTAATAATTTGTCCGGTCCCAAGTTGGGACCAGTACAAATTTGAGACCCAATCAATAAAATTATAAGGTAATAATTTTTTTGAGATCCCAGTGTATATATATTGGTCCCGACGAAACTATAAATTAATAATTATTAAAAATAATCCATATACATATATATATGATGCACTTTCCTTATTAAAAACATCTTTCCTTGGAAATTGATCAATTTTTTCCCTAATGGACTCCAATTTATTCTCCATATCAATGCATGTCGACTGATCCACTCTCTCCGAAACGGCGATATGATTTGATACCATGCCTTGATTTGAATTTCTCAAGCCAACCTTGTGAAAGGTGATGATCTGCGGGATCCTCTGGATGTAAAAGTTTAAGCGCCTCATTCGCCTTATCTAAGATTAGCTCCCCGATTATATTCACACGCTCTTGATGTTGGAGAAACCACTCATAAACAACCTTCTCAAGGTCCGGATACTTGGCTGATTTCTGACGCTTAGACGACCCACCTTTCTCAAAGTCAGATGATAGGAATTCTGCAGATCTCTTAAGAGTGTTCGAAATTGTTGCTTCGCTAACTTTCAAATTGAAAGATTTTTCAACCCATTTCACCAAATCATTCTGAGTGCATCCAGGTTGATCTCTCTTATACTCACATAACATCTTTCGTTGTTGGTTGATCATTGTTGATTTTTGAATTCCTTTTAGATGAGTGGCCATTTTTGTGTGTGATTAACCAAGATTCCAATGGATAAATATATAGTGCTGATTTCTATCCATGATTCAATGCACAAATGTTAGTCCAATGAACCATATTTTTGTATTTTCCAAAACCAATTAATTTAAACAAGTCATTCCAACTTCCACGTGAGTTTGTATTCATATAATTCTACTAGTACATTTGTATTTTAACTTAATTTTCATCAATAACTATGCATGCATACTTAAAGTTATTCAAAGAATTTGGAACTTTGAAGGTCAACTGTGCATATACGTTAAAACCTCTTTAAATTAATAAATTATCAATTTATCGATATAATAATATCTCTATAAATTAATAAAATCCTCCGGTCCCAAAGTTATTAATTTATAGAGGTTTTACTGTATTTATTTCCTAAAACAGAAAGTGGGTATTTCATAATACCATGATTTAGTTTTTATTTTATTATTCTTTACTTTATTGAGATTGACATATATTGAATCTAGTAGTTTGTTTATTGAAAGTTTTTGTACAGCTTCTCATGTCCCTCTATTATTTTTGTGACTGAAGTTTTAGGAATTCGAAAGGCATTGTGCGAGACTTATGTCAAAATTGATTTGGGGGATTTAGGACTTTTTATTTTGGAATCTAGGGTTTTGAATTAGGGATTTCTTTGTCCTAAATTGTTTATCCGAGTTTATAATTAAGGTTTTAGCTATTTTTTTAAACCCTTGCTATTGTGTCTCTAAACTTCTATTAAATTTCAAATGGCTACAATATCAGTTCTTAGCTAATTATCAGATTCTACGCTTATTAAATTTATACGATTATCAATGCAAGACGACGATAATTACGAGGACCGAGGGCATATTTGTACGAGGCTTCTACCTATTATTTATTGTACGAGGTGGGGTTTCTTTCGATGTTCTAAAGTGGTTAGTAGAACAAGTTATTCATTGTTTAATATTCTACATGTTTTGTTGAACGTATGTCTCCTACGTGTTATGCTCCATGTAAGCTTATGTTCCATGTTATGATACACTACATGCTATGCTCTATGAAATTCTATATTATCAAGTTTAATAGCCAAAGACTAGTTCACGGGTCCGGGACCATATAAGTTGTCCTCGGGAATGAACAAGGTCTTTATATGATCTTGGGAAGGCCCGCAGTGCTCCATGAGAAACTTTATGTGTGAGAATACCAAAGTCATTAAAACGGCTTTGGGAAGGTTCACAAACTTTACATGTGAGAATACTAAAGTCATTAAAATAACTTTGGGAAGACTCACAACTTTACGTGTAGGAATACTAAAGTCAATTAAACGACTTTGAAAAGGCCTATTACTCTATGACAAATTCTATGTGATGTTTGCTTTGATGTGTATGTTTAATATTTAACTTGAGCAACTGAGTCCCACTGAGTGTGAATTCATACTCACTCTCTCTATTTACAAATTTCAGGTCGAGGAGTTGGCCGATGAGGAGGGGGATGAATGACGATCCCTTAATTGAATTTTCTTTTAAATGTTAAATAAATAATAGAAGTTTGATGTTTCCGCTGCTAAATCAAAGTATATTTAAATTAATAGCCGTTATTTCTTACCGGCATGCATTTGAAATTTAAATGTTAGTTGCGCTCAAGTTAGTTATTTTAACTGCTTTTTGAAATGTCTGTTTTATGAAAATTGGGGCGTGACAATAATTGAGAGATTTAGATTCACTTATAGAGGATGAAATTAGAAAAAAATACCTTGTCGACGAGAAAGGAGGAGCTCGGAGCTACAGCAGATGAAGCCATTTGAAGTTGGCGATAGAGTGTGAAAGAGAAGCAAGGTACAGATCTGCGCGCATATATACAGATTTAGCATCGCGAGTCTAGCGTTGGGGGATCACCATCGTTCTGGTTTTGTGGGGGTGGGGCGAGGGGGCAACGGCCAGGCGCGGTGGCCGGTTTCTGGGTGGGAGAGGCAGGGCCGCCTCCGCCACATGTGGTGGTGGTGGCGGCGGCTTCATCGCCTTCAGCGGCGCAGATCTACAGTTGGCTACCTCTACATCGACCTGATGCTCGTCTTCTCTGGTGACGGCTTCATCGGCATCTTCACCAACATATTTGTACTACCAAATCACAGAAACTTAAACGAAGGACAACAATACTAACAAAATTACCAAGTTATGCAATTCTTTTGAAAGAGGGAGAATGAGTGATGGTGGAGGAACCGGGATAGATGATTTGGGGGATTGGGGGACTGTGATAAAGAGAGATCCGAGAGATAGATATGTGGGAGTGGGCGGGGGTATTATGGAGTTTTCATCCCCTTTTGGACCTAGTATTTATTTTAAAATGGTCTAGAACCTATAAGTTATTGGACTATTAATTCGCTAATTTAGACGAAAAAGTAAATAAAAAAGAATTGTCACCTTTACCCGTCATTGCAATTTATGGTGCGAGTGCGAGTGCGAGTGCGACTATTGACTCGTCGTTTTGTCAGTATTTTCCGCAAAACCCAGGGTTTTAGGAATGTTGGTGAGGCTCCATTCATGGCGTCGCTCAATCTATCAACCTCCACTCTTAAACCCCAACTTAATTTCTAATCTTCTCCCCTCATCATCCTTCTTCCTCATCTCTCGTTACCTCTGCCACTCTCCATCTGAAGTAGAACATGATGAATTTTACGACCCCCCGTTTTCCCCCTTACCTACTCAAACTCCCCAAAATGAAAACAACTCCAAAATCAATAAAAAGAAGAACCAATCATCGAGATCCACAAAAAAACTCGTAAGTTCGGATATCGTTAACGAATTTCCGGTGAAGTCCGAATTGCCCTTCGATTTTATGTACTCTTACTCGGAAATCAGCCCCGGAGTTGAGCCCATCGGTTTTCGCGAGCCCCCGAGGTTCTCGCCGTTTGGGCCGGGCCGTCTAGACCGGAAGTGGACCGGGACTAGCGCCCCGGTTCAGCAGAGGCCCGATTTGGGGAAATTGGCGGAGGAGCGTGAAAGGGTTCTGGGGGACCCACTTTTGGAGGAGGAGATTGCTGAGCTTGTTGAGAAGTACCGCCACAATGATTGCTCACGCCAAATCAATTTGGGTAAGTTTCGTGTGTTCTTGTGTGTGTTACGGGTGAGCATTGTCTGTCGAATTTTTCTGGGTGTAGTGGTTTATTAATTATTTTTAAATAATCCTTGATGATTCATGAGCACCTTTCTGATTTTCCCGTGTGTAGTGGTTTATTTATTATTTTTAAATAATCCTTGATGATTCATGAGCACCTTTTCTGATGTTGCCTTGTTATAGGGACTATTCTTTCATCATGATATCGTATAAAACATGAGTTGGGGAAGATTTACTTGGGAATAATTTGAGTGTTGCCATCTTCCTAATTAGGTCCACTTAGGGGGTGTTTGTTTCAAATTCTTCAACGGGGATGATGATGAGAATATCTTTTCTCTCCAAGTCTTGTAATGTAGTAAGAGATATGTTGGAAGAAGGGTTGTTCCAATTTTTTCTCTAATTCTGGACTATAGGTGAAGGGGGCAAAAACTGATTGTTCGTTGAGAAATAGTGAATGGCTGAGAAGAAATGATCATAGAATGAGAGATATATAATCAAATTGGGAATGACTAACTTATTTTGAGTCTTATTACCCGTACGAAGTATGATGAATGTGAATTAATCATCTTTTGTTTTCATTTAACCATCACAATTACGCTATGTTCGTTCTCATTACCATTACCATCAAGAAATTTTGAACCAAGCGCCCTGTTAGTCTTTCAAGTTGCTTTATTGGACTTATTATGAGAACACCTTATTTATGAAAAAATAAGTTAGGAGATTATGGAACAGTGATAAGAAATGAGACTTATCAATAACTGGATGGGATGAGGACTTGTAGCTCTACATGATTACATTGTTCTTCATTGATCAGTTGAACTTGTGTATCTGCCATACAGTAACTGCTTTTTGTGTGACAACTGCGAAAATAGTACCTTGTTCGCTTCATGCCTAATTCAGTTATATCCTGCATGAATAAATTTAAAAAGAGTACACCATTATTTTATCAAGTTGGGATAAATCTAGAAGAAATACTTCTAAAGTGGACTCTGTTTCTGGTTTGGCTTTAGGCTACTATTTCGTCCTTGCATACCGAGTTTACCTTTCTTGAATTCATCGATAGACTGAAATATTTGTTCTCCTAATATGATGAAATAAAAATTTCAATTCTGATTATGATAGGAAGGGGAGGTGTGGCACATAACACACTTGAAGATATTCACAACCACTGGAAAAGGGCAGAGGCCGTGAGAGTAAAGTGCTTGGGGGTCCCAACTCTTGATATGGACAACATTTGCTTCCATCTTGAGGTTTCAAAACCCTGAAAACTCTGAACAGGTTTACTAATTTTAGGTGGTGTTTGTTTTGGGTTTTAACCAACTTTTAAAAACTCTTTTTTAAATCTAGGAGATTTTGGAATCCTTGTAAACAGTAAGGTATGTGTTTATTCCGGATTTTTGAGTAGCATGAAATTTAATTTTACGTGAGATCAATGTGTAAGAGTGAATGGGGCTGTACTATTATATTGTTGTTGAGTGTGATTGTAATGACTGGATGATGTGAATTATGATTTAAATTGGTTAAAGTGTAAGGAGAGAGAGTTGATTGTAGTGAAAAGTGTGATAGTAGGTTTATAGGTGTATTTTAAAGCCGGTTTTCAAAATCCCACACTAGAGCCGATTTGAAATTGCAAAACATAAATCCTGGTTTTTAAAACCCAAAACAAACATCATCATAGTGTTCGTTAGCTAATTAGGATTGCAGTGCTTTTGTAGGATAAAACTGGAGGGAAGATAGTATACCGTCACATTAATATCCTTGTCCTATATCGTGGTCGTAACTATGATCCAGAAAACAAACCGAAGATTCCAGTTATGTTATGGAAGCCTTTAGCACCGATTTATCCCAAGCTAGTGAAGAATGTTGCTGATGGTCTGACATTTGAAGAAACTAAAGAAGAAAAGGAACAAAGGATTTAATTCTCCTCCTTTAATGAAACTCAGTGAGTTATTCACATCAAATTATGGGATTTTCTGGTTTTAAATAAGTATTTGCTTAATGTTTTTTATTAACGTTTTGCAGCTAGAAACGGTGTGTATGTAAATGTTGTGGAGAGAGTGAGAACAGCATTTGAGGCTGAAGAAGTAGTACGGCTAGACTGTACTCATGTGGGCACAAGTGATTGTAAAAAAGATTGGCGTCAAATTAAGAGTATGAAAACTATCTTTTTCTATCTAAGATTCATTGTTTTTTTCAATTATGTATTCCTTTGGGAATTTATAATACGAGTAGGTCTCTTGTGCACCGTACATCTCAAGTGCATTTTTAACAGTATCAGTTGTTTCCACTGAAAAGTGCAGTTGTTTTCACTATTTCTGTTCAATGAAAACAACCGATACTGTTCAAAAATGTACTTGAGTTGCACAGTGCACATACAAGACTTTGTCTTATGATACATTTGCTTCCGTTCCCGCTTCCTTATTCAGGACCTGGTTCCATGCGTCCCTTTCTTGTTCAAAGAAGAACAGATTGTACTCTGGAAGGGAAACAGAGGGCGTAAACAAGATATTTGCTTATCTGTCGGATTTTCAAGTCAAGATAGGGATCAACAGGAAAGACATTTGTGAACCAGTTGAAAATGCATTTCAGGTCTGCATGAATTTTCCTGACATGAGCCAGGTTTCTACTTGATAGATGATATGCATGGTTTTTGTGAGTTCTTGATGTTCGATGACATAAATTTGAGAGTGGCTACTCCTTTCCTAATTATCTGTCTGATTTCATTCAAAATAGTGTTCCTAACTATTTGTCACTCTGTTAATATCAACATTAATTTTTTTTTCTTCAGTACCCCTAATAAACACAGACCGTCTTCTTTAAATTAAAAGCTTATTAATTCATCAAGTAGTAATAAATAAGGATAAAATTGTCTTTTTTATTCTAGTTAATGAAAAGTTGGTTACTTTGAATGGATAAAATCAAGGGATAATTTGAGAGAGAGAGAGAGTACTTCAAAATTAGATTCATGGTCGCAGACATTCAAATCTCTATTAGTTCTTTGATGTCTCTGTTGGGAAATTTATAGTTTTGATAAAAGTTCCAGAAACACATGTAATAAGACCAGTCAGACCTGTTAGCTGACTGATGTTTATATTACCGTTTATAGAATACCAGTTGATAATTACTGTATAGAACAACTGATGTAATAGATAAGTCACATATTGAGGGGAACCTCAATATGTATAAGTCGAATCTGAAGATCCAAAGAACGGTGATATCCGGCAGGCCGAAATTTAGAGAAGAACGAAGATCGGATCGATCCGATCTAGTCGATATCTCGGTGAAGTCATAAAGCTCAAACTCGTAATACTTGAAGATCGGATGACTTCCTAAGATCGGACGAGAAGACCTACATCACCGAAGTCGCTAGTTGAAGCTAAGTCAACCTCGCACTGTAAGACTCCATCGGTGGACCGATCGATTCGACCGATCAGACAACTCACCAGGTGAAAACTGTTGTTTCACCTAAGTCATACGTCTATGATCTGAACAAGAAGAATGTCAACCTTAGTTGGAAGAACAACACTGAAAAGTGCGTCATAACCAATAAGAACAAGACACGTATGATCGAGCCGACAATTAAGGGATTTGATGTCTCTCTAACGGCTATAAAATACAAGTTCACGCTTTTCGCCATGCCGCTCTCAAGCACGTCACATCAATCCTGCAAACCTACCTAATATAGCCTGAAATTCAAATTGCTCTCCAACGGCTCTTTGATTTCAAGGTCTATAAATATGGGATCTCACTTCAGAGTGATAACACGGAAACACTGAACAATCAAGAAGCTCAAGCAATTATCAGATTTCCGCACGAAGAACACGATCAAGAAGATTATTATATTAAGTGTTCATCCCATAAGTTCTTAGCATAGAAATCTTTTCATCTAGCTGATAGACTACCTTAAACACTAGAAAATATTTCATAGTTGGAACCAAAACAATCTTATCCAAACCCAAGTTAGGTTAAGTCGTTTAGCAAGATTTCAGACTAGGGTTTCTAGTTCTGATTTCTGGGATCGGTTGAGTGAGAACTCCTTAAATATCTGTTGGTGTACTGTGTTGGACTAACACATAAAACTAAGTCCAGTTGGTTAAGTTGGTGCCCCTTGTGATAGTGAAGAGTGGACGTAGGACTGGTTTGTCCGAACCACTATAAATCTTGTGTGCCTTTACCGCTTTGATTAACTGTCTACACAATTGCACACAACCTTTAAAGCGCATACATATTCTAAGTTGAGATCAGCTAGCACCAAGCTTCTGATCTGATCAAGCTTGACACTTCAGTCAACTGGTTAAAACACTAACTTTGGAATCGATTTATAAAAACCGTTTTTCACGGGTAAAACTTAAGCTTCCGCACACATCGCTTAAACGGATAGTTCCGAATCGATCCGCCCTTGTGATTAGTAAGTTGGTTATCGGCCAAACCGATTCACTCGCACTCTGATCAGGCTAACTGCCATCACACCTGATCTGCACAAAAGTTTTTCAGAAGTCTATTCACCCCTCCCATCTAGACTTCTGCCCTCACAAAACCCGTTCGGGACCTACAAGTGGTATCGAGCGGTTGGTTCTACGCACCAATCGACTTTGTGTATCATCGATTCTTGAGGAAGAATCTTTGTGGTCGATCGAATCGATCTTGAAAACCTTCTTAAAACTCATTCATTTTCCAAAAACACTTTCGGCATGGATAACACCTCGGTATGTATCATGATCTGTCAAGTTCTCAATCGATGAGTATGCAGATTGGGCCATATATATGTCCAACCACCTAGGTTCGATTAGTGGCGTAATGATGGAAGTCATCGAAAGAGGACCCATCATCATATATTACGACAACCCCTGCGGTTGGAGGAGATCCGAACTTTTACCCCGAAGTCTTGTGTACGAAAAAGCTTCGGCCTTGGATGGATCAGAGAGAAAGGAAATCGCATACTCTAGATACTATCGCAAAGGCATATTATCATGAAAACAATGGATAAGGTCACCAAGGAAAAAGTTAAGTATCTCAAAATCTGCGAAAGCAATGTGGGATACTCTAAATTGAAAATATCGCGAGGGAAATGACCAGGATAAAAGACAAATAGTCGCGCAGTTTAACCGGTGAAGTTCAAAAATTGAAGATGTTTGCCCAACGAAAACCATCAACGAACTCGATGGAAGGATTACAATGTCAATAAACAAGCCGAGAACTTGGTAGAGATGTCTGATAAAGATATCAACTACAAAATTTTAAGGTCTCTCACCAAGAAATGGGATATGAAGGTCACGGTAATCAAGGATTGCCAAGACATTTAAAAAATGAAGCCAAATAGCTTGTTCTTGAGCCTTAAAGCTCACGAGTTCGATTTAATTGAGAGAGGACAAGCAGATGAAGATGAGGTGCCCGCTGAAGCCTCAACTTCCAAATCAGTTGCTTTTAAGGCAACCAAAGAAGAGATTGAAGACCAATGAACCCATTGAAACATCATAAGTCGCGTAAACAGATCGCTCGCTACTGCGAAACTAGAGAAATCAAATACTCAACTGGGTAAGTATCGAAGATTCTATAAAGATTATCAACATAGCCGAGGAAGAGATAGAAGATCAGACAACAGATCTCCAGAAAGAACCAGATCTGATGATCGGAGAGATCACAGAGATGAAAGGAAAAGAGATAATCTAAATAATGAGAGAAGAGATAACCAATCAGACAGAAGAAGCTCAGACTACTATCAGAAAGGAAAGTCACCTGATAGATCATACAGACGGAGTGATTCACCCGAAAGAAAAGGTTTCGTGGATCAAGGAGCGCTTTCAATTGGAGAAGCCAGTCACTACAAATAAGCAGACCGCCTGCACTGACGCCAAGAGAAAGGGAAGAAAAGAGAATGTAAGAGAGCAACCAGACAGGACATACAAGCCATGGTTGCCGACCGTCGTCAGAATTGACGATTCAGATCATCCCTCTCGAGGATTCTGGATACTCCTCTCGTAGAAGATTTACAATCGATCGGCAGATCTTTGTTGACTTCTATGGAAATGAAGATCTGATATTCTCTTCAGATGATGATGAGATCTGCCTGATGGCCAAGGAGGACCAATCTGAGGATCGCGTGGGTCTGGCCAACAAAGGAGGTGTGCAAGCAACTATCTGGTACATCGATAGTGGATGCTCAAGGCACATGATTGAAGCAAACATCTCCTCGGCTCTTACATAGAATGAAAAGGCCAGCGTGTACTCTTCGGTGATGATAACTTTGGTTATACCAAAGGATTCTAACCTTAGAGAATGATGATGTACAAGTAACCGGAGTCTCGTATGTCGAAAAGTCCGAAGCACAACCTATTATCGGTTTCACAATTCTGCGATAAAGGATTCAAGTTGAGTTCTCGACCCACCAATGCACTATCAAGAATCGAGCCACTCAACATTTTTGCTAACTGGTTCAAGGAAAGGGACGATCTACACAAAATGATTGGAACAGTTGCCCAAGAAATGCATGCTCGATTGTCAAGAGTTCCAAAAGTAGCGATTGGCTCGCACAAAAAGAATGAGCCATCCCAACTTTTAAAACTCTTAATAAGATAAAGCAGGATGTCTCTAGTGGAAGGACTTCCAATGAAGTATTTTCAAAGGATCGGACATGTCTTGCATGTCGGAAGGGAAAAACAGTCAAAGCTTCATTCAAGGGAATTCTGGACCGGCATCCAAAGCAATCTACCGCAATACTTCATATGGATCTATTTGGACCCGCTTACACCCGGTCGGTCTCAACGGACGAAATATACTCTCGTAATCGTGGATGACTATTCCAAGTTTACGGGTTATATTCTTACATAAGAAGAATGAGACGACAAACGAAGATACCCGAGCCGCTAAAAAGATTACAAAATGAGAAGGGTGTCGGTGTAGTAAAAATCGATCGAGATAAAGGTACATATTTACGAACTCTTTTATTATTGATTTTTGCTCTAAGTTTGGTATACAACATGAAACATCACCGGTACAAGGCCACAACAAAAATGGAGTAGCGAATCGGAGAACAGAACTCTCAAAGAAGTTCGCCGCACGATGTTAAATTTGAACATGCAATACCAAGCCGTTTTCAAGGTAAGCAATCAACACCTTTGCATGTCATACTCGGAAGCAGATGTCTTCCGACTAAGGCTCACTACAAAAACACCCTATGAACTGTGGAAGGACGAGAAAACCTCGTGTTTCTTACTTCCATGTTTTTTTGGGTGTAAGTGTTTCATACACAACAATGGGAAGAATCGTCGTTGAAGACTTTTGAGGCCAAGTCGATGATGAGGTATATTCTTAGGATATTCCTCATCTAGCAAGGCTTTCAAAGTTTACAATAGACGAAACCTACTTGTGGAAGAAACACCCCATGTAGTCTTTGATGAAGCATCTTTTGAACAAGAGAAATCTGCCTCAGAACAAGATGTACCTGATCAACCAGTACCTGATGCTCAGAAAATGGATCAACTAATGACCAAGGAAAAAGAATCGAAACCGAATAAAGATACATTCCGGATCTAGGCCGATTCACCGATCATTCGGATCCTAAGGTACTAAAAAACTGTCGATGAAGAAGTTCGACATCTGGTGAGACATTATCAATCGAACCATCCGGTTCGGGGAACACTGGAAGTTCCCACTTAACGGACATCGACACATGATGAGTCCAACATCAGCTGAGACATGTTCTTATCAAGTGGATCATAATTGTGCACCACTCCCAGTCGCTAGTAATGAACCTTTATCAGAAATGGATGATGTTCTCCAAACCGACGCAAATCGTAACGAAGGACTGGATAACCACCATCCAACCGATCGATCATCGGAGACCCATCCGATAAAGTTAAAACTAGACATCGATTGGTGAAAGTGCCATGTATTCTTTGTTATTTGTCTATGAAGGAACCAACAACAATAGAGAAAGCTCTACAAGACGCAAGTCGGATTCTAGCCATGCGGAGGAGGAGCCGGAACAGTTCGACCAATCAAGTTTGGGAACCGCAGAGACAGACCAAATCATCAAGACGTAATTGGCACGAAGTGGGTTTTCAAGAACAAGAGAGATGAGAAAAATGTCATCACCGGAAATAAGGCAAGACTTGTTGCTAAGGGGGTATTCACAATCGAAGGAATTGATTATGACGAGACCTTTGCACCGCCGCCGCCTAGAAAGCCATTCGGTGTTTTCGGCATATGCTTCCCACGAGGGTTCATCGTGGTATCGATGGACGAAAGAGTGCATTTTTAAACGGGGTACTAGCGAGAGGAAGTTTATGTCGAACAACCTCCGTGCTTCAAAAGAACAACCAAGTGTACCGCTTAAGAAAAGCTCTTTATGGTTCGAAACAAGCTCCTCGAGCTTGGTATGATACACTCTCTCGGTTCTTGATCGAAAAGTGGGTTCACTAAAGGAACGAAGGGACGTAACCTTATTCGAATAGAAGATGGAGAAGATATTACGATGGTTCGGATCTCGTGGGCGACATCATCTTCGGATCTCCTAACAAGAGTTTATGTGAAAGATTCAAAAAACCGATGCAAGGGAAGTTCGAGATGTCCATGATGGGACAAATGAATTACTTTACGGGTCTCCGGTGAAGCAAAGTGCGTAAGGGATATTCATCTCGCCAAGCAAAGTACACTAGGAATTTATTGGCTAAGTTTGGAGTTCAAAATTGCAAGGAAGCCAAAATTCCTATGATGACCGGATTCAAGATGGATCCGATGAGGATGGTCGAAACAAATCGTCGGAAAAGAATATAGGGCTCTCATTGGATCTCTACTATACCTAATCTAATGCAGCAGACCCGGATATCACCTTTGCAAAGAGGTGTGTATGTGCGATTCGAGCAAATCCAATCCAAAGCCACCTAGAAGCAGCTAAGCGGATTTCTTAAGTATCTGAAGGGACAAGAAACCTTGGTTTATTTTACCCATCGATGATAATCTAGAGCTTAGTGGGTATTCTCGATTCTCGATTATGGAGGTTGCAAGATTGACAGAAGTCAACCTCGTGAACATGTCGATTTTAGGAAGTAAACCGATCTCGTGGTTTTCAAAAGAAGCGGACATCGATTCAAGACATCTACTATCAAGGCATTATATACGCAGCGAAGAAATTGCTTCCCAAAACTCCCGCTTAGTCGGCCGGTGAGGGATTATAACATCGTAGCTAAGAATGTACCTATATTCTGTGATGCAATAATAGTCTATTGCAATCACTCGTAATCCTCGTTCTACATACAAGATGCAAGCATGTGAATGTCGACACCATTTTATAAGAGATCATGTTGAAAAGAAGAATATCGAAATGGAAAAGATTCACACCGATTTACGAAAAGTCGATATTCTAACCAAGCCACTAGCCAAATTAGATTCAGAGAATTGTGTAATGAGCTAGGCTTCGATCTTGGAGAAAAAAGCACCTAAAATGCTTGATGGATTGTTCTCGAGAACCACCGTGGTTAAGAGACTAACCAGTTGAAAGGAATCGATTGAGTTTGGTATCTCAATCGATCGTAAGATCGATCAAGGAACCGATGTGAGAAATCGATCGTAATTACGAGTTATCGATTAAAGGAAACTGATCAGATTTAAGGTTTATCAGATTAAAGGAAACACTCAATTTAAAAGGAATATCTGATTAAATCAGTTGGGTTATTTTACATCTTTGTAAGTCGATTTAGCTGATATTTAACAAGCAAGATTCACAGATTAAAGCTTACAATCGCATAAGAAAGCAGAGAATTTACACAACAATGGAATAATAGAACTTTTCATTGATAAAGACCCGAAGGTCAGATTACATTACAAGTTACAAGTACAAAGGACCCGGAGGTCAGTACATAAGTCATAATCGAAAACCCTAAACCTATAACCCTAAACCCTCATCCTAACCCAAGAAGTGCGGAGAGAGAGATTTTAAATCGATGCTCTCATTTTCCCCACTTAACAAGGGTGAGAGAGGCTTTAAAGTAATCCTAAAGCCGCTAGCTGAAGCTAAAACCAGTGGAGCGAGAGCGTCGTTGATAGGATTTCTAAGCCAGGAGCCCTTAGACCTGAAGTCAATGGACTCTCCAGCTGTTAAATGGAGCACACGTGCCAAGAGTTTGGTTCAAAGACCTTATGGGCACATGTGCTACATGTAAAAAATTGAGTTGATATTCAAGATCACCGTTGTCCGATCAAGACCGTATATCAAACTCATGTTTTATATCGACCGAGTCTGTTGATGCTAGTTACGCCATAACGATAGACACACAAGGTGCATCTGAGTTAGGAGAAGTGTCTTCTCGATTCTGCAGACAGATCCATTGCCGTGGTGGTAGAGAAGCTTGGCAACAATTGTATGTGAAATCTTTGATGACGCATTTAAAACAAAGGATAAGGACACACAGGGGTTGATTTGAGAAGATGAAATCATTGAAAAAAGGGGTAAAGGTGTTTCTTAGGAAGTTTCACCTAAAATAAGGGTTCACCGAAATGCATGTTTTTACAAAGAAGATAAGTATGGTGAATGGGTTATGTTGTGTAAAAAACATTGGTCCAATTTATAGAGGCCAAGCAAGGGTGCAAATGCAAATTTGATTTCAAAAAGTCTTTTAGAGAAATTTGCATCACAAGGACAGCGTGTAGAAATCACGATAACTGATAATTGGATAAATTTACGGCGGATTGACATATCAAGATATCTGCATTTATAATAATTCGATGTCAAATCGCGCCAACTTAGGAATAGAGACTACTATTCTAGACTAAGTTTTGGCGGTAACACTTATCCCAAGAATTGGCTTGATCCGAGAAGAATCGGATTAGGTCAACCAAAATCGATTACATACTAAATCGACGATAAGGAAGATCATTGAACTTGAAACCTCAACAAATCGGATATATCGTCTATGAGAAAATGAAATATCGGTTGAAGGGGGAACTTCAACCGATCGAGGAGGATCGAAAGGAAAATCGGACACAAAATGAAACAGTCGGTTGAAAAAGAACGGGTTGGGAAATTATAAGGTTTAGGCGTAAAACTAAGATCAACAAGTGGAATCAACTTCAAGTGGTATTGACTGATTACTATATCAGTCAACCAGATACACCTTTCTTTTCCCCTGTTATTTGCTTATTTATCGGATCTTATCTTTTTTATTTGCCTTCTTTATCAGACGCATTACACCGTGTGGACGATCCCCGCAAATCATTTAATGCGGACGTGGGGTACATGTATTAATTGCTACAAAATGAGCTTTTAAATCCAAAAGGTTTTTTAACGCATTTTTCCAACCATTCGATCAAAACCGCTTAATCTGGATCGTTTAATCTTTTCAAACAGTTGATCTTCCAAATCTTGTCTTTTGTTCCCTCCTCATCTTTATAAGGTTCATCAAAAACCCTACCAGAGTTTTCCAAATCACAAACTTGCGATTTATTTTTCCGAAAACTCTCCAGTTATTTCTCTGCGATTCAAAGTGTTTTTTCTTAAGTTTCAAATTTATCTTCCCGAAAAAAAAATCGGTAATTTCGATTATTTGATGAATCATTCTTTTAAAACCATTGATCTTAAAGATTTTGTCAATCGTTGATATCCTCAGTACTATGTTTTATTGTTTCTTGGTTTCCGATATGTGATATTCTTAGTATTTATGCACAATTTTAACCGAATCTATCTTATCTCAGAGATGATCACTCACGGTATGGGTAAAATAATGTGCAATTATCTTGAACTGACATTAAGGATTGTCGAGGACAAGTTCGCATAATTTGGGGTTACAAAGGATCCTAATCAATGGAAGTAGAGGAAATTCAAGAAAAAGCGGGACTTGAGAAATATTGTCTTTTCACTTTTGCAATCCAAAGATGCAAAGATGAAGCCCTCGAATTAAATAAGGAATTTAAGGGTGGATCTGAGATGCTCGAGAGAAGAACTACTTTCGGCAATCACGGAGAAGAGATCGGTGACGAATGAGGATATAACTCGTCTGTTCAAATACCAAAAGGACGAATCTACTTTTTTGCTCACTCTGAGGAGAATCAAGATGAGCCGATCGAAACGAGCTCATCGTAGAGGTCGACAAACATCATACGTCCGGGCTTTGTCGAAGCCAATGCTCAAGAGGAAATACCGATTGTTGTTTGACATTTTGTCAAAAACAATTATGGGTATTTCATTCAAATTTCAATGCTCTTACATCACCAAACTGCATAAACATGGTCGCAATAATTGATGAATCCAAGATCAATTGGCATGGGTTCCTAAAGGCCATTCTACTCCAAGAACATGATAAATTTGGAGTTGATGAGTGGAGGCGGTCTATCTGAAGAAGAGGATCGCCAATCTCAACAAGGTTGCGTTTATCCTACAAGACAAAATGCCAAATGTCGATGGGAATGAATGGACCAAGTCCTACAAGGCATTCCTCTCCACCACTTTAACCATATTTGGGCCACCAGACGATGATATCGCCAACTCCCCCAAAGACGAAGAAGGGGAAAAAGCAAAAGAACTGCTTCACACCCAGGATGCCCCCTTAAGAAGAAAAAAGAAAATCGCGTGAAGGTCCGCAGAAGAGGTCGAAGAAGGCGGCAAAAGCCTCCTTGACTCGATGCTAGAAGATGAGTCGATGAAGAAAGAGCGCCCGGATCGGTCTGTTGCACCACAAAAAAAAGTGAAAAATCGACAGCAAAGGCTTCTGGCCGAGAGCTCGCCCCATTCGAGGAAGAAGCACGAGACGAAGCGATCTCTTCTCCTCCAAAATGAGCCGATTCACCACTCGGGATTAATGGTCACGAAAGCATGTCTCTACTACTTTCCACCGCCTGCCAACTCAAACTACATCATCAGCAACCGAAATTCCACTGCTGTGGAACCAGCGCACTGCCTTCCACGCCAGAACCTCTCGCAGTCGAGCCAATCGACAACTTCCGCTTACTCAAGCACCACCGTAACCCTCCACATCTCATCAACCGAATTTGGACGGACAATTCCCGAGTCTAGATCATCAAAGACCATCACAGGGGAAAATGGTCGTAATGCAAATCGAACGAGAAATTGATGAGATGTATCCGTAATCGTCGCCCATCCTCGCTATTAGAGAAGAAGTTATGGAGATCCTCACCGAGAGATCTCGATTAAAAAAGCTTCTCGATTTTATAATGATTATTGAACAAATGGGCGGTCTTGATGAGTTTGCAGATTTTGATTTCGATATGAGGAAATCTGCTAAAAGTAGGATCATCACCGAGCCGATAACTACCGAATCTATCAAAGCTCGATCCACAGGCCGGGTTGATCAAAAAGGCGAAACCGAGATCGCTCAAGAAGCTCTCAAGCGGATGCTACAATGAAGGATACATGAGTCGCCGATGATAGTGAAAACCGGTGCCGCAGCTTCATGACCAACCACCGGAGGCACAAACAATCAAATCGATCAAGGACGCAAAACATTCCAACATCTCACATCATCACGATCAATTTCAGAGATCGATCTTGTCTCAAAGATCTCCGAAAGAAGAAGTTGAGGGAGTGATAGTGATCGGAGAGGCAGATTGGCCTCAAAGAAATAACGGATCAAAGGGAATTGTCTATTTCCCATTTGCGGCAATCAAAGATCGGTTCTCCCAAATCGTGACCACCGTGGTTCCGCCGAACTTATAAAATCCGTTGATGACAAGTCGATTCAAAGGATCAACAACAAGTTTTTTTTCGATGCTCACCGAAAAAGCTCGAATTGACAGAAGAGAAACTTGACAAACCGATTTTTACACTCTCTATCGCCATGGAATCTGGCAAGATCGAAATGATCTCGAAGGTTCAACATCTTATTTGCTCAAGTTCTGTGTTTATCTGCTGCAGATCTCAACAGGGCAATATCGGTCGGTTTTGGATCCCTAACTTCCCACCTCACGCCTCTTTTTTTGATCAAACCAAAAAGGGGAAGGACGGAGGAGAAACCAACCGACATGATCGTAACAACAAAGACCTAATTCAGACAGTTGAAGTTTCACGGACAAAGACTAGACCATCTGGATCTCTTTTGCTAACGAAGTCTCTGAAAAGATGGAAAAGTCAAAGGCAAGAAAGGTAGGCACCTTGGTGCCGGGACATCACAAAAGGTAGGCTGCTTTGGGTGTTTGGACATCACAACCTGTACCCGACCATTACCACATTTAAAATAGTCACAAGAAGCCTGACTAGCGGATATAGGCCGATAAGGAATCGGGCCGAGAAACCGCCCAAAGAGCAGTTGTCAAGAGACCCGAAAAGGCGAAGAAGAAAGAAGGGCAGATAAATTGACAGAGGCAGAAAATCTAAAGAAGAGATTCAGATCGAGAGCGAAGAAAGTAAAGGCTGGAAAATCAGATGCGTAACCTCACCTCCGCCAAGAGTTGATGAGATCATTCCAAAAACTGCTGCACATGCTAAGAGGTTTGAGGAATGGAACAAGATCAGAAGTGAATGGCTTCTGGATGCTTTTGTCCTTAATCTTGTTCCACGAGAAGAATCTCCAGATGATGAATTCCTCAACTGGTTAGAAAATAAATATCCAGATTTTCTGAAGTATCTGGAAAATGAGGTCAAACTTATCAATGTAAAAATATCTCGCCAAGAGTATGATCTGTTGGATTACTCGAAGAAGGCAGATGGCTCATTTGACAGACTGGCATTTCAGAGATTCTACTTTGACATCCTGAGCAAAACGCATATAACTAATCCTCAGCAGACCAATGATGTCAAATGGAAACTATATCAGATTTTCAACGTACCTCAAGATCAAAGAGAGATGCCAGAAGGATACAAGCCTAAAGAGTGTCAGAAGACTTCTCGATCACTTTGTTTTAAATTCAAACTTTTCTCGATGTAACATGTAATCGACATATCTAATGAGAAAAGTTTATTTTTCCGATCCTAAGACAAAATCTCATTGTCTTCGATTATGTGCTCTTTTATTTGTTCTATATTTATCAACCGTGTTTGGTTTCTCGTGTGTTTTGGTTTTATCAAAAAAAGGAAATTGTTGGAAAATTTATAGTTTTGATAAAAGTTCCAGAAACACATGTAATAGGACCAGTCAGACCTGTTAGCTGACTGATGTTTATATTACCGTTTATAGAATACCGTTGATAATTCTTTGTATAGAACAACTGATGTAATAGATAGGTCACATATTGAGGGGAACCTCAATATGTATAAGTCGAATCTGAAGATCCAAAGAACAAATGATATCCGACAGGCGAATGCTAGAGAAGAACAGAAGATCGACGATCCGATCTAGTCGATATCTCAAATTTGAAGTCATAAAGCTCAAACTCGTAATACTTGAAGATCGATGACTTCCTAAGATCGGACCGGAAGACCTACATCACCGAAAGTCGCTAGTTGAAGCTAAGTCAACTTTTGCTGAAGACTCCATCGGTAGATCGATCGATTCCGACCGATCGGGGATGCTCACCAGTGAAAACCGATGTTTCACCTAAGTCATACGCCTATGATCTGAACAAGAAGAATGTCAACCTTAGTTGGAAGAACAACAATTTGAAAAGTGCGCCTCATAACCAATAAGAACAAGACACGATGATCGAGTCGACAATTAAGGGATTTGATGTTTGCTCTCTAACGGCTATAAAATACAAGTTCACGCTTTTCCCATGCCGTTCCTCAAGCACGCCACATCAATCCTCGCAAACCTACCTAATATAGCCCTAAATTCAAATTGCTCTCCAACGGCTCTTTGATTTCAAGGTCTATAAATATGGGATCACACTTGAGTGATAACACGGAACACCGAACAATCAAGAAGCTCAAGCAATTATTAGATTTCCGCACGAAGAACACGATCAAGAAGATTATTATATTAAGTGTTCATCCCATAAGTTCTTAGCATAGAAATCTTTTCATCTGGCTGATAGGCTACCTTAAACACTAGAAAAGATTTCATAGTTGGAACCAAAACAATCTTATCCAAACCCAAGTTAGGTTAAGTTGTTTAGCAAGATTCGCACTAGGGTTTCTAGTTACGATTTACGGGATCGGTTGAGTGAGAACTCCTTAAATATCTCTCGATTGTCTTGTGTTGGACTAACACATAAAACTAAGTCCGATTTGGTTAAGTTGGTGCCCCTTGTGATAGGGAAGAGTGGGCGTAGGGACCGGTTTGTCCGAACCACTATAAATCTTGTGTGCCTTTACCGCTTTGATTAACTGTCTACACAATTGCACACAACCTTTAAAGCGCATACATATTCTAAGTTGAGATCATCTAGCACCAAGCTTCTGATCTGATCAAGCTTGACACTTCAGTCAACTGGTTAAAACACTAACTTTGGAATCTGATTTATAAAAGCTGGTTTTTCACGGGTAAAACTTAAGCTTCCGCACACATCGCTTAAACCGATAGTTACCGAATCGATCCGCCTTTCAGCGATTAGTAAGTTGGTTATCGTGCCCAAACCGATCACACTCGCACTCGATCAAAGGCTAATCGCCATCACACCGATCTGCACAAAAAGTTTTCAGAAGTCTATTCACCCCTCCCCTCTAGACTTCTGCCCTCACAAAACCCGTTCGGGACCTACAGTCTCATCTTTTGTTTAATCGTCAATACACGTTGCATGTTAATTTTTTATTGATGATGTCATTTAATACACATGATAGTTTTTTTAAATAAGGTTAAGTTTTGTATGCATTCAGGTGTAACCGTGCACTCATAGTGCATTTTAGAATTATGCAACTTGTTATACTGAAAGGTGCAACTTGTTTACACTGAACCGTGCAACTATTAATATGGAAAAATAGTTGTGCGGTTCAGTGTAAATACATTGTATCTTTCAGTATAACAAGATGCATGGTTCCAAAATGCAATATGAGTGCACAGTGCACCTGGATGCACATGAGACCCACTCTTACATAAATTAAAGAACACAAGATAAAACATTAAAGTAGAATTGAGGGTTATCTGCGTTCAAATCTAAGTTTTACATCAATGCATGCCTAAATGCATCACAATTATCTGATGACAAGCTTGAGATTATGTACATGTTTGTGTGAACAATAGTCAATAGATACTGCATCAGCATGTGTAGGATGAATTATATCCGCCACACATAACATAAAATCAATTGGCACTTGTTTGAGGTTCTAAATGCACTTATTGAGGATTTCAACACACTACAATATCCATATTTTATTACTAAAATCATAAGACATTTTTGCCAAAGATTTCAACACTCTCACTGTTGATTCACAACAAAATGCAAACGAATTTCTTATGGGTAGGAAATGAAAACTGCAATAAAATTGTTTGGGTTAGGTGAGTTAAAAGTCGGTAGAAGTAAATGTGAAGGAGGTCTAGGGGTTAGAAATGCGAGTCTTAAATTTAGACTTGCTATGCAAATGGTTAATGGAGTGTCTAGTAATTGTAGAAATATAGGTTCCCTTCGGTGGAGAGATCTACAAAGTACTTTGCAAGGGGTCAAGGTTAAAAAATTGCGAGAACATTGATTTTGTGTCGGGAGAATATTGTTTGGGAGACTTACTAATAGGTACAAAATAATTGCATATATGTGGGTATATTTGTACTTTAGCGTGCAACTTTAGCTGTGTATGCAATCTCGTCGTTACCTAATAGTAATTTGCATCAAAATTTTGTACTTATTAATACTAATTTTTCCAATTTTATTTTGTTTTTGTGTTGGGAAATGGTAGTAGATATTTGAAATTTTGGGTGTCGAGTGTTTTTTTTTTAAAAGGTTGGGTGTCGAGCGTTTGATGCTAGTGAATTGTGCGTGTTTTTGGACTTTTGGCAATACATACGCAGTGAATTGTGCTAGTTTGATATATCTTTATACTTCATCTTTATAGTTTGATATATTATATCATTAATGAGTGGGTCTCCTGTGAACCAAGTGCACCAATTCAAATTGATGCACTCTACACCCTAACCCCTAAATAGTGAACCCTAAATTACATATGAACCATTTGAGCCGGGTGAACCATGAACCACTTGGGCCGAGTGAACCATGAACCACTCGGGCCGGGTTTCGGGTCGGGTTGGGTATTTAAAAATTGAAAAAAAAAACTCTAAAACTGAAATTAAAGTTAAAACAAAACCGAAACTGAAAAAAGAAAAAAAAATTATAACACGAACTTAAATAAATTGGGTAGGATAGGGGCGAGTGCACGGATTCTAAATCCGTGCACCTGGTGTATTTGAGACCTAGCCATCATTAATATACATCTAAGACAAAAACTCGTATGAGACGGTCTCATGCATGAGATGGAGTGCAACTTAGCACAATTTACATCCACCCCTTCTAAAGTGTTAAAACGTCAATGCCCAAATTACACTCTGTCTCACCGTGTGACGGTCTCACGCAGTGGTGGACCATGAAATTTAAAATCGGGGATACGATTGATGGGAATAATATTTTTTTTATACCAATAATTTAGGGAGGTTGTGTTTTAAGGACTTTCTTTTAGGTAAATAATTTACGGTTTTGAAAATGTAGGACATTATGTTTTAAAATATGTAAATGTATGACAATTATCTTTTAAAATCTGTAAATATAGGAAAATCGAGCCCGGGTAAGCCCAAATCGGGCTGCAATTTTGAAAGATTGTCCTAAATTTATTCATTTTGAAAACATAATGTCCTATATCCACAAGCCCGTAAATCTGTAAATGTAGGACAATCATGCAACTCACATGACATTTCAGCCCTATTTGATCAGTTAATTCAGGTCGATTGATTGTCTTACATTTACAGATTTTAAAACATATTGTGCTATATATATTTATAAATTTTATAATATATCTATAATCTATAATCACTATAAAGCAAAACCTCTATAAGATGATGTGGCAAGTCATAAAATGATGTGGCAATGATGTGGCAAAACCATATTCTTCTATTTCAAATCCCTCTAATCTCATTCATTTAGTGTTGTTTTGATCTGAACCGTTGATTTTGTCTTCTATTTCCTATAAATTGTGACATCTCTCATTCATTTTTTCTCATTCTCATTTTCCTGCGATTTCTCTTCATTTCCTCTCCTTCATCTGCTCTCCATACGGTATTCTCTCTAATCTCAGATCTTATTTTTTTAATGATCGGATCTTTTATTATTTCAATCATCAAATTGTTCTTATATTATTTTTATATCTTTTTTTTTCCAGGTAATTGTTTGGTTTCATTATGTTTTTGTTGTTGTTCTTATTTCATTAATTTTTTTTCTATTCATTATGTATTTTATTGTTGTTATTTGCAGGTTTCTTCTTACAATATTTCTTGATCAACATATTTTTTTTCTCATAATGTTTCATGATTTCTTATTTATTTTAAATTACCAATCTTATTTGGTTTTTATATATACTTTATATGAAGATTATGTTTTTCTACAAAGAAGATGAGGGACATGATTATATTACTCTAATATAATTGATGATGATCCTTCAACAATTGTGTTTTTGTGCTAATTTAATGTAGTTGGTTTGTAATTTGCAATAATGTTATAAATACGTCGAAAGATATGTGCTAATTTGGTGTTTCCATCATCAAAGTAATTAATTCTGATTTATTGAAATAATTATCCTTTAAAATTGATCTCTCTCTTTCTTTCTGCATTGTCCCAACTCATAATATTCTAACATATTTCTTAAAAAAAAAAGTTGTTTCCAAAAAAAAAATAAAATCAATTGACCCGAGTTCCATATCTTAAAATGTTAATATCAATCTTATTTGCTTCGGAAAAAAAAATATCAATCTTATTAGTTGTATTTGTATATATCAATATTCTTGCACCCAAAAATCTCAAATCAAAGTCTATTTAGTAATTAATGATAATCTATTTACCAAAACTATCAAATCAAAATATATTCAATTTGTAATTAATGATAATTGATTTACCAAAAAATCAAGTCAAACTCCATTAAAAAAATACATTGAAGTATCTATATCATATCAATTGCTGACATTCTTTGATGTAGTGCGTTAATTAATTACAATATATAATTAATGATAATTGAATTTTAATATATTTACCAAATATATATACACCATATCATATATATGTGACAAACATGTTTCGTTCATATGCATTAATTATGAATTTTAAAAGTCAATCTATCACATTTAATTTGAGATCAAAGATCATAAACTATGTAATTTAATAAATAAAATAAACAAAATGTAAAATTAAATGAGGAATTAAACAACATGAAAAGAAATCCTAAGTTGACTAACCAATTGTTTTCGAAACAAAAAAAGTTGACTACCCAATTAAACTTTAAAGAAATGAAATATATTAACAAAACAAATGATCAAATGGAAATTATTAAATATGAGAAAATAATTTTAGATTGATTTAACATTTTCTGTAATTGATGCTTTTTATAATTAACGTTTTCAGTTATGTTCTAGTTTTTTTTTAATTTGGATCTAAATTATTTTCTAAGTTTGAAGACACCATATTAATTTTTTTTATATACAAGTGAATTTTCATAATATGAATTAGTATTAAAATTACAAAAAGCAGAAAATATTAGATTACAATTTCTGAAATGAAAATTTTTCAGTATAAAAAACAGAAACATCAGTATATTGTCTTGACAAAATTTATACAAAATAATAAAGTTAAAAGAAATACCTGTAATGTAAATGAGGTGTTTCTTACATCAGTTAGGGTGTTGTACTGACTGACAATAGTCAGTTAATTTGAGCCATTAGATTTAAAATCCAAATACTTAAATTTAATGATCTGCAACTTGTTGTACTATGTGTCGTACTGACCATCGTACTGCATCGTACTATATGTCGAATTATGTCGTACTGTTGTACTTTTATAAAAAATTAAATAATTTAAAATACACAATTATCAATTTACAAATTTGTCCTTATAACACTTTCAAATACTACCGTGTTTAGGAAGCCTAAGAGACTTCTCTCGTTTTGTTGTTGGGATAATTATTTATCGCCTGATTTTGTAATTTCTGGGTTGTATTGTTTGCTATTACTGATTTGAGTGGATAATCGCACAATTCCTTGCTCAAGCTAGTTCTGGTGAACCTTCATTGTTGGTACAACATTTTGATTGACGAGTTCCTAGTTAAATTAATAGAAGAGATGCACAAATCACTTGAGAAATATGAATTAATTTGTTGTTTGATTTTAAACTGATTGTTATTTTGGCACATAGATGAAGTCTCAGAATTGCATTATTGTTGTGACGAATTCCTTCTGGAATTTCGAGTGCTGCTACAAACAAGTTTAGTTTCCATATAGAGAAAGGGGCATATGCCCACTTGGTGAAAATACATCAATCTAATTGGAACTTGAAGAAATAAGGAGAAACACAACATAAAAGAACTCAATCGTAAATATGGGGGTGGCGTCGGCAGACGTGGTTGGGTGGTGGCGGCGGTCGGCGGTCAAGCTTTGGTGGGGGAGGAATTAGGGCTTTTGTAATTCTGGCTTCTGTTCTTCCTCTGCACGTCCATCGCAATGATGGAATGAAATAATCTTATGAATAAATTAAAGTATATTTAACTTTAATTTTAATTATGTTTACTATATATAGGGTAATATAGTAAATTATAAAATACAATTAAAAAAATTATTTAAAAATAATATATTAGTACAACAGATAGTAAGTCAGTACGATAGAGTTCAATGACACGTGGTACGATTTGAGACCCCCACTGCTGGCAGTCAGTACGAATCCTTGACTGCCGTGAGAAACACCCAAATGTAAATATTAATTTTGTCAATCTAATTCAACTTATTTATATTCACATTTTTTTTAATTTTTTATTTTAAATGAATACAAATTAAGTTATATATATGTGCCCATATAGACCGAAAATTATGGATAATGTTTAATTGACTGTTTCAACAATGAAAATAATTAGTCAAAAATTTCATTTACGTATAAATACAATATGCATTTATTTTTAACTATAATTAAGCGAGCTTAATTGATGTGAATAATTTTAGTTAGCATTTTTTAATTATCCATTTACAAATATAATACTACCAGCATTTATTTTGAGCTGCATCTTCGCGCGCCTAATTGATGTGGACAATTGTAGTTTGATTATATGGTTGAATGTCAAATCTACTGCATGCTCTTAAGCTTATTGTGCAAGTTATGGATTTAACTATTTAATAGTCCATTATTGTATCTTAAGGTCTACATATAAGTGTTTAAATAGGTAATAAATTTAATTAATTGAATATTCAAAATTCAATATTTATAATAGTGTAGATATTGAAGATATTCATTCAAAATAGTAAAGATAAAAAAAGAAATAACATTAATGTAATTTTTAATTACATCAATTTAATTCAATTTGTATATGTATATAATACTTTTGTACAGTGTGTAGTAATACTATATGTATTTAATCATATAATTTGTATATGTATATTAATATTTTTGTATTAATTAAATATAATGTGCAATTAATGACATCAGATTTATATAACATATTTATAAAAAATATAGGCCCCAAGTTCATGCTTAATTGGCACTTTAAAATTGAATTAAATGTGTTTCGATATTTTTGGATAGTGTTTATTTGACCAAATTTTAGATTGTTTTGAATATTATCTAAATATAGGATTATCTAAATTTTTTTAAATTTAATTAGATTGTACATAATACTTGAAAATGTCAATTTTTTATTATATTTATTACGTATTTCCTTCACAAATATGATAAGAAATTTATGTTTAATTTTATATCAATAAATAGCAAAAAATATGGTAGTTGTCTTAATTAACAATTAAGATATATCTTTTACGAAGATGATGCGCCTCATCAATTGTGTAATTGACAATGCTTAATTGATGCAATTAAAAAATTGAATCAAACATATCTCAATATTTTTGGATAGTTGTTAGTTAACCAAATTTTAGGCTTTATTTATTATTTACAAAATACATGGATATGTAATTTCTTAATTCATTCAAATTGTATCAAATCATGGAAAAATTCGGGGTTAAGTTTTTTCTTAATTTTATTCCGTAATTTATTCTTAAATATGTCTCAATAAATTCTAAAAATTATGATATTTATGTTTAATTGACTAAATTAACATTAACATTTAAGATATATACTTTACAAAGATAATGCACCCTATTGATTGTGTAATTGTAAAAGCCGAAATTTTTGGATAGTGATAAGTTTAGCAAATCATCAATTAAGTAATGTATTTATACATTTCAAAATTTTATTTATATATACGTGTTTCATGTTGTTACAAAATACCCAAATTGATTAAAAATTTATAATATCATTATTAGTAGTATCTTTTTTCGGTAATTTTAATTAAAGTCTATCCTTATCAGTTGTGCTAACGTAATGCAATAAAAGATAATTTTCAATATATAAAGAAATTTGTATATAGTCGATGAATAGATATTACAAATATAGTGCACCTCCTTAATCGTGTAGTTAAAAATGCTTAATTGATGTAGTTAAAATACGTGCTCAATATATAGCTAATTTTTGGATGGTGTGTTGATCAAAACAACATTTTTTTTTGACAGAATCAAATCAACAATTAAGTGATGTGGTTTTGTATGAATAAAATTATTTTCAAATTTTAAAATTCTTCTATCAAATTGTACTTTATGATCAACAAAATATGATTTTATTTAATTACAAGTGTGAAGTGTTATAAAAAAAAATACTGAATTATTACAATGGTAATACTATATATGTCCTATAAATGTACAATATTAACTAATATTATTTTTTATATGAATATAAAATTTCAATATTTAATTATAGATAATTAGTAAATAAATAATTGTAAACATAAAATAATGTATGAATAATATTTTAGGGAAATTGTAAATATTTAATCGCAGACTATTAGTTTGATAAATGAAAAGTGTTAGATATTGAAAGTTTCTACATGCATAAATTTGAAAGAAAATATATTTGAAAACAAATATATGTATTGGAATAATAATTGGTTGAATTCAAACATGGTAATGGGTATGACATTAACTTTTTTTTTTCAAAAGTAAGACATTAACTATTTTCTGGCAAATATAAGTTATTTTATTTGCTATTTATTATTAAAAGAGTAGGTCTACTATACAAATTTATATAGATACAAATCAATCAATTTAGGAAGGGTCAACGAGTTAGGTGGTAAAAAACGGGTCAAAGCGGGGTCAAGGATGAGTTGTGTAAAGTGAAATTGAGTCTCAATTGGGATTTGTATGTATACAAATTTGTATCCTAGACTTTGTCTTATTAAAATACTCCATGTCATATAAAAGTACATATTTTCTCTTATTTGAAAAATTATATTTACTATATTTCAAACTCGATTAAAAATTTAAAAATTTAAAATTCAATCGAATGTTCAATATAAAATTAGATAGTTTAACTCTAAAATTTTAACATTAAAGTGTCAAGCACATTTTATGGTGAAATAATAACTTTCCTTCAACTATTGGTTAAATTCAAACATGATAAAAAGTAGGACATTAATTTTTTTTTCCAGCAAAAGTAGGACATTACACTACTACACATTTAGGCTTGCACAACTGCACTTGGACAACTCTTTTTTCAAACAGCTCTCCAAGTTATAGCTTGGAGGGCGATTTTATTAAAAAAAAAAAAAAGGACAGCGGTTTGAAACCGCTGTCCAAGATCACTTGCACAGCGGTTAATAACCGTTGTCTAAGTAAACACTTGGACAGCGGTTAATAACCGCTGTCTTTTTATTTTTATTTTTTTTATTTTATATATATCAAATATATGTGTCCAGAACCGAAGACCTAGCTCATCCAACTTCATTTCTTCTCTCCAATTATTCCTCTCCCCCCAAATCGCCGCAAAAACCGAAGACCTAGCTCATCCCTCTCACCCAAATCGTGCGTCGTCGTCGGTTTCCTCCTCCAACCAAATCGCCGCCGTCGTCGCTGACCTAGCTAGCTTCTCCCTCTCCCCCAAATCGTCGCGCGCCCTCCTCCCTCCCTCTCCTACCGTCGCCGCTGCCCTCCCCTACCGCCCCGCCGTCGCCATCCTCCCCTACCGTCGCCACCTTCCTCCTCCATATATATATAGGTATTTTTTATATCTGTGATAAGCTCTGCTACTGAGTATAAGCTTTGCAAGTTTATTTTGATGTAATTAGCTATAGAGATGCCCTGCAAGGTAGTCTTATCTTAATGTTTTGTTTACGGAGGGATTGCTCTAACAGTGAATCATATTAAGATAATGTAACACTTTTGCAGTATAGAAGAAAGCAATCAATACTGATTGATGGTTTTCTAGTATACTATGTTCTGCATCTGAGTAGTAACTACTTATTATTGACCTTTTGCAATTTGCGTTAGAATTTGTACGAGCGAGAGGTGCTTAGATCATTAGGGAAAAATCATAAAACGTGCAAAGAGACTTCTGCTAGAGCAGTATACAGTTCATTTGTAGTGTGAAAATTGTGGTGCCAATTATGCACCCATGACATATATACATCTCTTCTCTAATATTGGCACCAACTCATTGGAATTGAATTTTGGAAAGTGAAAACGAGGTCTAATAGTAACCGAAACTGTAATTGAAATCATTATATAGTAACCGAAACTGTAATTGAAATCGCCATACACATGAATACATTAAGTGTGTATTTTATGGACCCAGCTCATGATGGAGTTTATTCAAATCGCCCTGATCTCGTTTCATATATGGAAGCGTAAGTTCATTTTTAATATTCTATACAATGATTTGTTTTACTTTTAAAATTATGCATATTTAATCTATTTTTATTTTTTAATTATAATAATAATAGTGTGATGACGATGTATCGGAGTCGCCTTCAGAGTCAGGGTTCAAGATCCAAGTTAAATAAAGTGAACTGGATTAACATTAAGGTAAATTTAATTTAGTAAAGAAATCATAATTGTAATACGTGATTATATTGTTAATCAACAGGTTCCGAGGCAACGAGATAATGACCATTGTGGACATTTTGTGTGTTGCTTTATAGAAGATATAATCCGCGGTTCTCTAACGAACATTCCTCTCAATGTAAGTCAATTTATTGATTTATTTAAATTATTATTGATTGAATAGAAATTCATACTATATTGATTGATTCGTTGTTTGCAGTTTGTCTATGAACGTGAACTCAAGTCTTACTCTAAGAAAAGACTGGAGAAATGGAAAAACGATTGGACGGGGTACCTTTACAATCGATTCTTATATTCATACGATATTGAGTGAATGTTGTTTGAAATATTGGTAGCATGTAATTAAATTATATATTTGTGATGATATATATTTCATGTTTTTTGGTGTATTGGACGTATGTTTATGATTGTATGTTTATATATTTCGATGTTTTGGTATATATATATGTGGTTTATGGTTTTATTATAGGATTTTTGGTTTATGTTATATGGTATTGGACGTATATATAAGTTTTGGTTTATAGTTTTATTATAGGATTTTTAAAATGTAAATTAATAATTAAAAAAAAAAAGATATTGGACAACGGTTAATAACCGCTGTCTATGTAACATATAAACGAAATTAAAAAAAAATATATTAACTTAGACAGCGGTTATCAACCGCTGTCCAAGCTGAAACTTGCAAAGCGGTTGGAAACCGCTGTCCAAGTGCTTTTCTTGGACTGCGGTTTTTTATCAGTTGTCCAAGCTTGGACAGTTGATACTTGGAGAGCGGTTATAACCGCTCTCCAAGGTCATTTTTCACAGCTGTCCAAGCCCAAATGTGTATTAGTGTTAACTATTTTTTTAGCAAATATAAGTTATTTTATTTGCTTTTTAGTATTAAAATACTCCATATCAGTACTAAAATAATCTATGTCATATAAACTAAAAGTATATATTTTCTCTTATGTGGAGAATTATATTTATTATATTTCAAACTCGATTAAAAACTAAAAATTTAAAACTCCATCGAATGTTCAATATAAAATTAGATAGTTTAACTCACAAATTTTAACATTAAAGTGTTAGCAAATTTTATGGTGAATTAATGACATTGCTTCAACTTAAGTGAAAGCATTTAATTAATTAGTTTAAAATGACTTATAATATATCTCTATTATGATTTATCACGCATTAGATAGCAAGAAAACTAATAAGGAGAACACAAACTAAATATGAGTGTGAAAATGGATAGGAAGAAGATGAGTGATAAACTAATAAGTTGAGAAAGTAACATTAGATAGATTTTTTTAACATAGCTTACTGAAATTGAGGGACAAAAAGTTCTATTATTTAGCTATTTATTAAAAAATTATAGATCATCCTCATATGTCTAATATATGTCAGTCAACACAATACGATGAATGCAATCAATGAAAAAATTTTACGGTCTCAATTTTTGTCGATATGCTAACATTAGCAGTTCATTCTCTAAATGTGTTGAAATTATAAGAACATATAAACATATGCGGTTAAAGGCAAGTTAAGTATTGGGAAGGTTCCAGAAGATTATCTTTCAAATTTTACTCTAAGAAATTGAACATCCTTCACCTCTTCGCGACTGATCAGTTAACAATGATTAAGTAGGAATGCTGACAGAATAATAAAGTTATGTAGATAATTTTTCCAAGCTCAATGTAAAACATTTCAAATTATTGTTTTAGATAGAATAAAGTCCGTTTAAGCTCTTTTTTTCTGAAATAATAAATTAATATTTTTAAATTAATATCAACCACCTTTTTCTTTTGTGCATAATTAATAATAATAAACTTTACACATAAAAATAATAGAGTGACCTGGTCCATAAGATTTTTACTCTTAAATTTAATACAACTAGCTAATTAAATAAATAAAAATTAAGTGAGATGGGCCTATATACAAACAGCCTATTAACATAAATAAGAATCTGATCAATGAAGTAGGCTGTAGGCCCAACGAAAAGTAGAAAAATAAAAGTCATCAGACATTGTTTTGTAAATTTAATTTAAGAGTTTTGGGGTACACCTGTACCCCTTGTATCATAGTGGGTCCGTCAGCGGTCTCACGCAAGTATACCTCAACAACTAATTAGTATTGATTAATATATATTTTTATTATTGAGTAGATTTTATGTGAAAATAAGACAATTTAGATAAAAATTTAAACAACCGAATCACAATTAACAAATTCGCGGGTCCTTCTCTCCTAAAACCCTAAAATAAGGCGGCCCATAGGCTTTCTGTTTTAAAGAAGGAAAAAAAAAAACAAACACCGTCCATTTAAATACGTCCAACAAAAATTAATTGTTACAATTAGTGTAGTGTCCATGGTAGGCATTTGCTATTTACACCTATGCGGTTGAGAGTTCGACCTCTCATTAGGACTCTTTTTTATCATTTATTAATATTTTTTTAAAAAATTTTTTTTGCAAAATTGGACATTATTTTCACTCTTTACTTTTCGTAAAAGAGAGTGTTAATTTAATTCTTTTTATATATTTTTTTAAAAAATTATTTTTGCAAGATTGGACATTATTTTCACTCTTTACCTTTCGTAAAACAGAGTGTTAATTTTATACTTTTTATATTTCATGCTTTGCAAAACAGTAGAAAAAAATCTAGTTAATAAATTGACCTTCAAAACATCTAAAATATATCTAAAATATTATATTTTATAAATAAATATAGCAATATGACAATTTTTATAAAATAGTATTACATCATTACAATTAACTGTACTACATCATTAAACTTGTTAGTATTACATTTTGTTATAAAAGAATTCATGAAAATATTTAAAATAATACTACTGAATTGCATTGCATTCAAAAGTTACACTCAGCTCAACTATACATTCCAATCTTTTTTTTTCACTTTAACTACTATCAAATTAATCATTGGAACATCCTTGTCCTCTTCTTCTCTAACCACATTATCCACCACTTCATCATCATCATTCTTTGACAGTCTTCTTACTCATTTATTGTCATTATTTTTGCCACCATTGCTGTCAGCTTCTCTCCATAGTGTCACACATAAAGACACACAATATTATGTTATAAAGAATACAATACGACTTAAAATTCAATGTATAGAACTACACTATCACATGTTAATGCATACAATATTACATTATAAGCCAAACAATGTTATATCATAAGACAAATAATATTACATCTTAAACACAGAGTAAGGCAAACAATTACATTATGTAATAATTTGGTTCCGGTTAAAATTCATACTCAACAATCATAAGTGTTTTCCACTTTGATTTCAAATAAGAAACTGAAGCAGTATTACAAGCAAAATAAAACAATATTACATAAAAAAAATTAACAGTATTGCATTCAAAACATATCTCGTTCCACCAAAATTTACAGGAATATGCTGAACATATCAATATTAGATCCTAAAGTACTAAATTAACAATATAACAAAGATCCCCACGTCTTTTCGTTTCAAATTCTATATACCTATTTAGTATTATTGGTCAAATGAAACCTACAAACAGTTCTCGTCATTTGACCAACTAACAAAGAATTTGCTTCCCCATGATTAATAGATATAACACAACTCTTCACACAAACATTACGTATTGTGCTGGTTATAGAGTAGAAAACAATAATTTTTATCATCATAAATTATGATCAATTGATGATCAGAGTGGTGTGAAAATTGATAAAAATTGCCTGTCATTTATTTACCTGAATGTGATCTCTAAGAATTTCTCTAAATGTTAGGTAACTGGATTCCTGTAATAAATCATAAAACTGCTATTATGAAATGAATCCATAAGTTTATATCTTAAACTTGCTCTCAGGAAATAAACTTGTCAGATTATCAATATATTTTTATCTTATATCACTCTATATTTTATCAAGCTACATCAATGAGGCATTTCGTTGAACAGTTGAAGTGCGCTCTATAGAGTTATCAATTGTAATAGGAATATAGCAGAACTAATATAGAGTTGAGAGACTCCGTAAGACAATGAGAATCAAATGTAAATTACAATTTTTAGTTGAGACCAACAGAGGACTTCACAACAGGTTAGTTGAGAACAATATAATTCAATGTGCAAAGTTTTTTAAGGTAGCATACCTTTTACAAACTGTAAGATAAATGCAAGAATTACTGGGAGAATTGTTATACAAAGTATCACAATTTTAGTGATTTCAGAAGAATAACACATAAAACCAAACACTTTTAGAAAAGTGATACTTCGTAGCTCAACAATATTATATCATATACCAACAATATCATTTCATATACCAAACAGTATCACTTTGAAAAAGAGTTCACTTGAGCTCCCAAGAGACCTACTCGTAGCACTACTACACATTTAAGCTTGCAAAGCTCCACTTGGACAACCCTTTTTAAAAGAGCTCTCCAAAAGAGAGCTTGGAGAGCGATTTTTATAAAAAAAATTTAAAAAAAATTAGAGAGCGGTTCAAAACCGCTCTCCAAGAACAATTCTTGGAGAGCGGTTAAGAACCGCTGTGCAAGTCACTTAGAGAGCGGTTTAGAACCGCTGTCCAAGGTAAAGATTGGACAGCGGTTCATAACCGCTCTCCAATCCCCGAAACCCTTATACCCAACCGCGTCTTCAGCCTAATTTCCTCATTTTTTCACAGACGCGTCCAGCCTCCTCCTCCATTTCTCTCCTCCTAAACCTCGCGCCGTCACCCTCCTCCTCGTCTCGTGCCATTGGCATCGCCCTCCTCCTCCATTTCTCTCCTCCTAAATCTTGCGCCGTCGCCCTCCTCCTCCCCCTCCCCTACCGCCGCCGCCGTCGTCCTCCGCCTAGGTATTTTTTTTTATATATATATATATCTATATTAGTATATATATATATGTATGTATGTGTATATATATATATATATTAGGATTAATTGTTGTTATTGTTAGAATAATTAGCTTGGCTTGGTTTTGAATTGTTGTTATATGTTAGGATTAATTGTTGTTAGTGTTAGAATAATTGGTTTGGCTTGGTTTTAATTGTTGTTAGTGTTAATTGACTTGGCTTGGCTTGATTTTAATTGTTATTATATGTTAGGATTAATTGTTGTTTGACTTGGTTTAGCTAATTTGTGATTTTTTATGCTAATTTAGAGATGAATTTCATGATGCACTCCAAGTGTTTGATCAAATGCATGTGTGTATGATTTAAACATAAATTAAGATTGAGATATATTTTTGAATTGGTTGGTGATTTTTTATGCTAATTTAGAGATGAATTTCATGATGCACTTCAAGTGTTTGATCAAATGCATGTGTGTAGGATTTAAGCATAAATTAGGATTGAGATATATTTTTGAGTTGGTTGGTGATTTTTTATGCTAATTTAGAGATGAATTTCATGATGCACTCCAAGTGTTTGATCAAATGCATGGTTGTAGGATTTAAGCATAAATTAGGATTGAGATATATTTTTGAGTTGGTTGGTGATTTTTTATGTTAATTTAGAGATGCATTTCGTGATGCATTCCAAGTGTTTGATCAAATACATGTGTGTAGGATTTAGGCATAAATTAGGATTGTGATATATTTTTGAGTTGGGATACAAATAAAGAATAGGTAATATAAGTAAAAACGTAGGTTTCATTAGCAACAAATTATGTTAGGTTTTATATGCATAAATTTACTTATCTTGGGGTGTTGCAATCATATTGTCTTTTCTAGTTCTATATGGATCGAAAGTGGGTTCGAGCAGATCGCTTATCAGAGGAGTATAGGATTGAGGTGGAAGAGTTTTGTAATCATGCAATTAGACACTGCACCGACCATCGGTACATTCCATGTCCTTGTTGGAAATGTATGAATGGAAAAACTGTTAGTGGTCGAGAAAATTTGTTCGTCCACTTGATGATTCACGGTATTGATAAAGCATATACCGTTTGGACATCTCATGGTGAGACAAGAGATAGATGTAGCTCAAGCAACCTAGGAACTGACTTTAGGTTTGAAGATCGATGGATCTGGATATTTTTTCGATGATGTCTGCGATTGTTGATACATCGAGTGGGGATGACGGTGATCTGCGAGATCACCCTTATATGTCAGAGAAGTTAAGAGATTCTGCTGGATTACCACTGTGGCCCGGGTGTGAGAAGGCAACAAAACTGTCAGCTATGTTGATATTGTTCAACCTAAAAGCAGCTCACCAGTTGTCCGTCGATTAGCTTCACAAGTCTGTTTAAGCGATTAGTGGTCTATTGCCTGATGAAAATGTACTGCCTACGAGAGCATATGATGCTAAACAAATGCTCAAGTCCATCGGATTAACACATCAGAAAATTCATGCTTGTCCGGGTGATTGTATCTTATTTCGGAAGGAGTATGAATGTCCCAAGTGTGGGGAGAAGCGATATAAGAAAAATAAATCTCCTGCGAAGGTGATGTGGTACTTTCCGATAATACCAAGATTCAGGAGAATGTATAGTAGCGTTGTGGATGCTAGAAATTTAACTTGGCATCATGATGATAGGATCAAAGATGGAATGCTAAGACACCCTGCTGATTCAACCCAGTGGAAGACATTCGATGTCAGACATCTAGAGTTTGGCAACGAGCCACGACACTTGCGTCTTGCACTCTCAACTGACGGAATGAATCCATTCGGTATCCAAAGTACCAACCACAAAGATACATGGCGGTAATCTTTGTTAGTTTATAATCTTTCACCCGAGTTGTGCATGAAGCGCACTTACATGATGTTGTCTATGTTGATATCAGGACCCAAACAACCTGGTAACGACATAGATGTAAATCTGACTCCTTTGATAGGGGACTTGAAGCTCCTGCGGGATGAGGGTATCGATGTGTACGATGCTTGTAGAAAGGAGAATTTCAAGTTGAAGGCCATGCTATTTGGAACTGTCAATGACTTTCCCGCTTACGGGAATCTATCTGGATATAGTGTGAAGGGGGCCGATGCATGTCCTTGTTGTACCAAGCAGACACATCACATTCGCTTGAGTCACTGTAGGAAGACTGTTTATATGGGACATAGGAGGTGGTTGGACCCAACGCATAAGTACAGAACAATGGCCGATGCATTCGATGGCACAATCGAGACAGGTGAAGCACCACGTTTATTGTCAGGTTCGGATGTATTGAATGAGATGAAGAATATCGACACACAGTACGGAAAGAGCTTCGCAAAGAGTGTCCCCACTAGCGGTTGGAAGAAGAAATCAATTTTCTTTCAATTACCCTATTGGAAAGAGTTGTATGTTAGACACTTCATTGATCTAATGCACGTTGAGAAGAACGTTTGTGCCAGCTTGCTCAATACTCTCCTAGCTGATAAGAAGTCCAAGGATGGTTACAATGCAAGAATGAATATGATTGATATGGGAATAAGAGCAGAACTATATACATCTAACTATATTGATTAATTGATCGTTGTTTGCAGTTTGTCTATGATCGTCCGGTCAAGTCTTACTCCAAACAAAGAATGAACAAATGGAAAATGGATTGGACAGGGTACCTTTACAATCGATTCTTGTATAATTATAGATAGAGTGAGATAACTTTTGGTAGCATATTACTTATATATATATATATATATATATATATATATATATATATATATATATATATATATATTTGTATTGATATACTTCATGCATGTTTTAATTTGTTGTATTGGACGGATATTTATTTCATGATATGTGTATGCGTTTATTAATTTATTTGATGTTTTGGTATTAATTGGAAGTACGTATATATATTATCGTGTGGTATAAAATTTGGTTTTTAGTTTTGATTTTGGTTTTGATTTTATATAAATAGAATTTTAAAAATATAAATTAAAATAAAAACCGTTGTCCAAGTGTATTAATAAATATATATATAAAAAAAGGGTTAAGCTCTCCAAGTGAAAATTCTTGGAGAACGGTTACAAACCGCTCTCTAAGTTTTACACTTGCAATGCGGTTGAAAACCGCTGTTGTCAAAATCTTGATATCTTGGACAACGGTTTTTATCGGATTGTCCAAGCTTGGAGAGTTGCATCTTGGAGAAATTGTTATAACCGCTCTCCAAGGTCATTTTTAACAGCTCTCCAAGCCCAAATCTGTATTAGTGTAGGAAGCCAAGTAAATAAGTAATCCCCAATTATACCACCTACAACAGACCCTGTTATCATAAATAAAAGTCACACATAGACACAAGGATTCAGAAAATCAAAGGTTAATCAACAGGAAGATTCAACAATATAATCATGACTAGAAATTAACAATACTGGCTCAAAAGTCAAACCAAAAGATCCAAAGCCCTAAACGCAGAAACAAGTAAATCAGAAAACTCACATAAGCAAAAGAATGGCCGTGAAGCATCGAATCAATCTCTTTCAACACAAAGCCCAAAGTCCTCCCATGAATCTGCTTCAAAACGAGACAAGCTGAAACTGTGGAGAATTTTGAAAGAGAGATGCAAGCTAATGCATGGAAATAAAAAGAACAACTTTATTTTATCCATGCAACCAACTGGACGACATCTCTACTGGAAAACTATCATAGAGCAAGACAAAGTTAATGCCCACAAATACAATCAAATGCACCTGATCTTATTTGTGGATGCAACCTTCAAAGAGGAAATTAAGTTGGGAATTAATTTGTTGTTGGTTTTGTTTTGTGATGGTAGATCTAGACCCGGTGTTACCAGCAGGCTCCTGGTCTGATCCTAAATTTACAAATAGGTGGTATACGGATTTTCTCCGACTCTACTGACGCAACACTAGCTCTTACGAAGAAAGATGCATGATTATATGGGACTGAAAGATGCATAATAATAATATATCATATATTTTATTACATAATTTAAATGTATTAATACTCGATTTTTTATTTTTATTTTTGAAACTGCAAGGCGCCTAATATCCCACCACCTCTCCCAGCCCCTATGTTATTACATCTCCCATAGACAACTTGTTGTTTCTTTGTATTATTATTCTGAGGAACAACTTTCCACCAAAAATTTCTTAACATCTAACAAATCGAGTATAACACATTTGTACACAATTAGAAGCTACCTATGCCTCCTCCAGCATTTTTCCTAGTTGGTTCTTTTTACTCAAGCACCCTGAACCCATGAGCGACTTTATCCACACTTGATCCGACTGTACTGCCTCATCGTCCTCATTTCTATGCCAACACCAGAATGCGTGAGTCGAGTTCACTACCTTGAGCATACCATGCCCAAAACTTGCTTCCCGGAAGTCCGACCACTCGGGCTTCGGATCCTCGTACCTGCCCATCAATTCATTCCATCTTATAAACTAATCGTATAGGTGCAATTTTCATAAAAGTTTGACTCCTTCACAAAGAAAACTGAAATAGATAGTGAGAAGTATTAGTTTGTATGAAGAAAGGTATTAGTTCATGCAAAAGAAAGTATTAGTTTGTAGACTGAACAATACTGGCATTTCTTCAATACAACTAACACTTTTCATCACATGAATTGATACTTTTCTTCACATGAACTAATATTTTTGACTTTTTTTTCTATGATTCGCGGAAAAAATATAGAGAAACAGTTTGGTTGAATTTTTTTTAGTCAAAATTGCAACAATTTGCACAGTGCAACTGATGTGTCAGACTTAATTAAGATAATATAAACACTTACCCATTTGATAAACCTTCTCTATTTCCACCATCACCAATAGTTTTGTACCTAGGTTTTTGTCCAAAAAAATTGGATTATTTGTATGATTCTTTTATAGGATATAATATTTAAATTGATTAGTCCAATCATGGACGAATCCATGAAAACTTTCATGACGGGAGCACAAAAATAAATAATATAACAAGTAGATTTTCCTGTATACACTGGTTCACGTGCATTCTATTTTTTTTAATGTCACGATTATGCATATACAGTTATACATTATTACTATCTTAAAAAATATTTGAATTTTTAAATAGTGATGGTGCATATACCTAACAGATCTACAAATGTTTTTAGATGAAATATTTGCACTGTTAACTAATTATAACACGATACTGGGTTGGTTGTGGTGAAGCTCGGTAACCATATTTTTAAAAGAAAATACTAATCGAGACTACCTTAGGACAAAGAGTGTTGATTTCGGGAATAACATTGTCATCATCAGATAGTAAACTCTCTTTAACATTTTAAAAAGATAATTTTGACTAATGATATCTTATGGTGTAATCATTAATAAAAATTATACACAATTATTAAAAATCTTGGACTTTTTTAAGGAGATTAATTTCAATCATGGGTAGTTATATGTTATCATGTTCAGAGTAACTAAATGGGACAATTTGAAAATTTTAAAATGCAATGGGAATTGGGAAGACAATAATAGGTGACAATCAAAGTGGTTTAGAAGGAAATAATTTAAAACTATAAAAAAAAATACCTTTAAAGTTGCATTATTTAACATTGTAAATTTTTTAAGCAGATGGAACCCACACATTTTCAATGCCTGATTGCAAAAGCAAAATATGTTCATAAATTGTGTGTTGCGTCTAAATAAAAAATATATGTATATATATATTTAAAAAAATTAAAAAAAGATTCTTATTATTATTATAAGTAAAAATAATTTTTTTATAATTTATTTAACATAAAAATGAATACATTTTATATTATGTTCATTTTACTCTCACAAACCGTGCAACGCATGAGTGATATACTAGTATCAAGATAATAACAAATACTTTTATGCACAAATTTTACCGTGCAATTCAAGTGCATTTTGAAATGGTACTAGTTGATTAACTAAATATATTAGTTGATCAGTGTTAATTGTTTTCACGAAATTATTTCACTTATTTTCACAGAATAGTATTAATTGTGCCCTTGTAGCAAGGTCTTAACTGATGCACCTAGGTTTTTGTCCAAAAAAATTGGGTTAAAAACATTTTGTCCTTTAGTTTTGTATTTTGCAAATCGTCTCAAAATAGTAAAAAAAAAAGTAAATTTTATCCTGTAACTTTGTACATTGCTCAACTTACGTTCAATTTTTGCCTCACATTTTCACAAATATCGTCCCAAGTCACGTGCCAATAAAATGGGACATAAAATGAGCATTGTATAAAGTTACGGGACTAAAATTAATTTTCAACTCTCTTGGTACGATTTGCGAAAAAAAGTGAAAGTTACGGGACCAAAAATGTCCTTTTAACTCAAGAAAATAGATGTCCAACCAACATACCTTCAACCACTTGTACTAATCAGAATCCACACCATAATCAGCATACGAACCAAGCATGAGAATATGAACTCCCGCCACATCAAACGAGTAAGATAGGTTCGAACTCGACCCGCTCTCGTTGTACGGCATCTTCCATCTCGAATTAAAGGCCAAAAAGCTCTGTTTCACCACGGGCACATACTCCTTATCATGGTTACAATTCGTCACCATCCACGGCCGTGCACTCGCGAGCGGCTGCACCAGCTCGCCAAACGTGTCCCACCGGGGCTGTAAGAAGTCGGCGTACGACAGGTCACCGGGCAGCAAGGACGTCGTGCTCGTCCGCCTGGATGTGGTCCAGAGTCGACTTTGTCCACCCGGTTTGGCCTAAATCACCTGCCACCACGAAATTGATGGGGAATTGAGACGGCGGTGTCTTGAGGCTGAACTCGGGGCCGTCTCTGCCACACCTGCAGGGACATATTCGGGATTTCGTCCCGGGGGTGAGATTTTCCATTGAGTGAGGACGGAAAATTTTTAATATTCCAAGGAGGGCGAAATGACAAAATTTTACGATTTTAAAGCATAAATATAAAAAAATCTACATATATAGTACAAAAATTTTAAATTCCAAGGGGGGCGACTACCACCCGACGGCCCCCTAGATCCATCCCTGCACACCTGTAGTAGTAGACGGTGTTGTCTTTGAGTGGGCCGATGACGGTGTGGTGAATTGTACCAGAGTGGTACACTAGGAACCTGTAACGAGTGGTCTCTCCTTCTGCTTTGGAGGTGTAGTTTTTGGAGGACTTTCGGTATTCAACGAGGGGTAGAGAAAACTTGTCACTGGCTATCCACGTGACCCGCATGTGATTAGCTCCGGCCAAGGAGACGTGAACCTGCGGAAACATCATTGTGCGATCAGGGGATTAAATCCAAAATGGTCCCATAATTTATTACCTTTTTTTAAATGGTCCCAAGAAAGTTTGACTAACAAAGTTAGTTCCAATTTTTTTCGAATTGTACAATTTTAGCCCCAAAATTCGCCGGCAGTTCTGAACGACACGAAATCCTAGTTTTCACACCGCAGCGGAGCAGACGAAGATATGGTGTTTGCGTAGGAAAGGAGCAGACGAATATATAGTTTCCACGCCGTACAACAGCGTGATGCTACTAGCAATAAATTAGGGTTTTCACACTTCGAAGAGATTTGGGGAAGAAGATGCCTGAGACCGGTGAATGGACAACACAATTTTTTTGGGGTGTTAATTTGGAGAAGACAATTTTTGTGTTTTCTGGAAATTTTGCTAGAAGACTATTTTTTGGATTTTTGGGCAAGACAAATTTTTGGGAATTTTGGGGAAGATGATTCATTGACAACATTAATATATTGATTTAGTTTATTATTTAGGAATGACGTGGAATTAAAAAAAAGAAATTTATCTTTAAAAAGAAATGTAAATTATTAATATTAACCCAGTCAGCAAATCCCGTCGGAGTTGAAGGCGCACATGAGTTGCGTGTGACATGAAGTTGTACAATTTAAAAAAAAAATGGGACTAATTTTGTTAGTCAAACTTTCTTGGGACCATTTAAAAAAATGTGATAAGTTATGAGATCAATTTGAATTTAATCTCGTACGATTAGAATTAAATTTATCTATATATTGTATGCGATCATATGATGGGATATTTTTTTTAGAATTATTGAAGAACAATATATTTTCAATTTGACAAATGTAGGCCATAAAAAAAAATCGCAAATTTAGGCCCATAAAAATTTTGTTTTCGCTTTGGGTCAATTAAGAAAAATCAACACTTTAGAAATATGTCCGTAAAAAAATATTGACCTAAATATGCGAAAACTAAAAAATTAAAGGCCTGAATTTGATAAATAAAAATAATTTAATGGCCTACACTTGTCAAATCGAAAGAATGGTGTTCTCCCATAAGGTTCTAATAAACATTATTCTTGATCATGATCTATCAAGATTTGATATCTCTCCATGTATAACTGAATCATAATAGATTACATGATAAATTCTTTTGTTAACTAAATAATATGTATTTTACTCATTTAATTACCACTATCTTTATTTTAACTAACTTACAATTTGGCACATAATTTACACTGTATATGCTCCTCAAGTTAATTAATATCACAAGAACTCAATTTTTCTCCATTAACAAAAATATGCTAACCTGTTGAGGAAATCCAGCAGGTTTAGAGATTTTCGGGAAATGAAGCAATTCTCGAGGCAACGGCCTAACGTAATCACCAGTGGCACCAATTGCCATTTGCCGCCACCACCACTACCATCATCATCCGTAATCATCAATTATTCTCAAGCAGTAGGCTACCAATTGCCTAGATGATGTTTATAGTGTTTACTTATATATGGCTTATTTATATAGAGATCCTAAGCAGAATCCCTTTAATAATGTTGGATTTTGCGTACTTCATTTGGAAATATTCAATAAAGTGTGTGATTCTGGCTGCATTTTGGTTGGAGAAAACCAACATACTTTTTAATAGTGTCTGATTTGAATTCTTTATGTGGAAATAATCTTTAAAGTGGTTGTGATTCTGGTTGCATAATTGGGTTGGGTGGTCTTTATTGAGTTGGCCTTATTATCAGAATAATCATCCAGGGTTCTCATTCCTGCTGAACTTGAAGTGCAAATAACTGTTTCTCAGTTTGGGATGATCAGGTCTTTTGTCCAAAGAAGATAGAGTCTGTTGAAGAAAAGATGCCAATTCAGCTGATAAATCCGGCTATTCAGACTGAAGTATTGGAGTCTGTTGTGTTGTGCCTATAGTTATTCAACAAACTGTAGATGTGGAGACCAGATTGGTGAAGATTGAGGATATCATTCCCACTGTGACAGTTGCCTTGACTGAAGTCAAGCTCTAAGTAATATGCAATGCTGAAGAGGTAAAAACTCTGACTTCATATGTGACTAAACTTTCAGATGTTCAATCTTCTATGAGTTTGCAGTTCTCATTGCTTTCACAAGAAGTTAAAGAGCTTGTGGACAAACTCTGAAAGAAAGAACAGCTAAGCAACTATAGAATGACGCTGAAGAGAAGTGTCATCCTTACATCTGCAATTCAAGACATCAGCTTAGGCATCTTGCCCAAAGCTAATGAAATGTTGAAAGTCAAATTTCTAAATGCCATATCTGACATAAATGTCCCCCTACCTGATCAGACTAGCATTATGTGATAACACTGAGGAGGCTTGATGATGAACATGTTCACATTAAATCTGAATTTAGAGTCATGAACCAACAACAATTTCAACTAAGTGTGTCTCTTAAACAAAATCGTGGCACCTAAAGTGGGATTTAAATCGAAATGGTCCCGTAACTTTGCACATTTATTGAAAATGTCCCGTATATATCACATGTTTCAATTTAGTCCCGCATGTTTTCAATTTGTGCCGATTTAGTCCCAAATAGCCGGAAGAGAGACAAGAATGCAAAGAAAAGAGGCGAGCAAGGCTGCTGAAGTCAAGGCTCCTGAGGTCAAAGTCCCTACAAAGAAGAAATGAATTGCCTTCAAATTGGTTAAACACATAGAAAGAAGATGATTGTTGTAGCCAAGACTGCTGCACCGAAAGCAAAAGCCACAGAGGTCAAGTCTAATGAGCTAGAGAAGATAGCAGATAAGTTCAAACAAAAGGAAACTGATTTGTGATTTTGAAGAAGAAGAGCTTTGATGTCAAGTAAGTCAGCCCTTGAAGTTGTCCCTCTAAGTCAGAAACCCACTGAAGCTGAAAGGACTGAGAGTTGTTTGCTAAGTGGTTTAAAGTTTATGATGTTGAAGAAGCAGGGGGAACTTAAGGTAGAAAGAAAGGCTGAACAAATTAGCAGAGATCAAGAGACAAGATGACTTTGATTTCAAGCAAGACTCAAGAAAATACAGGAGTTTCTTTCAGAGATTCAAGCTAGAAAGAAAAAGACCATGAAGCCAATGCCGAGTGGACAACACCAAAGCAGACTATTATGCTGAATGAAAAATGGGAAACTGCTAAGAGGTAGTTTTCCTATAGCTAGTATACAGCTCAAGCCTATGGAAATGTTGATCCAAATGAGACATTTCTTCAATACATTTGTGATTATTATTCGTATGAAATGGTTCAGTAGTCTAAGATATTTTTAAAGTGCAGGTTTTGTGTTGAAAACTCTACTACCTATAAAATATAGACATCCATTTTATGATAATGGAATGGTGAATGAGGCTGCAATTCTCAAAGAGTATGATGTGATTTTTCATGAAGATTAATCGACTGACAACACACCTAAAGACATCCAAAAGAAGGAAGAATTGAAGAAAAGATTGTTTGGAATGTTTGGACTTGTTCCACCAAAAGACTAAAATCTTTTTAAACGTAATTTCTTATTTTTCCAGTAGATTAGGATAATATTTGTATCCCATACTCAAAGTTCTATTAATGAATATCTACTGATGTTATTGTGCCCAAATATAATATCTCAAAATCAGAGTCGTGCCTTTCATGAGTCGGATGAGTCGTCCGACTTAGGCCTGAAAATTTTGTCGATTTTTAGGGGCCCAGAATTCTATGTGCATATATATATATAAGATATTATATATTTATACTTGTAAAAAGTATTAATGTATTGTGAAATGTTCTAGTGGAATGACAAGTACTTTATTCTATTTTATCGAGAGTTCGAGTCCTACCTTTTCCAAATCCTTAATTTATTTTTGGGCCCATGCTTTATCCAAAATAAATAATTTAAGCATCACAAGTCCACAACTATTTTAGTTTAAGTCCCACATTTTGTAAAATCTTAATTTATTTTTGAGTCCATGCTTCTAACATAAATAATTTAAGCACCACAAGTCCACAACTATTTTAATTTAATTTTTTAAATATATGACATACACATAATTAAATCTATCCTAATTTTCTTGGTATAAAATTTGGTCAAATAAATTTTATTTCGAAATAATTATCATTTTTGCTATATTTTTGCAATTCTCACTATTAATTTTACGGTAAAAATCAATTTATTATGAAAAATACATATTCCTTTCAAAATCTCTTTCCTCTCTTTTATTTTCATTGGAAGAAAAAATTATCAAAATTTTATATTTCTTATTTTTATACAAATCTCAAAGTAACAAACAATTAATGTGAAACGAGAAAATAATGCATACTCATAATAAAATATTTGCAAATTCTTCATTTCATATTAAGTTGTCATTAGTTATTATTCAATTTTTAAATAATGAAGTCAATTTGTATAATTTTTTAGTTCATATATGAGGGGGTCGAATTTTAAATCGACTTAGGCTCTAGAATTTCTAGGATCGGCCTGCTCAAAATCTATTTTGGCATTTTGATATTTTATATATTATGCTAATCAATCTTGTGTTTGCATCTTATAAACTAAGAGCCTAAATCTTTGTTTAAAATATTTGTAACAAGAAATATTTTGACATCATAAAAAAGGGGGAAATTGTTGGGATATGAATGATTATGAGTGAATATGCTTGTATTTGTGCCTTAGATTGATCAAAGTATTACTTAATACTTTGCATGATAAAAACTCGTATGAGACGGTCTCATATATGAAACGAAGTACATTCTATCACAAATCAACACCCATCCCTTCCAAGTGTTAAAACGGCATGCCTAAATTATGATCCGTCTCACTGTGAGACCTTCTCATACAAGTGTGCCTCTACTTGCATAGATTAATGAGGGGAAAGTGGCTATGTTTCTTCAACATTGACAAAAGCTCGTGTTTACCCATTTTTGTAGGAAAACAGGTGAAAATTCTCAAAGGGGAACACAAGTTTATCGGGAGGAAGCCAACGGAAAACATCTTAAGTGTCGGGTCAAAAACGATGAAAATTGGGACTACAAAATAAAGAGTAAGTGAAGTTCTAAAAAAAGTTGGGTCCAAGTTATTAGAGAACTATATACAAAAGAATTAATTAATCACTTCTTTACAAGTTTGAGCTTTTAGATAAGATGAAATTGTTGGGGTTATACTGGAAAATATGTTTTTACTTTGTCTAACAGACTGAATCTTTAGCTTATTTACTGAGAATAAATTTTTTATCACTATTGCTTTAAATATGAATTAATGTTAATAATTTATTGCAAACCGTTCAATATTAGAACGAGTTACATTGTAGTTAATGTGGTGATATCATATCACAGAAGATCACATTAACAATTCCTTGTAAATAAATACATATTCACAACGTAGATGAAATTAAACACTCTATTGGTAGAGGTTGATGTGTAAGGCTTAGGTTGACTTGTCTTGACAAATAGATTACACTAGTGCATAATGATGCGCTCAAGCGGACCTATAGAGAGGATAAATTCTTCCATACTAACTTACGAGATGAAGAATTAAACTTCAGTGATTATTGATTTCTTAATCTCTGTCCCTTAAATAGGATTGTGTGTAATAAATATTTATTGCTTTGATCTATGTTGGGTAGAGAATCATAAAGATTCAATACTTTGTATTTTGGGCAATATTATTAGTTACATGACAATTGCTAAGATTTAATACAGAGAATAGTGTGCTTGGAAAGTCTTGCATGATTAGGCCCCTTGGAGGACTCAGAAGTTTTATCATATCAAATCTTGCAAGTGGATTAATTTTCGGTATGGATAATAATGTTGAGATGTCCTTCCTCCAATGAATAAGATACTAATTAATATAAAGATTTTCAGTGGCTTAATTAATTAATGGACAAAATAATCTTAAACACGGGAAATAATAATTGAGAGTTGTATTATCGTAATATGGATTAAGATAGATAGTGCAATATTAATTTTATAGTGGAATAAATTAATATTAATGAGCTGGATAAATATTGTAGCTCAATATTTTAATTCAGAGCCTATTAGGAGGTCCAATATTAATTCTCCTAAAGACCCTTCAGGTAGCCTAACATAAGTCCATTAACGAAAAGATGATTAAAATAAAAGAAATAATTTTGTTGCCCAAGTATTTAATTTTTTCGAAAAAAAAAAGGAAAAAGAAGAAAGTGATTTTCTTGAAAAGATTTTATGGCAAGAAGATAAGTTTTCTTGAAAAACAAAATTATCTCATAAATTCAAGAATCTTTGACTTTAACTTTTTCTTATGTGATTTTCGAAAATATTTATAAAATAAGAAAGAAGATTTTTGTGGATAATTATTTATGGGAAAGAGAATATATAGATATATTCAAGATTACTTCTTGGACAAGAAACAAAGATCTTCCCACCAGTTGGATCGGGAACCGGCCGGCAAATCAGTTAAAAACATGCCTAAAAACCGGTTTTAAGGTTGAACCGATTTGAACCTGTTAAAACCGGAAAAAACCGGTTCAACCGGCCAACCGGAAAAAACCGATTTCCCATTTTTTTTTATTAATTAATTAATTTATATTTTATTAGTTTACTTTCTTTTCGCTGTTTCTCAGCGTTAAAATTGAAATTACAAAATTGAATCTCAAAAACCTTGTTCGCGTAACTCTTCCTCAACTTTCCACCACACCATCGCCACGCGCCGCCCCACCGCACGCTGCTATTACCGCTGCCCGCTGCACATCGCAGCCTCGTCGCTACCCCAGTTCCTATCTCGCCGGCGACTTCTCCTTTTTCTCTAACAGGCGAATAAGCAATATTATAAAGGAAAAGGAAAAAGAGTGTGGGCCCAAAAGTGACCCGAACAAGAAGAGAGTGTCTATGGTCCAAAAGTGACCATATAACCAAAGGTACATAAAAAATCATGAAACTAGACGTCTAGCTAGCAGCCGTAGTTCCAGCATCTAAGGCATCTTGTTTCCTCTTTGCTTTTAGGCGTGTGTTGTATTCCTGTCTTCTCCTGTTATCTTCCGTTCGGGCCCTTTTTAGTTTTGCTTTGATCAACTTGCCCAAGGGATCTTTTGGAGACAACTTGCCTCCAGAGGCCTCAAAGTAGCGCTGCTCGGCTGGAGTTAGCACCATCTAATAATCTATGCCTATCGGAATTGTGTTCTCTATGTCAGACATCACTACCCCGAGATCATTCTCATTATCTTCATCTAGCATGTCTGACCATCTAACGGAGGTGGAAGAGGCCGTAGAATCCGAGTCCGAAGCTGAAGCACCCACTACCAGATTTTTGAAGGGGTTGGAGGTAGCAGGCTCAGGAGAAGCTGAAACTGCTCGAGATGGCGAAGTTTTATTTGACAATTGCCAGTCCTCATTCGTATTCTCTTGCTCGGGCAAGGTTGTGTCAGTTCGTGGAATCTGCCAATCCACTTGCCCTATGATCTTCTCATTTACAGAATCAATAACATCATAGTGAGGGGGCAAACCATTCTCCCCACGGTCCCGCGGTTCTGGGTCGTTTGACGTGCCAGAATTACCTGTTCAGTACGCTCTTTCCGATGTGTGGCAGGGGCTTCCGTTTGTTTTTTCTTGACCCAAGTCTTCTCCTTTGCAACCTTTTCCGGTCCATTTCGAGAGGGATGCTCATCGTGGACGTCTTTCTTACCATCTGAACCTCCATTAAAACGGCAGTTGTCTATAGAGTGTCCAACTACCTGACAATGTGTACAAAACTCCGGGTGCTGCTCGTAGCCCACTGAAGCAATCGAGCAGTGGCCTGACCTTTCATAAATAATCTTGTACTCTTTCTCTTTGCGAAGATCCAGCTCGATGAGGACCCTGGCATAGTGACACATGGTCCGATTACGTGTGTTTGCATCCATACTAACCACCGGACTAAGGGTTGAAGCAATTTGTTCGATAATAGGCAAGTAAAAATATTCCATAGGAAGTTCAAAGATTCGTACCCAAACATTAACGATAGGAGAGCTCACCTTATAAGGATTAAACTCTGGGACCCACTTCTGTAATTGGCAGGTACCGAACTCCATAGGCCAAGAGCGTGTCAATAGGATTCTATCCCTTTCTCACAAGTCCCCGAACTGAATATTAAAATAACCCTTACCTAACGATACCAGCTTCCAGACTCCCTTTACATGCCAAACTGTATCGAGAGAAGCTTTAAGTTCAATAACGGCATTGACTTCTCACCTGATTTGAGTAACATACGCCCGATAATAGAATCTTGAATTTCACGTACACCATATCTATGTATCGAGTCATCTATATTTACTGAGAGAGAGTCACCTTTCCTAACAGCATTCTTAATTGAAAGATCCACAGCGTTAGCAAAAGATTTGGTATTCAAGTTCAAAACGCCATCAGAGGGGGCAACAAAAGCGCCCATATTTAAATCATTTATCCCAGAATTTATACCAAAACCAGTAGCATGTTTCCCAGAATTCATACCAGCAGCTACCATACCAACATTCATGTTCTTATCCCCCAAAATACATGTTGCAACAGCCCTATTATCAGCACCAGCTCCCTTGTTTGGGTCTATCACAGTACCAAAACCAGAAACCTCAACCGGCTGCTGTAAATCAGCAATCAAATGCCCAGAAAATTTCGAAACACTAGGAACTACAATCCTATCAGTACCAGATGTCCCAGAAACTCCATTCAAATTCAAATTCCCCAGGTTCAAATTCGCAGTCCCAGAATTCCCCAACTTCAAATTCTTACTAGGAACGACACCAGAAAAAGCGGCAAACGAATTACCTGTATTAGCTCGAGGAACAGGGGCACCAAACGCCTCAGAAGGCGTGGGCGAAGCCGCGTTCGTCGTTTGAGCCTCGCGAGTACGGCCCAGGGCCGAATTCGAAGCAGACGCAAGAAAAAGACCCGATGTCGCCAGGTTAGGGCTTGGGCGAGTCAAGGCATTCGAGATATCCGTCGAATTGAGGCCCAATGTTTGCGAATTGCCCGCCGTTGCTACGAGCCCTGCGAGCGGAGCGAGCGTCGCAGCGAGCAGATGGGGGTTGTCAATGAGCCACGAAATCTTATGGAGAATCGTGGCCTTCTGGTCCGCGTTTAAGGCGGTGAGGGCCGCTAGCGCCGTATCGGCCATGGCCGGCGGTGGCGGCGAAGGGAAACGCCGAGAAACGTTAGTCTTATAACTTTGGATTAAGTTTATCTTCCTTTTCATTAATTTTAAATCAAAGCCGGATTTTGGTGTTTGATTTATTATGGTTAAGCAAAGATAGTTTGTGGTGTGGGACTATGTATTTCAATTTAATTGTCTCGTGACTCTTGTTTATATATTGAGAATTAATCTTAGGTAGGTGGATGGAATTGTGTAATAAATAGGCATTGTTTCAACATTTAATTCTTTCTAAGTTGAAGTAGTTAATTGCTCGTCAGAGAAAACCCGTCAAGGGGTTTGTGAATTTCTTTATCATATTTGTGGAAAAAAAAAAGACATCTTTCTGTAAAATTTCAAATTGGAAATATATTGCAAGTTGTTGTTATTTAATTTATAGAACAAAAGTATATGTCATTCAATAATTTGACTACCAATATAGTAATTCCTATTAAATATTCATAAGCATTCTTTAAGTTGTTTATAATTGCAAATTGTGATGAAAACACAAGTATTTGGTCTAAAAGTTTAGCCACTGTTGAGTTCCTAAATATATGCACTATATGGATTTTGGGACATGGTAGATATGATTTACTTTATTCTTAAATTTATATATTATCATTCTTTTGTTTTGATTATTAAATAGACATGATTCTCTTTTATTATTATTATGATTTATGAGTCAAATTTAAAATCTTATCACTATTATTTTAGATGGATTCCTCGTCAAGTAGTCAACAATCTAATGCTTCAATCAGTTCAACTCAATCATCAGTGTCAGTTCGAGCAAAAGCTGATCCAACTTGGGCTCATTTTAAAGAGAATACCATTGATGGGAAGAAAAGTTGGACTTATTTGCACTGCAACAATACTTGGAAAGGAAGGGAAATCAATAGGATGAAGAAACATGTAGCTGGTCGGAAGAGGGATATTATTGTTAGGGTTATACGTGAAAGTATATTTTTATTTTGTATAACAAACTGAATTTTACACATATTTACTAAGAATAAATCTTTTATCGCTGGTGCTTTAAATATGAATGAAAGTTAATTATTTATTGTACACCATTCAATATTAGTACATATTACATTGTAGTTAGTACATAATATTACATTTGAATTAATATGATTTATTCATGCTAGTAATAATTGTTTATTTAAATTTGTATTTAAATTACGCCTCGAATAGATCCGGGCAAATTGTTCCCCAACAATTGCCGCATGCAAAAAAGTATCTCATGATGTAAGATACTAAATGGAAGAATCATTGAAGGAGCTTGATGAAAAAAGCCAAGCTGCAAAATCAGTGGGAGATGATCTTTACGATATGGTTGAAGTTGAGGAAGAGTTGAATACTCTACAATTGCATACAAGAAAGGCTCTACTTGCAACATCAACAGGAAAAAGAAAACGAGATGAGAAAATGAGAAATTATTTTGCTCCAAGAACCACTCTAGGTGCACAACCTTCAATCAAAAGTGTTCTTGTAAGTAAAGAAGCATTGCATAATGTTGATATGGTTGTTGCTAGATTTTTCTACAATGATTGCATTCCTTTAAATGTTGTAAATTCTCCTTACTTTCAAAAAATGGTTTATGTTATTGCTTCTGTTGGTCCTGGTTATAAGTTACCTAAATGTAACCAATTGAGAGTAAATTTAATGGGGAACGCAAAAAAGGAAGTTCAATTGTTGGTTGATAGTTATCGAGCTAGTTGGGAAGAATTGGGTTGCACTATTATGGTTGATGGTTGGCAAGATAGATCAAATAGGCAACTTATAAATTTTATGGTTTATTGTAAGAAAGGAACAATATTTGTGAAATCAGTTGATGCTTCTGATATCGTGAAAGATGCAAACACTCTTTGTAATTTATTTGTGGAGTTAGTTGATTGAGTTGGAGCAAAGAATATTATTCATTTTGTGACTGAAAATGGAGCTAACTACAAAGCTGCTGGTGTCTTGCTTAATGATAAGTATCCTTCCATCAAATGGTTACATTGTGCTGCACATTGTTTAAATTTGTTACTTGGTGATATTGGCAAAATGGAGCTTGTTAGTGGTCTTGCAACAAGGGCATCTCTAGTGACAAAGTTTGTGTACAATCATGCATTCTTACTTGCTTGGTTGAAGAAAAGAGAAGGATGGACAGAGATTGTGAGTCGGGGACCAACTCAATTTGCTACAATATTTATTGTATTGAAAGGTATGCTTGAGCATCGACATGATTTGTAAGGTTTTTTTTACGAATAATACATTCAGAGAATCTCGATATATTATAAAGACAAAAAAGCAAGTGCAGTGTTGGCAGTAGTTCTTGATCCAAAATTTTGGAGTGATTGTACTATTGTAGTAGGTGTTGTTGCTCCACTTATACGTGTATTGCGTATAATGGATACTGATCGGAGGCCTTCTATTGGTTATGTTTATGACGGAATATATCGGGCAAAGAAGGCAATAAAGGAGATATTTTTGCATAAGAAAACATTGTACAAGCCCGTCACGAATATCATCAAGGCAAGGTGGGACAAACAACTTCGACGCGACATTCACGCTGCAGCTTATCTTTTGAACCCTGCTTTTGCATATGATAAGGAAAACATGTGCAAAAAGAAAGAAATAATGGATAGTTTTGTTGAGATGGTCACAACCTTGATTGGGGACAAAACTATTCAAAGGGAGTGCATTGATGAAGTGAGTATTTTTCAAGATAGGATATGAAGCTTTGGTCGATCACTTGCTTTGGAATCATCAAAGACTATGCATTGAGGTATGTGTTAATATACTTCAATTTTACATTTATAATATTATTTTGACTAATTTTCATATAACTTACTACTTTATTGTTGTATTTATAGATGATTGGTGGAAATTTTTTGGATGTAGTGCGCCAAACTTACAAAATTTGGCCACAAAGATATTGAGTCAAACTTCTTCTTCGGGATGTGAAAGGAATTGGAGTGTATTTGAAAGAATTCATACAAAGAAGAGAAATAAGTTGGAACATTCGAGATTCAATGATCTTGTGTTTATCCATTATAATTTACGTTTGCAAGAGAGGTATTAGTTCTTTCAAATTAATTTTTTATTGCTATAATTTATTCTTACAACTTATATTTTATCTTTTGTCATTAACTCATTTATTTTATCATTTATATGTAAAAAAGGATTTGTTATGATCCTATTGATTACGAAAGGATTGAGAAAACTAACTTTTGGGTTGTGGAAGAGGAAAATCATGCACCTATTATAGATGTTGATGAATTGAATAATATGCTTTATGGAAATGATGGCATTCCAATAATTGCTCCTGATGAAGGTACCTATTTTTAATACTTTAATTAATTTAAATGATTGATTTATTTCTTTGAACCCACTTGTGTCATTTGTAGATATGAATAAAGTTGAAAATGAAGTGCATCCTTTGTAAGGAATCAAGGAATGTAATGAGGAACGCATGGCGGCAAGAATGATTGAAAGATTGCATGTTGTTACAAATGAAATAGATGGTGAGAGGATATGATCAAAATTGTTTGAGAATTTAAAATTGTGTTGCTCATGACTCTTATTCAATTGTTTTGTTTATGACTGTGACTCTATTTTGTTATCTATCATTATGACTATGATCCTATTGTGTTTTTCCAGTATGGATATTAGAAGATTTTTTTTAAGTGTTGAATTATTATTTTTTTGATGTTATATAGGACATATTTAAAAAAAATATAGAACCGTCGATCCGACCGGTTGAACCGCCAACCGTCCGGTTCGTGTTGGGGTTATACTGGAAAGTATGCTTTTACTTTGTACAACGAAATTGAATTTTTCACTTATTTACTAAAAATAAATCTTTTATCACTGTTGCTTTAAATATGATTGAATGTTATATATATTTATTGCATAACTGTTCAAAATTAGTATGAGTTACATTGTAGTTAATGTGTTGATACCAGATCATAGAAGATCACATTAACAGTTCATTGTAAGTAAGTACAAATTCACAACCTAGATGGAAATGAACAATCAATTAGTAAAAGGTTGATCTGTAAGGCTCAGATTGACTTATCTTGACTAAGAGATTACACTAGTGCATTCTGATGCGCTGACGAGGACCTACAGAGAGGATAAATTCTTCTGTACTGATTTACGGGATGAAGAATTAGACCACAGTAGTTGTTGATTTCTTAATCCATGTCCCTTAAATAGGATTGTATGTAATTAATATTTATTGTTGTGATTTACGTTGGGTAGAGAATAAATGTGATTTAATACTTTGTATTTTGGGCTATATTATTAGTTACATGACAATTGCTAAGATTTAATATAGAGAATCGTGTGCAAGTGAGTCTTGTTTGATTTGTCCCCTTAGTGGGTACAGAAGTTTTATCATACCTAATTTTGCAAGTGGAATTAGTTTCCGGTAAGGATAATAATGTTGAGTTGTCCTTACTCCAAGGAAAAAAATATTAATTAATATAAAGATTTTCCAGTGGCTTAAATTAATTAATGGGCTAGATAATCTTAAACACGATAAATAATAACCGGAAGCCATATCACCGTAATATGGATTAAGATGGATAGTGCAATATTAATTTTATAGTGAAATAAATTAATAATGGGCTGAATAATATTGTGGCTCAATATTGATAATTCAGATCTCATTGGGAGGTCCAATCTTAATTCTTCTAAAGACCCCTCAAGTGTCCAATATAAGTCCAATTACTGAAAAGGTGATTAAAATAAAAGAAATATTTGTTGCCTAATTTTCCCGAATATTTTCAAAAATATGTAGAAAAGAAGAGAAAATATTTTCATGATTTTCTTGAAAATATTTTATCGAAAAAGATAAGTACTCTTGGAATACAATATTATCTTATAAATTCAAAAAATCCCAAATCTTGTTCTTTACTTGTTGATTTCGAAACTTGCAATGTAATAAAGAGGAAGAGATTTTATTGAGAGTTATTTATAGAAAATAGAATATATGAGATATATTCAAGATTGTGTCTTGAGAAGATACAAGAAAATTTCCCATGACCCATAATCTACTCAAAATTTCGCACCCCCTCTAGTATTATAAATAGGGGATGAATTTTTCATCCCCAACACAATTCCACGAGTTAGAAAAATTAGAAATCCACAAAGGTGGTGCAACAAATAATTTTATTTTTCCTTTGTTAAATTGTTCGTGATAATCTTCTACCAGATTATCGAGCAAGGACTTGGGGATACTTGAGAAGTAATTTTGGTTGGTTGTTCGAATCTTTTCCCGTTCTTCTCAAGGTTATCTCTCCGAAGGTAAGAATTCGCGTAAACTCCTAGAATTTTGCATGTTAGGATTTTATGTGAATTGTTTATATGCATGTTGATTGCTCATTGTTGGAATTATTATTTGAATTAAAATATGATTAATTTATCCTAGTAATAATTGTATTTAAATTTGTATTTAATTATCACCCCGAATAGATTCGGGCAAATCATTCCACAACAACTGGTATTAGAGCCTCGATTTCGGGCTCTGATCTTTAAATTGTAATATAAATTGTTGTTATTCATTAAAATTGAAATTGGATAGTAGAATTGCTAGATCATTTTTGCACGTATCCAATTGTCATGGTATTTGATGAATGTTTTAATTTACATGCATATAATTGTGGCTTTTAATTCGATTCGTTCGAATTTATTTTTCTCGTGAGAAAATCCATGAGTAGATTAAGATTTGTTTGATTTAATCAATGTAATAGATTAGTCTAGATCTAGGTTTATTTATTTTTTGTAAATAAATTATAACCGGATCGAAAACGAAGATGAAAACGAAGAATTAAAGACGTGCGACATGAACCCGGGCGTTTAGCCTCGGGCACGCACGCTGGCATACGACAAGACGCACGCGGGATTAAGCTGGACGGGCACGCGGGTGGATCTTGGCGAGAGAGCTGGGCGAGGCACTGCAGGCCGAAGGCCAAGGCACGCGCTTGCAGGCCGTGTCGGCCCAAGCGCTAGGCGCTGGACGATGGGCGACACAGGCAGAGGCCGAGCTGTAGGGCGACGGGCGCTGACGGGATGGCCGGTCCGAATGCAGGCGTGGGCTTAGGCGCACGCTGGAATCGTCCTGGGCTATGAGCAACCCGGTGTCGGACGTCATCCCAACCCTAGGTATTGGGGTTACACTGTAAAGTGTGCTTTTACTTTATATATAACCAAACTAAATTTCTTATTTATTTACTGAAATAAATTATTTATCACTGTTGCATTAAATATGATTGAATGTTATATATATTTACTGCATATCTGTTCATTAAATAGTACATGTTACATTGTAGTTATTGTGGTGATACCATGTCACAGAAGATCACATTAACAAATCCTTGTAAACAAGTACAAAATTCACAACCTAGATGGAAATGAACAATCCATCGTGAAAAGTTGAAGTGTAAGGCTCAGATTGACTTGTCTTGACCAAGAGATTACACTAGTACATTATGATGCGTTGAATAGGACCTACTGCGATGATAAACTCTTCAGTACTGAACATGGAAGAATTAGACCTCAGTGGTTCGTTATTTCTTAATCTTCGTTCCTTAAATAGGATCGTGTGAAATTAATAACTATTGCTTTGACTTATGTTGGGTAGAGAGTCATTGTGACTCGATACTTTATATCTTGAACAATATTATTAATCACACGACGATTGCTAAGATTTAATACGCAGAATCGTGTGCAAGTACGTCCTGCGTGATTTGTCCGCTTGGGAGGCTCAGAAGATTTATCATACCAAATCTTGCAAGCGGAATTAGTTTCCGGTGTGGATAATAATATTGAGCCATTCTTAAACCAAGGATAAAAGATATTAATTAATATAAAACTTTTCAGTGGCTTGAATTAATTAATGGACTAAGATAATCTTAAGCACGGGAAATAATAACCGGAAGTCATATTACAATAATATGGGTTAAGATGTGTTGTATCCTGTGTTATTTAATGCTGTTGGGATTATACTGGAAAGTATGTTTTTACTTTGTATAATCAAACTGAATTTCGGTCTTATTTACTGAAATAAATTGTTTATCACTGATGCTTTAAATATCATCGAATGTTACATATATTTACTGCATAACTGTTCAATAAATAGTACGTGTTACATTGTAGTTAATTTAGTGATACCAGATCACAGAAGATTAAATTAACAGTCCCTTATAACCAAAAGTACACCATTCACGACCTAGATGGAAATGAACAATCCATCGTGAAAGGTTGAAGTGTAAGGCTCAGATTGACTTGTCTTGACCAAGAGATTACACTAGTGCATGTCTAGTGCACTGAAGATGACCTACAGGAGGACAAATTCTTCAGAACTGAACTAGGAAGAATTAGACCTCAGTGGTTCGTAATTTCTTAATCTTCATCCCTTAAATAGGATCGCGTGTGGTTAGTAATTATTGCTTTGACTTATTACGGGTAGAGAATCAACGAGATTCAATACTTTATATCTTGGGCAATATTATTGGTCACATGCGATTGCTAAGATTTAATACGGAGAATCGTGTGCAAGTACGCTTGTTCGATTTGCCCCCTTGGGAGGTTCATAAGTTTTATCATACCAAATCTTGCAAGTGGAACTAGTTTCCGGTATGGATAATAATGTTGAATCGTTCCTTTACCAAGGATAAAAGATATTAATTAATGGAAAGCTATTTCAGTGACTTGAATTAATTAATGGGCTAGATAATCTTAAACACGGGAAATAATAACTGGGAGCCATATTGACTATAATATGGGTTAAGATGGATAGTGCAATATTAATTATGTAGTGGGATTAATTAATATTTATGGGCTTGAATAATATTGTGGCTCAATATTGATAATTCAAGATCCATTGGAAGGTCTAATCTTAATTCTCCTAAAGGCCCCTCAAGTAGCCCAACATAAAGTCCAATAACTGAAAAAATGTGTTTAAAAATAAAATAAATTTTGTTGCTATTTTTCCTCATTAATTTCGAAAAATATGAATAAAAGGGGAGAAAAATTTTCTTTGAAATTTGTTATAGAATGAAGATATGTATTCTTGGAATACAAGATTATCTCATTAAATTCAAGAAATCTCCCACTTGGTTATTTATATGAAGATTTCGAAAAATATAGAAAAAGAAGGAAAAGAAAGATTTTCTTGAAAAGATATTATGGAAGATATGTATTCTTGGAATACAAGAATATCTCATAAATTCAAGGAGATCCAAATCATGGAATCTTTATCCTTAAATTTTCGAAAATACCATAACAAAAGGAAGTTGGGATTTTTGTGGAATATTTTAAATATGGAGAAAAGAATATATTGGATATATTCAAGATTTCTTGAAGATCAAGAAAAAGATTTTCCCATCTTTATTTCCACCTAAAATTTCGACCAACCCCTCATTATAAATAGGGGATGAATGTTTCATCCCCAGGTGAACACGAAAATTAGTTTTTCGAAACAATATTAGCGTCGATAAAATATCAAATATTTTAAAACATCGACAGATTGTGTATTTTCGAAAAACCTCAATTGTGAGTGTACAATTCCATGTGCTGGAAAAATTAGTAAATCCACAAAGGTGGTGTAACAAATTTTATTTTCCCTTTTGTTAATTGTTCGCGAGCTTCCTTCCACCGGATTGAAGAGCAAGGACTAGAGAATACTTGGGAAGGCCTTTTGGTGTGTTTTTATCGACGAGACCATTGCTACCCCAAGAGGTTTGTTTACGCAAACCCGTAGCAATTCCGCATGCGTAGGATTTATGTGAACTGTTTATATGCATGATTTGTTGTTGAATTATTATTTGAATTAATATAGGATTAATTCATGCTAGTAATAATTGTTAGAATTAAATTTGTATTTAAATATTCATCCCGATTAGATCCGTGCAATTAATTCCCCAACAAATGCCGGATTAACAATATATCTATGAATGATATGTGCAATGTACGATCAAAGTGTAAATGAAGTGAAACAAAGGATTGGTGACCCGGTTCGTCTATGAATCAGACTACGTTCGGGGGCGTCCAAGCCAGGTAGTATATGTATTATCTCTCTTTAGTGTATGAAAAACATCTCTCTCTAAGAATGGGCCACTAGGCCTATTTATACTAAAGTTCCCGCCTCTTGGGCGGGAATTTACATAAGGAAGTTTGCGCAAAGACAGGATTTCGGCCATAGGGGGTCATCGATTAAGCCCGCTCGATCGAAACCGTGACTGCGAGCGTCATGCACCAATCGTAGGGTAGATTATGCGTGTCGAGAGTTTCCTTTGAATGTTGAATTCGGTGACTTAGCTTAGGGTAAGTCGCTTCCGACTTAAAGGCACTAGGATACAAGTCGCGGGGCGACTTGCGGTGAGTTGTATGTAAGTTAGCTCGTGGTCTTCGGAGGAGAGCATCCGGATCCTTGCGAGATGGGCCGCCTTATTGATATGTGGATGTTCTTTTTATATCAGTGGCTTTGGGTGGCATCCAGACCGGGAGGTCGGGGGTAGTGAGCTCGGGTTCTCGGACCCCTTTTGGATGTGGTTTTATTCGTGTTACAACAATTTTCCCTCAGGTCGAGGTTGCGTGCTTGTATCGGGGCCTCGTCCTGACCCAACTTCATATTTTTCGACTTTTCGGTAAGTCGATCAAAACAAGGTCATTTGAGATTAGCCGTAATTTCTGGGAAGGTGAATTGTCATCTCGATTTTCCGAATTGACATGACAGTCTGACCTCAGATTTGCGAATTTGTAATGATGGAGTAACAGGCGGGTGACGCAATGAGCCGCAGTCACACCAATGAGAGGTCGCGATATCTTCCACGCGTGGGCCTGCTTGCTATTTCTCGGGCGGGGCTCGCATTTTCGCCTATTTGAGTTTTGGCCCCTCCCTCCTTCTATAAATGCGCGGGAGTGTGTTAAATTTTGAAATCCTTCTTGATCTCCCAAACTTTCTGCTAGAGAAATTTCTCCGAACTCTTGATTCTGCGGGTTCTGTGAGATCTTGAACGGGATCCTTTCAAAGGTAAATCTCTTGCTTTCATTTTTTTTTCTTTCTTTTGGTGTCATGGCTGCTGAATCTTCTTCCATCCCTCCGGTTGCGCAACCTATGGTGGTGTCATCTTCCTCGGATGACGGTTTGACCCCCGTCGCCGCCTTATTCCACTGCTCTGGTTCATCTCTCGCCGCCGTGAGTGCCAGGGGGCTTAAAGCTGCCATTGCCCCGGTGGAGGCGCGGTATGATGATGGAAATGACGGATCGGTGGATGAGTCGTTTATGGAGGAGTTCGGGACAATCGAGCATTTGCCTCCCCTGGATGTCTCTTTTCACCCCACCGTCTTACCGGAGGCGACGACAGAGGTTAGCCCTTTGGCGGCGGGCTCCTCTAGCGTGGCCCAAAGGTATGGGGCCTATGAGAGGATTTTTTACTATGATTACTACATGTCCCGAGCTCCGTATCAATGACCTGTGCGCCAATATCGGAAAGCGCAGAAATCGGCCTTCGTGGCTCACGAGGATAAATATCAATCAATTCTGAGTGACTTCTATGTCCAGTCGATTCGTCGTAAGTACAAGGTGCCGAGGGATGTCCATTTTTATGCCCCGACTCCAGAGGAGTGAGCCGACCAGCCGCCCAAGGGTATGATCGCGGTGCACGAGCACACTATGGATGTCGGGGTCCGATTTCCTCTACATTTGGCCATCTCGCACCTGCTGGTGGCCTGGAACCAGAGCCTGACTCAGATTACCCCAAATGGGTGGAGCTATATTATCTCCACCATGGTCGTGTTGGGGCAGGCTGGGTTGTACCGGTTGCCGAGCCCGGGAGAGATGGGCCACGTGTTGTCTCTTGTTGCCCAGTATGGTGGGTATAACGCCGTGCGGCTTTGTCGGGGGAGGGAACTTATGAGTGGGACCCCGAATAAGGTGGAGGGATGGCATCAGAGGTGGTGGTTTGTTGGAGGGGCCTGGGAGTCGATTGACCCTTCAAGCCCCTTGGCCATCCGGGTCCCCACGGACTATGCACACCGCCCTGAGAATGGTGAGTCTTTGGTTATTGGTTTCGCAACTGGTACTGATTTAATTCTCTTTTCTTCCTTGCAGTGTTCAAGCTTTGGCCTTTCGACCTTTTTTGGGATTTCACCGAGGCACTCAAGCTGGTTCAGGAGACGCCTGCGAGCTCACGAGACGTTAACGCCCTGAATACCGAGTTTATCGACTCCGGACCGAGTTGTATACTTATCCTCGCCATCTGCACATACCTGGTAAGTTGCTCTTTTGGGTCGATATATTTTCATGCGAGGATTTCTGTCGAGCTAATTACGTTTGTTCGTTCCTGATAGTTCCCCAACACCAAGCTTATTTATGCCAACCGTCTGTAGCTGCGATGGCTTCCTAGAAGAAATCTGTGCTGGGATGCATGAAGATGGTTGCGCCTGCGGGCGCCCCTCCTCCAGGTCCGACTCCTACTGGTCCTTCTGCCGCCGACAAGGGGAAGAAGAAGGACAAGGGGCCGATCCCGTCAGATTTGGAGCCTGCTCAAAAAAGGATAAGGGAGGAGACCGGCGCTCGCAGGTCGCCTAGTGCTAGGGGGCCAGCGGGTCCCAGAGTCGTCCCACACCCGAGGTCTCACCCGCTCCAGAAGTGGGTCGTCATCCAGACGACGACTCCTAGATGGGGTGGGATGAGGATCGGGTCAAAAGGTATGCTGCGCTTACTCGAGCTCATCTTGTATTCTTTGCCACCTTTCATTTACTAAACAACCCTCTTTAACTTGCAACCCGGATTATACGCTCGATAAGTTCTCTCTAGAGGTCTTGAGTTTTCTGAGATCGAGTGGCTTCAGCCTGGAGGGGCTTCCCAAAGATCTAAAGTGGGCCCCTAAGTTCTTCTAAGGTAATTTCACTTCTAGGCTTTCGACTGTTCGTATAGTCTTCTTCCAAAAATCTAAAGTGGGTACTGATCACCACATTTTGATCTTCGGGACCATAGAACATGCATCCTTTAGTTCCTTCGGGGTACCCTATGAACATCCTTAATTCCGAACGTGCATCCAATTTACCGGTTTCCTTGTCTACCACGTATGCCGGACACCCCCAGATCCTGATGTGTCCGAAACTGGGCTTGCGCCCCGTCCACAATTTTCTCGGGGTTTTAGGTACCGATTTGGATGGCACTAGGTTCAGAATATAAGCCGTTGTTTCTAATGCGTAACCCAGAACGATTTTGGTAAATCCGCATAACTCATCATTGACCTTGCCATTTCTAAAAGCGTTCTATTCCTTCGTTCTGCAACCCCATTTTGTTGAGGGGTACCGGGTGCAGTTAATTGGAATGCAATCCCCACTTCCGATAGGTAGTTCAGAAATTCATCGCTGAGGTATTCGCCTCCACAATCAGATCGTAGAAACTTGATACTTTTTCCCTTATGATTCTCTGCTTGAGCCTTAAATTCTTTGAATTTATCAAAGGTCTCAGATTTATGCTTCATTAGGAAAATGTATCCGTAGCGTGAGTAATCATCGATGACAGTAACGAAATACTTGTAGCCACCTCTAGCTTTGATTTGCATTGGACCACACACATCGGTGTGAACGATTTCTAACACTTCTTTAGCTCTAAGCCCCTTGGCTCCAAATGCCCTCTTGGTCATTTTACCTTCCAAGCACGATTCGCAAGTCGGAAATGGCTCAATTTGGAGAGACCCCAAAGAACCATCTTTCACCAACCTTTGAATCCTTTTTGGGTTAATATGACCTAATCTTAGGTGCCAAAGAAGTGTCTCGTTCACATCAGCCGAGCGCTTTCATTTACTAGAAATAGTAGATGTGTTATAGGATGCATTTTGTGAGTGATGTGCACAATTAATAATATAGAGATTGTTCCTTAAAGTTCCACGACAGATAATCACATCGTTACCAAAAACAGTAACATCTTTATTAAAACGAACATAATATCCATCGTTAAATAACTTAGAAATAGAAATAAGGTTTTTCTGAAAAACAGGAACATAAAGAACATCTCTTAAAATTAACTTATTCTCTCCAAAGGACAGGTGCACTTCTCCAACTGCTTCAACTGCCACTCTCGTAGCATCGCCTAGCGTGATGAGGATCTCACTCTCACTTAGTCGTCGGGTCTGCTTGAAACCGTGCAATGTGAAACATACATGATCAGTGGATCCCGTATCCAATACCCATGAGTGGGTAGCATACTCCGCTAAACAAGTTTCAACTACTAGTGAGTGTGAATTACCTTTCTTTCCATTCCTTTTGGGTTTGGAACAGGCCGACCTCCAATGTCCTTTTTCACCGCAGTTGAAGCACTTCCCCTTAGCCTGATTCTTTTCTCCACCATCCCTCTTCACCTTTCCTTTGTCTTTGGCAACACTCGAGTTAGCTTGGCGTTCGCTTTTGGGCTTCCTCTTCCTCTTGCCTCCCTTTGGCCTAGAAGAAGAAGAAGGCCCAACTGCCGCTAATGCTTGACTGCTCTCTCCTAAAATTCCTTTAGCCGAGACAAGAGCTTGCAACAAATCAGGCAAAGTGAACTTTTGATTATTCATCTGATAATTCAGCCTGAACTGTTCAAAGCTCTTGGGCAGGGAATGGAGTATGAAATCGATCTGGGTCTCGATGTCATATTCAGCTCCAAGCACCTCGAGTTTGTTGAGGTGAGCCATCATCTGGAGAACATGTTCCCTCACGGGTGTTCCCTCCACCATTTTTATAGAGAGCATGTCCCTCATGGTGATCTGACGAGCCACACGGTTCTGATGTTGGAACATCGCTTTAAGATTGAGCATGATGTCCGCAACGGTCTCAACGTTTTGGTGTTGGTGTTGTAACACATCTGACATTGAAGCCAAGATGGTACACTTCGTCATTTCGTTAGAACGCTCCCAGTCAGCATATTCTTTATTAACCATTTTGGTTGACTCATCGGATGGCTTTTCTGGTTTGGGTGTAGTAAGAACCCAGTTATGGCTTTGTGCAGTGAGGACAATAGTGAGTTTTCGATACCAATCAACAAAGTTTTCTCCAGTGAGGAGGTTATCTTTCAGTATATTGAACAGTGGATTAAAAGATTGCGACATGATGAACTGAAATAAACATATATTTTGTATCAATATCCAGATCAACACAAAATTTAATCACATAATTCGATCACATGATTCATATTAAAATCTCAAAAAAAATATGAACATGCATCAGCCAACATATCAAAACAGGTTTAATTGAGCCTCGTGGGAGGGTCATCATTTAAATCACATTCAAGCAGGTTACAAACAAGAACAGTTACAAACCTTTAATTAAAAAAAATTAATAGTCGGCTCCCACTTGACCAATATAAAATTGACAGGGACTTCGGAGAAGTATATAAATATCACATTTATATCTAAGTAATAACCATGATTAAATACAGAATTATTACTTCGCTTTGATCGAGCCTCGTGGGAGGGTCATCGTCACCACTAATAATAATTCACAATCATCATTTTGGGAATTTATTCATGTGAAAGCTATCTTTTGACCGTCCCGTAGGGGAATTTCTCCAAAAGATTTCACAAATAAATAAATCATGGAGGTCAAAATTAATTTGTGTCAAAACCAAATTAATTATTAAAACATACTTAGTAATTTTTTTGAATTTGAGATTTTTCGTTGGACAATTTTCTGGCAAACACATTTAAACAAATTAAATAAAGCACAAGAAAATACAACAACAATAAATCAAGCAAAACAGAAAATAAACACATTGGACACAAATTATCCAACTGTCATGGTTTGATTTTCCTTGGCTTGATCTTGAAGAAACGTCGTCTTGAATTTCTCCCACTCGTTCGTCTCGAAAAGAACTCCGTCTTGAAATGCCACGCCAAGCAGCTAGCAGCCGGGATGCACGCCCGCATCCGGCCGGCAGCTTGGCCCGGCACGCCCACTTTGCTAAGCCCGCTGCCAAGATCGCCCGCATCATCTCTCGGTGGCATCGGCGGCATTGGTAAGCGACAATTCGGCCCGTAGCGATAGAAATGCCCGCCACTAGCGCGTCCGCCCAGCGCCCTTCCTTCGCTTAACGCCCTAAGCCCTAGCGCCTAAACCCGTCGTCCGTCTTGGCGTCGTCCAGCGTATAGCGTACCATCAACAGCACATTTCACGAGGCGCGTCGCCCTAATCACGATTCGGATCCGTCTTTAACTCCCACTCGTCTCCATCTTCGTCTTCGATCAGGTTATAATTTATTTAAAAAAAATAAATACACCTTAAATCTAGACTAGTCTATTACATTGAACAAATCAAATAGCCTAATCTACTCGTAGATTTTCTCACGAGAAAAATAAATCCGAACGAGTCGAATTAAAAACCATTCATTCATATGCATGACAACAAAACACATTAAATACCATGACAATTGGATACCTGCAAAACAGATCTAACAATTCTACTATCCAATTTCAATTTAATGTCCAACAATGTAAATAACAATTTAAAAAATCAGAGCTCGAAACCAGAGCTCTGATACCAGTTGTTGGGAAATTTGGGTGCCCGGATCTATTCGAGATGATTTTTAAATACATATTTAAATTAAATAAATAATTACTAATAAGAATTAATCCTAAATTAATTCAACATAATAATTAAACAACATGCGTACACATAATTCACGTAAATCCTAAACATGCGGAACTAGGAGTTACAGGATTACTAACCTCTTGTAGAGACAAGCATTGAGACGATGGATCAACCCAAGAGCCTTCCCAAATATATCCCCAAGTCCACGAACTTAACCCGGTGGGAGGATTTGCACGAACGATTTTAATGGGAGAGAAATTAAATATTTTGCTATCACCTTTGTGGATTTCTAATATTTCCAACACATGGAATTGCACTTGGGAATGAAGAGCTCATCCCCTATAAATAGGGAGGAGGGGGCGAAAATTAGGGTTGAAAAAATAAGGAAGAAAATCTTTTCTTGGTCTCCAAGAAATCTTGAATATATCTTCTATATTCTTTTCTCCTTAATTAAATTTTCCATAAAAGATTCTTTCCCCTCTTCTACCTATATATTTCGAAAATTACACTATTACAGGAGTCAAGATTTGACTTCTTGAATTTATGGGATAATTATGTATTCCTACAATAATTATCTTTTTCCATAAAATACATACAAGAAAATCAAGACAATCTTTTCTTCCTTTAATAGACAAAAATTTCGAAAATTACTATTGGAAATATAACAAGAATATTTTCTTCTCTCTCTCATTAATTGAAGTTTATTTTGGGCTATTTGGGGAGGCCTTTAGGAGAGTTAAGATTGGACCTTCAATGTACTATGAAGCTTTAATATTTTGGGCCAAATATTATTCAAGTCCATTAATAATAATAATTTACTCCACTATAAAATTAATATTGAACTATCCATCTTAACCCATATTACGATTTCACATATAATATGGTTCCCGGTCATTATTTCTCGCATTTAAGATTATATTAGTCCATTAATTAATTAAGCCACTGAACAAGCTTTATATTAATTAACATCTTTGTCCTTGGAGTAAAGACAGCTCAACATTATTATCCATACCGGAAATAAATTTCCACTTGCAAGATTTGGTATGATAAAGGATATGAGCCCACCAAGGGGACAAATCAACCAAGACGTACTTGCACGCGATTCTCCGTATTAAATGTCCGCAATCGTCATGTAATTAATAATATTGCTCAATATATAAGGTATCGAATCGCATTGACTCTCTTCCCATCATAAATCAAAGCAATAATTATTAATTTCACACGATCCTATTTAAGGGACGGAGATTAAGAAATAACGCACCACTGAGGTCTAATTCTTGTATATTCAGTACCAAAGAATTTGTCCTCATGTAGGTCCTTATTCAACGCACCTAAATGCGCTAGTGTGATCCTTTGGTCAAAACAAGTCAATCTGGGTCTCACACCTCAACCGTTCATGATGGTTCGTTCATTTCCATCTGGGTTGTGAATTTGTACTTAATTACGAGGGCTGTTAATTTGATCTTCAGTGATCTGGTATCACTAAATTAACTACAACGTAATATGTACTGACTTATTGAACGTGTTTGCAATAAACATATATAACATTCATTCATATTTAATGTAACAGTGATTAAATGATTTATTTCAGTAAATAAATAAGAAAATTCAGTTTAATTATACAAAGTAAAAAATATTTTTCAGTATAATCCCAACACCAGATTGATGAGTTATTGAGAGGTTATAACCCACAAAATTCAGTTACTACCAATGCAAATTTTGGTTATAACCCAAGTACATTCTCTCTCCTCTAAAATGGTTATTGCAGAGTAACCCACACTTTTTGACAAAATGAAATGCCAGCTGGTTTTGCAGCCCATTTTGTTGTCCTTTTTTATTTTTTTTCTACTTCTTTTTATAATTTTTACTTTAATTTTAAAGTTGAAATATTTGATAGTGATCCCCAAAAGTGGGTTATAATTTTGAAACCATTGTGAGAGTTATTGAAAAATGGTTATGTTCTTTTAAATGTTGAGGTGGCAATGAAGTGGAGGAGAGAGTGTAATTATAATCAAACAATCAATGTGGTTGCTCTCATGTACTGGGAATTAAAGCCTAGTTATGATTCCCCCATTCAGCTCATATCATATGTACTGGGAATTAAATGCAGTGCACACAAAAATGGAGTACATTGCATTTATTTTATTTAGTTTAGCCACTCATTAATGTTACTATTTTTTTTTTTTGGCAAAAAAATAATTATAATATAATTATCCATATATACACTTGTGAAAAATACGCAACGTTATTAAAAAAAACTTATATAAAATATTTCACGTATAAAAAATTCTTGAAAGTGGAAGAAATAGAGGAAATGGTGTTCTCATCATATGGTAACACACATTTATTCTTACATTAACACCTTTGTGTTACTAAAAATGATAAGTATGTGTTATTTTTTCCTATTGTAAAACATATTTATCCTTACAGTAACACATGTTTATCTTATAGCTAGTAACACAGGTCTAAGAGCGAGCTTTTTTGTTTTGCCTTTACACGAATTTTTAAGAAGATTCATTTGACCCAGTTCGACCCGCGAATGAACCGCTAATTTTCGATCCTTTATGTGTGCTAATATTGCATGTAAAATATTTTATATAGTAGTTTTCCTCATATCACTATACTCTCTTCGGATATGGTCGGAATCAAATATAGCACATACTTTTGATTCTTCATCAATTTTAGCATATACTTTTTTCTCTCTCCAAATTTAGCACATACTTTTACTTAATGTTTAAAAACATCATCGGTCACAATTTTTGGCAAGTTTCTTAGGATGTGGTCGTTGAGGTTAATTTGTCTTGATGATGTATAAATATTAAAATTAAAAAATTTAAAATATCACTACCTAAAATTAAAAATAGTGACACGAGATATTTTTATATCCCGCGTTTTTTAATCTTATGGTTGTTATATTTTTTATTTTTATTATTTTAATATTTACACGTCAGCAATACATGTGGATTCCTATGATCATATCAGAAGAACCTTGTCGAAAATAGTTATTCGGGATGTTTTTAAATATTAAGTGAAAGTATGTGTTAAATTTGAAGAGAGAAAAAAATATGTTCTAGGATTGATGAAAACCCAAAGTATAGGCTAGATTTAATTATTTGGCCAAATTTTAAATCAGATTACTAATATAATAAGTGAGTAAATTAATATATTTTGATTAATTTCTGAATACACCCAACGCTACATCATCTTACACTAAAAATTATCAGAAAATATTTGCATATATATTGTTTTAATTTGCTAACTTTATTTTTGAGAATAAATTTCAGTTTGAGTTAGTAACTAGTATAATAATAAAGGAAACATGTATCAGTTAGAATTACCATTTTGCCCACATAGTCACTAGATAAGACCAAATATCCACGGATCTAGAATGCATCGAAATTTTTTAATAATGCAGAGTCGAATACTCTACAAATACGGGTGGAATGCGCACTCGATATATTACGTGACGTGTCCCAATTAAAAAAATTTATAAGAATTTTGGATACCGTGTTGAACACTTATAGGATACGTGCAAGGGTTAAATTTACAAAATGAATATTTTTTTGCCATTGAAATAAATTCGTTTTATATTAAATTAACACAAATTAACCCTAGACACAAGCAGTAAAAAAGATATTGACTCTTTCCATTTCACAAAATCACACAATGTCAAATTGTTCGTCATTCACATGTTTCATTGTGATGTTCATCTTGTTTTGACTTTATGTTTGTTTATGTATTAAAAAAAATACGAGTACCGAGACACATATTTTAGAAAAAAGTTTGTGAAAATATTAGTGTTTACAGAAATAATTTAAAAAATTATAGTCATATCAGGGACGGATCCAAGATTTAACAATGGGGTGGGTTGAAAATTATTAAATCTTCGTCATATTAAAATATTATATTTACATATAACATTTATATATATATATATATATTAATTTAGGTTGTGTCATATGAGATTTCAAAATATAAAACGTATCAGTAATTCAATCTAAATATTTTTATATTTTAATAAAATATCTTCTAAAAGGTTGATGTTCATTTGTAAAATAGATTACTTCTATATTAATAAATAATAGTTACAACTTATGTTCAGTATTTGTATCTAACCATTCCAAGAAACATTAATCAATTAAAAAAATAACAACTTCTCATTTAACTCATGTTAATATTTTTTTTATAATATTAAAGTGACCAACAAATAGTCATTGTCATAATATATAAAAAAAAAATTACTTATACATATTCCTTAAAAAGAAAATGACAAAAATTGAGAGAACACTTTACATATTTAATATTTGCAAGTTAAATAAATAAAAATATTATATTAAAAAAAATTATATTCAGATGATTGTAGTCTCAAGCAAGTATAAAAAGTTCACCATAATCTTGGGTTCACACAATTTTTTGTCCAAAATAAGATGGACTCACATAATTATATTACCCACATCAATCAATGTACTAAAACTGCATAGGATACTGTAAGGCCATGTTTGTTTTAGGATGGAGAGATTTGGATGGGGGGTGGACTTTTCCTATCTCGGCCGCTTCTCGGATTTGCACATTCAATTATCCATCTAAATACACATTCACTCTTATTATACACCTACACCATAAAACTATCACATCACCACTTTTCTTATATCAACTCATTATTTTTCATATTTTTCTTACAACAATTCATTATCTCTCATATTTTCATACAATTTTCTTTCATATAATTATTGACTCATTAACTAATAATAATAAAATAATATGTCATCATCATTAAAAAGTATTGATTTGACATAAAATGTCATCCACCGTACCACATCCAACAACAAAAAAGAGAGTACTATTCATAGAATTCAACCCATCCAGATTTTTTCCCCATCCGGATTTGTCTCATCCACCTTAAGCTGAAAACAAATATGGCATAAAGTCTACCACTATGTTAATTACGTGAAATTATTTTTAAATGTAGTATCATTTATCTACTAATTGGGAATCAATTTTACTTTCTAATTACTTTATTTCAAAATACTCAATTTCTATGCAATTTATTATTTATGGAATCTTATATTATTTAATTTTTAATCTGAACCATTAATGTTATTGAAATTATCTTAATCTTCTAATAATTTTTCTAAGGTAATAAACATTCACTCTATTTATAATTTTTTATGATAAAAAATAATACAACATACATGATTAATTTTCTTTTAGATTAAATATTTTAAATATTTATTTAATTTGATTCATTCAATATACTTATAATCATAAATTTATTGGTAAACTATAAATAATATGCATTCTTAAAGACAAAAAGTTGTATAGGATGATACCATACATGAGACGGGGTAGAGACTAGAACAAATCAACACCTTCATTTTCAAAGTGTTAAAACATAGTCGCCCAAATTATACTCTGTCTCACCGTGAAAACGTCTCACACAAGCTCATTATTAAATGTAATACATTTTTAACTGTGTAGCGTGTTGACTCTTTAGAAATCTAATACTTCCTCGTCACATAGTTTATGTAACTTTTTCCATTATTTTTGTCCCATGGTTTATGTAACCTTTCCTAAAATGAAAATATCAACTTTAACTCACACCCTTCAAACACCCACTTAATTACCATATGTCATTCTTTCATATCCTCAACATTTTATCGCTTTATCACCTTTAATAAATATTATTTTACTCTTCATTAAAGTTGATTTTCCCTTTCTACCCCCAACACTTTATCACAAAATTTTTATGAACAATAAGAGTTACATAAACCATGGGACGAAAGGAGTATTATTTTATAATATAATTTTATTTTCTAACCGCGTAGTACGCGGGGTTATAACCTAGTTTTAATTAAGAAGAAAATGAGTGTAATGTTTGGCATTCAAATGTGAAATTGTGAAAGATAAGTTTTAAGACAATATTAGTATATATAATTTTTTTGGAAAAAATACTATCTAGTACATACATTTTTTCAACTTACTATCACATATAAATGAGTGCGACTATATGCACACAATAACAAGTTAGATTTGACTGAAAATATGTTTTTCTGTCGTGTGGACGACACGATGGTGGCTTGATCCATCGTGTGCTTCCCACGACGAAGCATATATTTGTCGTGTGTCTCTCATGACGATATTTTTTTTAGTTTTTTATATATGTTATTTCATTGAAAAGTATTAGTTGTTTCATTCAAAAGTATTAGTTGTTTAGGTTTAAACGTATTAGTTTTTCACTTAATAGTATAAGGTTTGAGATGAAGGTTTAAATGTATTAGTTGTATCATTGAATAGTATAAAATAAAACTTATATATAATAATTAATTTCAAAATTATTAAGTCTTAAAAAAAACTAAATAAGTTAGTATAATTTATAAAGAACGAAATCACAGATTTATATATAACTTACTTTGACCAATTTATGTAAAACATATAATAGTCAACAAGAGAGAAAATTGCAATACTAATTCATCGAGAGCAGTATAGTACAAACTAACACTTACTCTGATGAATATTAATCATCCATCACACATTAAATATATATATATATATATATATATATATATATATATATATATGGATTAGTTTGCGTTATCGTCCTCAGGATTGATAGGCTGATTTTTATTTTGTTGTCCACCAACCGGGTAGTACAGGTTGTGTGAATTGACGTGGGGTATACCTTTCTTGTTGTCCCCACCAATTCTCCACAGGCATTTGATGCACACCAGCATAGCCTCCCATATTAGCTTCTTGGTAAATTCTGTTAAGACCTAAACAGACATAATTAGGAACGGCTGCATTGTCATTAACTTGTTGGGACAACGAGAGTGCCGCTTGCCTTACGGGTTGCAACATTTGTTGCGTGGCACCATGCATGCCACCAACATACACATCGTCGTTGTCGTGTGTTGGGTTGTGCACCCTCAGATGTGTGATATCCGCATACCATGCAGCCTAACCCGGTGTGGTTTGTTGCACAAATAGAGCTTCGTGACCAAGGTCCCCCAATGCATAATTGTGTTGGGACATCTGGTCCTAGATGTTTCCGAGTACCCATACGCCTTCTTGTAGGACTGTGTGTTGGGATACGTTATGTCAGGATCTATCGGGATGACCTCATAAATACAAATTTAAATTATTGATTATTACTAACATGAATTAACCTACATGAATTCATATAATAATCAATCCAACAAAAACATGCAAACAATAATTCACGTAAAAGATCCTAGCATGCAGAATTTTTAGGAGTTTACGTACACATACCCGTTGGAGACACAATCTGAGACAGACAGGATCAGGTATCTGACTACCAACCAAAAGTCATTCTCAAGTATTCCCAAGTCCTTTCTCAACAACCTTGGTGGAAGGTTCTCCACAATTATAAAACAAAGGAAAAATAAATAAATTGTTGAACCACCTTTGTGGATTTCTAATTTTTCTAACTCATGGAATTGTATTGGGGATGAAAAATTCATCCCCTATATATAATAGAGGGGGGGTTCAAAATTTTAGGTGTAATTAGGATTAGGAAAGATCTTTTCTTGATCTCCAAGAAATCTTGAATATATCTCATATATTCTTCTTTCTATGTGTATTTTTTCACAAAAATCTCACACCCATATTAACCCAAATTTTCGAAAATAATAAGGGTTATTTTCAAGATTGGATCTTTCTTGAATTTATGGGTTATTCTTGTATTCCAAGAATACATATCTTTCTCCATAAAAGCTTTCTAAGAAAATCTTTTCTTCCTTCTTATTCCCCTAATTTTTGAAAAATACAATTAAAGAGGTCAAGTGAGAGATTTTTTGAATTTATGGGATAATCTTGTATTCCAAGAATACTTATCTCATTTCCATAAAATATTTTCAAGAAAATCATTCTCCCTCTTTTCTTTAATAATTTCGAAAAAAAGAAAAAAAATAGCAATAAAATATTTAATTTATTTTATACACATTTTCATTTAATGGACTTTAATTGGGCTACTTGAGGGGCCTTTAGAAGAAATAAGATGGACCTCTTAGTGGGCTTCTGAATTCTAATATTGAGCCACAATATAATTCAACCAATTAATATTAATTAATTACACTATATAATTAATATTGCACTATCCATCTCAACTCATATTACGGTAATATGGCTCCCGGTTATTATTTTTCGTGTTTAAGATTATTTTGTCCATTAATTAATTAAGCCATTTAAAAGCTTTATATTAATTAATATCTTTTCCTTGGAGTAAGGACAACTCAACATTATTATCCATACCGGAAAATTAATTCCACTTGCAAGATTTGGTATGATAAAGGTTATGAGCTCACCAAGGGGACTAATCATGCAAGACTCTCCAAGCACACGATTCTCTGTATTAATTTAACAACTGTCATGTAATTAATATTATTGCCCAAGATATAGGGTATCGAAGTCGTAGTGATTCTCTTCCCATTATAAGTCAAAGCAATAATTACTAATCGCACACAGTCTTTATTAAGTGACAGAGATTAAGAAATCAACAACCACTGAAGTCTAACTCTTCATCCCATAAGTCAGTGCGAATGAGTTTATCCTCTCTATAGGTCCGCTTCAGCACATCAAATTCATTAGTGTAATCTCTTGGTCAAAACAAGTCAATCTGAGCCTTACACATCAGCTTCTACCAATAGATTGTTCAGATCTATCTAAGTTGTAAAACACGCACTTGTTTACAAGGGACTGTTAATGTGATCTTCTGTGATCTGGTATCACCACGTTAACTACAATGTAACACGTGCTATTCTATGAACGGTTTGTAATAAATATATATAACATTCAATCATATTTTAAGTAACAGTGATAAATAATTTATTTCAGTAAATGAGTGTTTAATACATAGGTTATACAAAGTAATAACATACTTTCACGTATAACCCCAACATTGTGCCCTCCAACCTAAATTTGTTCTATCATCCAAGGTGATCGGTGGCGGTTGGACATCCTGAGTTCTTCCAAATTACCTTGCAACCCTGCCAGGCATATACGCTTCGACGTAGTTCATAAAATTCACGCAACCGTGGTATAACGACACGGGAGGAATCAACCGTGGAGCGTCATACAGAGCCCACATGATCAGTAATGTATGTTAATTATTTTTATAAAACATTTTTTACATAAATTTTAAATGACGTAGTATTTATTATTTTTATAAGACATTCTTTACATAAATTTTAAATGACGTAGTATTTAGTAAGGTGTATTGAGAATGAGAAACATATTTGCTCTGCGATGATGCAATCCAACTGTTTTCTGTAAGCGAGAAGTTCCTCTTCCACATTTTTGGAACCGTATCGATTATCGATTCTCCGTCTCATTACTCGTGGTGTATCAACTCTCCAACGAGCTTTAGGGGTTCGAACAGACAACATAGTGAAGTACTCGTAGATCCAACACTGCAAAAGTTTAATGAGTTTGTGTTATATATAACATTATATTGATAACAGTAATGAGTTGGTTTTATTGATAACAATATATCATTGAAAATATGCTTTAAATAAAATTTTGCCTTGAGTAATGTTTATCAGCCAGTGATCTGCTTAACCCCATATCTAGACGCTGCGCCAAGATGGTGATATTGGAGGATAAAAAAAAACTCTATATTATGGTCTTGGCCAGTGGTTCAAAACTCGGTCTAGGCGGTCGCCTAGCCGCTAGGCAGCCGCCACCCGCGACCATTTTTGCAAAGGCGGATGGAAAAGGCGTTGTCGCACATAGGCGTCTCCTAGGCAGCTTAGTCGGTCTAGGCGGCAAGGCGTTTTAGGCATTTTTTTATTAACTAAAAGAAATCTCTAAAGAAAGAAACGTAATTTATTTTTTTAAAAAGAAAGAAACGTAAAAAACCAAAACCGCGTCTCAGCAGAATTCCTAAAACGAAATCTGAATCCTTATTCCTAACTCTCAAACCCTAGCCTAAAACCATGCCCTCCGCCACTCACGGCCATCAATGCCGCCCGCCGCCCCGTCGTCCGCCGCTTTCCTGCTTCCGCACCGCACCGGTAAGTGGGTGTAAACTTTTTTTTTATTCTGTTTCTTAATTTCTTTTAGGGTAATGTTGTCTGGCTCGATGAATCCAATTTCCTCCATTCTTTCTTTGTTTATTTATGGAGATGGATAGAGAGAATGTGTATTGGTTTCTGAATGTACTACTTTGAAAATTTTAAAGTAAAATTATAATTAAAAAAAATTAGACGGTCAAGAAACTCCCGCGTGGCGCCTTTTGAGTTCTGCACCCTTGGTCTTGGCTAGTTGTGAAGGAGACGAATGTGAAGAACTTCTCTATTTCGGAATTAATAGTTTCTAGAGCCTAGGAAATGTTGTGGAGTATTGAATTGCACCGGAAAATTCAACTTATGTAAATATGTTCTAAGATGTATGGTTGTATGGTGTATTTTATTGTGTAAAGGTTGGAGTATCCCTTGTACTTCAATATTTCTAATAATTAATCTCTTTTCTTTATTAAAAAAAAATCCCCTTCTTTCATAAATTGTTGCATAGAAAAGTGCCGAAACAACTATACTAAAATAAGGCGAGGTAATTATATTTTGATAAAAACTCGTAAGAGACGATCTCACAGATGAGACGGGGTACAGACTACCACAAATCAACATTAACTTCTTTTAAAATGTTAAAGTGTCATTTTTAAATTATACTCTGATTTCACCGTGAGATCATCTCACATAAGTGTGCCTCTTACATTTTAGAAAATCGGTCAAAATCGAAAAATTGGGTAGAACCGATTTTTTAATTTTTGATTTTTTTTATAAATTTAAAACTAAATCCTAATTTCTATCATTCCTATTTTAAATTTTAGTATTTTAAATTGTATTGTATGATATTGTTTATGATTCTGTTGTGTGTATTGTGAATATGAAACTTATAAATTATCATTTTAAAGTTTTATAAATGCATATTTATTTTATTTTTAATATAATATAGAAATATTTTTAAAAAATATATAAGGATCATTTTATCGGTTGGACCGCCGCTTCGACCGGCACAATCGGTTGAACAGTCAACCGGTGCTCTGTCCGGTTTGGTCGTCAGTCCGGTTATATAAATACTAATTTCAGATACATATAAGTAGAGTTGTCAGAACGGGCCGGCAGGTTGAGCCGGTCCACAACCCACTTCAACCTACATTTTTGCGAATTTTGGCGGGCCAACCCACTGCGGGCTTGGGTCGAGAACTACTCAACTCAACCCATAATGGGTAGCGGGCTTAGCAGGCTACCGCGGGCTATTTTTAATAAAATATTATTTTTTACATGTATAATTTATAATAAATTTTAGAGTAGATCTTCAATGAATCTTGTTAATATCATTATATTTTTACCACTACACTTATAAACTAATATCATAACACTTGTAAATTGAGATCATAATATTAAATTCTAGGAGTATAATGGTATTAATTTCATAATATGAACATGTTTCACATGAGAGTTTGTGTAAATTTTAAATCGCATATGAACAATGTTTTGATGAATAATAAAAAACAAATAAAACTTACAATAAACTTAAAGATTAAACAACTTATCCACAATATAGTCGTAATAAATAAGATATTTTTTATATGTTGCGTGAGTAAATGAGAAATAAATTATTATTTTTATTTATGTTTCTGTATAGAGTCATACTTGCATGAAACAGACTCACAGTGAGACGGTACATAAATTCGGCATTGACACTTTAACATTTTGAGAGGAGTGCGTATAATTTGTCCTAAGTTGTACCCCAGTCTCATGCATGAGACCGTCTCATATGAGTTTTTGTCTTCTGTGTATTAATTAAATTGAATAATATTATTAAAAAAAAAATTAAAAAAGCCCTCGGGCCAACCCGCCCCAAATCACTCCAACTAGCGGCCCGTGCGGGCCAGCCCAAACGGGTTTGCTCCCTCAGTGGGCTCGTAAATACTCAATCCAACCCGTCCCATATATAGGGGCCCCAGGTCGACCCAACAGGTTTAACCCATTTTAACAGGTCTACATATAAGTGATAGTTTAACTGTATGCATAAAAGTGATACTTGAAAAGGAGAGTTCACGCGCACTAGGATTTATAAGAGACAAATTTCTTTAAATATGTAACACCCCAATTTCACACTACGAGCAACGCTGCTTAGGGCGAGGCGCTACTATATATAGTGAAAACTCAACACCAGAGTTAATGAAATGCAATATTTATTTTGCAGACGGAAGCTATATCGAGTTTGAAAAATCATAACCCAAAGCAACTAAAACTCAATAGTGCATTAAACACACGATAAAAGTTGTAAAACTCGCTCATAAGCGACAGCTACACACACAAAGATAGTAGAATACATCCCTGTTTAGTACAAGTAGTTCAACTCAGTATATAAGTACTATTTATACAAAACTCTCATACTCTTCATATTAGTAGCCAGAGCTCAAAATCCACATTTTACACAAAGAGCTTTGCACTGCATCCCTAGCGTCTTTCCACATCGTCCCCTAAATCTGAAACACTATATATATATATATGGGGAGGGGTGAGTGTTTCGAACACACCCAGTGAAACAACTTCATGATTACACCGTTAAGATGCATATGCCAATAACACATAACATGAAAACCTAAATAGAAAGAACATCTCAAAATTACATTTCATATTATTACTTTTACCCAAAAAAAATATAATTTAGTAATAAAATAGAAAGAACTACAATACCCTCAATCAAAAATCACTTTATCACTTTAAATACTCCTTCCGTCCCAATCAAAAACTCGTACCAAAAGCAAAGGGGTAAACAATTATGGAACGAGAGAGTATATATGTAAAATAATATATATATATATATATAAAGAATTTTAATATATATTTATAATATACTCCCTTCATTCCCTTTAAAAAGTCTTATTTATTTTTTCAACATTGATTAAGGAATATACTATCGAACATGTAGTGCATAATTGATATGTGTTGACATATAAAAACATATTTGTAAAAGTAAGTGCCGTGGATTGGTAGTTGAGATGAGTGACCATTGTTGTAATAAATCTCAACTTTAGAAGGTGATTATATGAGAGGTCGGACATAACTTATAATTTAAGAAAACGAGATCCTTTGATTCGGAGGGATCAAAATGACAAAATAAAAATGGGAAAGAGGGAGTATAATATAAAGAAGCAAAACAAAAAAAAAAAGTTCTTAATCGATACTTCCTCCGTCTTGTTTTAGATTGCACATTCACGGTTTGACTCATGTTTAAGCGAGCGAGTTGTTTATTATTCACTCTGTCCCAAAGTTATTTACTCTTTTACTTTTGGCACAAGTTTTAATGTGAAAATTATTTATTAGTTTTAAAGTAATAAAGTGAATTTTAGTTGAGGGTATTGTAGTCCTTTTTATTTTATTATTAAAGTAGATAATTTTTTGTAGGTAAAAGTAATGACATGAGATAAAAGTAATTTTGAAATATTGAGAGGAAATAGGGTTGGGGTTTAAAATACGAGTCAAAAAGTTAATAAATAATCTAAAGCAGAATTTAAAGCAGAACGGATGGGGTAAAAAAAAAAGAGGTTGGGGTGCATGTTGACAGCCATGTCCTTAAATTTAATGTGTATCCATTGGTGGCTTATCTGATACAAAAGCAGAGGGAAGTCACTATCAACTAAAAAATCATCAATTTCTCGAAACAAATGTAGGTTTCATGCTTAAACGTCCGCCATGGCACAATACTGCATTGAGATGTTGTGCCATCTGCTTTTAGTGTATTGTTGGTATAACATCTCAACACAGTAATGCGTATTGCCCCACTATCAGGTGTGTGTTTGGTGGGAACCGTAATTCCTTGATTTTTTTAAAAATATTTTATATATTTATAGAAAGACACAAGCTTCCATCTTCAATCAACTCCATGTCTAATTGTCAAGGACTGATTCTAATTTGAATCAGTTGTACACTCTTTCAAGGTTGTCATTATTCAAAATCTAATTGAGTTAACTCTCTAGTATATCTAGTTATTAAGCTCAATCTGATTATTGAGCCAATTTGAAGGGAAAGACCAAAGGCCATAGTTCGTTTGATCAGCCAGAAACGACAAGATGGACATATATCTCGAATTCATGCTCGATTCATTTACCCCAAGTTGGACTCAGTAACTTGCAAAATTATTCTTATATTGCAATTCAAGTGAATTTTTTTTTGATAAATCTCCACTCCATTATTTCTTGCATGTACATATATGTATCATGATTAGCTTGCATAAAATGCCAGATATATGAATGCGATATCAAAATGTTTCAACTTACGAAGTTAACAACCAGGGAACCTCCAAATTAAAGGCAAAACGACAGTAAAAGTAAAGTAAGATTAAGCTTCAAACAAGTCAATTTGACTACCATGGTCCATACATACCTACGGAGTATCTCACCATGGCCTTTGAATATGTTGGCTAAAATTCAAAAGATATTCATACATTGGCCAACATTCTAAGCATGTTAAAGAATCATCAAGCGAAATAATGATCCTACAGTAATTAATCGCGCAATAGGAAGATACATTACATGAATATAATAAATTGATTACCAAAACTTGTAGATTGAGATACGAAGACTAAGACGATATTTGATTCTTCTTATCATTCCTTCCTCTTTTTCTGAAATCCCGTCTCTCCGCTGAGTACTGCTTCTTGATTAACAAATTGCGCATAGCTGTTTTGACTGCTTCAGCTGCTGTTGCGAATGCTTCTTTGCCTATTGACAACTTTCCTTGCAATGCTTGAAGCAGAAGCTCTCCTCCGGGCACCTCTCTATCTTCTAGCGCCACACTCTCTGAATCAAAGCCAGAGACAATCCTCACACGAGCCAAAAGTGAAGAATCGTCAGACTGAAAGGTGGATGCACCCATCACCATCCATAACATTGAGTTTGAAGAGGCAGCAGCTCCAATACTTGTTGAAATGAACGTCTCTCCTTTAAATGAAACCACCTGTATTACGTTTTAAGAATGTTACAATACTTGAATACGTCAAGCACTTCTAGGCACTAATTGCACCGTGCAACTCATGCGCATTTTTAAATGGGATGAGTTGTTTTACTAAAAAGTATTAGTTGCTTTCACTGAACAATATTACTTGTTTCAGTGAACAGTATTAGTTGAGCACCACCAAAGTGTTACTCCTCGAAAATTATGGTATATCATTGTGTTTTAATTTCACTTTTTCTATGGACAATAAATCTCAGAATAGCAGCCATGCAGGAGTATTCAAAGTAAATTGCAAAATTGGCCCCGTAATTATTGCTCTGTGGTGATTTTAGTCCCACTTGAATTATTTTTTCCAATCAAGTCTGGTAACTTTTAAAATGATACAATGTTAGTCGTATATTAACAAGGTTGCAAGATTTTTGCATGTGCCGATCATGTGAGCTACCAGAATTTCATGTAACAACCGGACTAATGTCTTGGCGTCGATTACATGGCATAATAGACCCAAAAATACTAATTTCAATAAAAAAATTGCAAATTAATTAATCCTAAAATAAAAAATTGTCAATAGAGAACTGCATCGTTTTAACAGTAATGATTAATTAAAATAATTGATTTATATGGGACTAAAATCAACAACAACCAATAGATATGAGACTAATTTTTCAATTTACCACTGTAAGAATCACAACAATTTATGGTTCCTGAGTCCTAAATCTTGTTTCTGATCAACTGAGCACATTTTTACCAATCTCATTTAGCACTTACTTTGGAAACTGAGAGAGACCGAGTAGAAAGGTTGTATTTTAACAGTATTACTCCTGGCAAGCTTCGGTGAAAAGAGAAGTATCAGTATTGGCAATAATGAATTATAACAAGAAAAGCTAAAGTTGAAACTAAGTATACCTCTGAATAGCCACAGCAACAAGTGAACCATCAGGCGTTGCACAAAGATCGGTTACAGCAGGCAATACCTCATCTTGTTTTTCGTTAAAATGCAAAAGCCCTGCCTTCAAGAACATAGAGAATTAAAACCAAAACCAAGGATCTAAATTTATGGTTGAACGAGACAATTAGGAGTGTCTGGTTCAAATTCTTCAACAGGAATTATATTGAAAATCTTTTTTCCCTATATTCCCCTGTAATGAAAGAAATATGTTGGAGGGTTGTTCCAGTGGTGGATACTAGTGTGTTGCTCTCTTTTTGGAATAAGTGAGAACAAAAAATAATTGTTGGTTGTGCAATAACGCAACGGTTGATGTAAAATATAATAGAAGGGAAGGTAATTAATCAAAATGGGGTAATGATCAACTTATTTTGAGTCACATTATCCCATACGAAGTATGATGCAAGTGAATTGATCATCTTTTATTTTCATTACCCAACACAATTGCCCCATGTTCATCCCATTGAGAGAATTTTGAACCAAACGCCCCTTAATATCCTTTCAAGCTCGAGAAACTGGCAATAAGTTGATAAACTAAAGACAATTAAGTTACCAATCTACCTTAGCTCCAACATCACATGTATCAAGCAGAGAACCAGAGGCATAGTCCCACAGACGAACCTGAAGCCCACAGGAATTAGGTTATACCAGGAAATGCAGTGCCAATAAATTTTGTAAATTTACTTATTATGATTTCACTTCAAAAGTTTTATAACTCACTGTTGAATCCCCACTTCCGGAGACTAAAAGCCCTTGTGAATAATCTTGACAACTGACAAATGCAAGGCACGAAACAAACCTGATGCAGAAAGAACATGAAAGCCAGAATGTTAAAATTCATTAACTAACAGAAATAAGTAATTAACCTTTTCCAATTGCACATAAACGCACAGAAGATCCACAAAAAATCAAAGAAAAGATATTCAAGAGAGACCTTTCATGAGAACACAGCAAACTTGTTATCAACACATTTTTATTTGTTTGTGTATGTGATTGATGGCCAAGTTCGGTATCATTCGGTAATTTATTCATAACCATTTACAGACTACAATGAGTGTCACCTAACAGTTAACATCCCAGTGAACGAATTCCTTTCAGAAGCACTTACTCGGTATGACCAAGGCAAAAACTTTGTATCTCATGAGCGCCATTTAAGGGATCTTTGGGAAACACAGTGATCTGTCATGAGCAACAGTAATCATTCCATTAGAAAAAGAAAACACAACATCAATTGAGCCGTCAATGAGTAGCAATAGCTTGTTACACGAATTTTGAAGTCTCGATCAGCACTAACGATGTACCGATCATCTGGTGAAAATTCCTGTATAATGATTATGACAAAATTAGACTCCCTTGCAAATAGCATAAATCCAATGCTTAAAGCCTCAAAGGTGACATATGGCTCTAGATGAATGCAAGTAAAAAATTGTACCAGTCTAGTAATTATACTACAATAGTGGGAAAGAATCGGTACGCCCTTTCTATTAATCGGAGCAGGATTTTCAATGTTGTAATCTCCTATATCCACCACATAAACAACACCAAACTTATCGGCAAAAGACACCAATTTTTCATCTCCACTAATTGCCAGAGAAGTCACTCTCTTCTCTGAAACACTGTTGACATCACCACAAACAACTTTCAGGAAATTCAACCAGCACTAGTGTTACATTTTTCGAACTAAAAAAACATTTTTTTTTCAAATTTCAGTGAAACTGCTTACACGGAATAAATACAACGCCAAGAATGAGTATCCCAAATTTTCACTAGCTTATCATCTCCGCCTGAGGCCAAAAGCTGTCCACTTTTACTATATCTAATGGCACGAATTGAATCCTTATGCCCCCCATTTTCATCCTTCAATGTAGCTCCAGAATTATCTCTTATGAAAAAAGTACATAATTAGAGGCGTAATTAATTACTTCAGTTGCAACATTTTAACTAATGAAACATAGAGTTAACATTGTTTGTGTACTTACAGAAGATTGAAAATCCGTAGCTCCGAGCCGATGGAGACGGATACTGATTTTTGGCTTGGGTGAACTGCAATTAGAGCAGGAGCTACCTCCATTTCCAGCTTCTGCTCGCTTACTTCCATGTGGTTGTCCTCCATTTCGTCCAATTTTATAACCAACGCGCTGGTAAGCAATACAAATATCATATTCAATTAGACAGTACCATTATTCAAATTTTCACTCCTCTACTATCACGCCACAACCATCATTGAGATTGACAATGAAAAATAAAACAGGACTGGACAATAAAGTGTAATCTAAATACAATAACTGAAAGCAAAATAAATACAAATCTGTTACCTAATCACACAATTTCATAAGTTTTAAATCCATGCGATTTTTTCTTGAATTCAAACTCTTACTTCTTACATTACCCCATGAATAGCTATAATGAATAGTTTAGTACTTATCACAAAGAACAAGGCTATTAAAACCTAACAAGTTAATTTATACATCCAATTCTAAATGCACTCTGTTAAAAAATATAATTTCCCATAACATTAATGTGAAGAGAGTACATGTATTTATAGATACAAGTGTAGAAGAGGTGCATGATCATGCTGATGCACATGTGGGCTCAACTTTGAGCGTGAGTGTTGATAACTGTAACTAATACCTCTTAGACTAACAACTAATAATATGTAGGCTAACAACTAATACTGTAAAGGCTAACAACTAATACAGAAGTAAAAAAAAACTATTTTTGTTTGTGATCGATGCATATACTCTAACATGCTCCTGAAGAAGATGGACCCCGTAAAGATGAAAGGCCAACGCTATCGCGAAGCATGCGAAATCTGGTAGAAGGAAGTGATTTGGTGAAGATATCCGCAAGTTGATCTTCACCTGGAACGTATCGAATGTCAAGTACTTGACTCTGCACTTTTTCTCATATGAAATGCACATCAACTTCAATGTGCTTAGTTCGAGAGTGAAATGCAGGGTTAAAGGCAAGAGTAATGGCCAATTGATTGTCACACCAAAGAATAGCAGGAGTCTTCAACGAAATCAGTAATTCAAATAGAAGAGATTGAAGCCACAAGAGTTCAGTAGTAGCAGAAGCAAGAGCACGGTACTCTGCTTCAGTACTGCTGCGGGCCACGACGGAGTGTTTCCTGGAGCTCCATGATAGAAGATTATCACCAAGTTTGATGCAGAAACCAGAAGTGCTACGTCTGTCATCCAAGCTTGATGCATAATCCGCATCAACAAAGCCATGTAACCTGAAATCACGAATTGGTGTAAAAACTAAACCTAAAGAAATAGTGCCATAAATATACCTGAGTACCCGTTTGCAAGCTTTCCAATGATTCTGGGTAGGAGCTTGCAAAAACTGAGATAGTTTGTTAACTGAAAAAGAGACGTCAGGGCGGGTGAGTGTGAGATACTGAAGAGCACCAACGATACTTCGATAAAGAGAGGGCTGATTGAATGAAGGACTATCATTGGATGAGAGTTTGTCACTAGGACAAAGAGGAGTAGAGCAAGGTTTGCAGGCAGAGAGATTTGCTTTGAGAAGAATCTCTCGAGCATATTTGGATTGAGTAAGAGTAAGAGATGTGGGTTTGAGATTGGCCTCTATGCCAAGAAAGTAATTTACATCCCCAAGATGTTTTAGTGAAAATCTGCTATGAAGAGTAGTGATCAGGTCTGAGATGAGAGATGAGTCATCACCAGTGATCAAGATGTCATCTACATACACCAGTAACAACAGTAATTTGCCATGAGATCTTCTATAGAAGAGACAGTGATCAGATTGAGAGTTCAGAAAACCAGTGGACAGAAGGATACTCTTGAAAGTGTCATACAAGGCCTTAGGGGCTTGCTTCAACCCATACAAGGCCTTGGATAGCTTGCACACATGGTGGGGTTTAGTCTGATCCTCAAAGCCTTCTGGTTGAGAGATGAACACAGTCTCTTTGAGCTGGCCATTGAGTGTAAAGTAAAATTCAATAACAGCAGCATTATCATGCAAGAACTGAGATATGCTGATTAAATTCTTAGAGGTGTCAGGAACATGCAACACATGATTGAGATGCACTGAATCTGAGCTGTGAAGAACAGGTAGAGAAAGAGAACCAATATTCTCTATGTGAACAGACTGACCATTACCAACAGTGAGGGAAGATGTACCTTGATAAGGAGCCTGATGAGAGAAAAGTGCAGGTTAATTAGTCAAATGATGTGTGGCTCCACTATCAACAAACCAACCTCCACCTAAATTCTGTGAAGATGAAGCAGAACCAACAGAATTAGAGGGAAAAGATGAGGGAGTAGGGAGTAAACCAGGTTGTTGATGAACCAAATTGGCCTGAGGTGCAGGAGGTGCAGCTGTCGGCTCCATACCAAGAAAGTTCACATCAAACCTCTTGAAACACTTAATGGCAACATGATTTGGCTTGCCACATAACTGACAAATGACTTTATTCTTATTCTGAAATCTAGGCTTCCCTTTATTCTTGCCAGATCCAGAATTAGAAGGCTTAGAATCCTTATATGTGAGATTAGCATTAGGATTCAGTGACTGCAGAGTGGCAACTGTAGTTGCTGCAGAGTGTTGAAGAAGTCTCATCTCATGAGTATGAAGAATGGACTGTATGTACAGATGGAAGAGAGCCTCTAATAGTGAGACTAACAAAAACAGCTTCAAATTCAGAGCTCAAACCACCCAGTATGTACAGAACAAGATCTTCATCAGAGAGTGTGTGGCCAGCAGCAAGCAAACCATCAGCAATGGAGCGCAATTGAAGAATATAATCATCAACTAACATTGATCCTTTCTTCAAGGTTTGCAGCTGAAAACGAAGATTCGTTGTGCGAGCCTTGGATTGAGACTGAAATAATTCCTCTAGAATCATCCAAATTTGAAATGCATGAGCACAACGGCTAACATGACCAAGCATAGATTCAGAGATGGAACTCAAAAGCCAGCTAAGAAGAAATTGATCTTTGCGGATCCAGATGAGAGAAGATGGATCTGCACTCGTAGATTCAGCATCTGAATTAGGTGACGTGCACAGCAATACATCATCAAAACTGTGAGCACGCACCATAGCTAAGACCTGAGATCGCCAATAAGAGTAGTTTTGGCGATCAAGCCGAATGTGAAGGTTGATGAATGTAGGAAGTTTAGGCAGAGACATGATGAGTATACAGCGGAAGACATAGTTGTTACGGGCGCGCCCAAGGCGCGCCTAAGGCGCAAGGCGCACCAGGCGCCAGCTGCAGCGCCTAGACACTGCTGAGGCGGGCGCACATATTTAACAAAAAATTTTTTTTTTTTTTTTTAAAAACGTTTTTTTTTGGGGGGTTTTAAGGGTGGTAAACTAGGGTTTCAAACAAAAAATCAGCGGGCAGTGGCCGCTTTTTCATTTTTTCTTTCTCTTATCTTCCCTTCTCCAAAGTCCAAACCATCGGCTATCCCTTTCCCTTCATATCCCGGCGCCGCCACACCGCCCGCTTATGATACTAGAGCAAAGGGGAAAAAAGTAGCAACTAATGTACCTAAATGTTCTAAACAAGTGGAGACGGGAAGGGGGTCGAAGGGAAAGGGCAAGGGAAAGAGTGGTGGAGGATCCTCTTTTAGACTTAGAGATGAAGAAATTGAATTTGACTATTTAGAACCTCTAGAGGAGGAGGAGGAGGGTGATTTGATGATGAATTTGACAATGAAGATGATTAGTTGGCTATTTATTTGCCTTTGATTTGGTCCATTTGGATACTTATTGGTTTTTACTTCGTACTTTTTGAAGTTTCCAATGTGTTATTGAAGATTATGCCCTTAATTTGTGTCATTTATGTGTTTTTGAACTTTAAACTAATACTCCCTCCGTCCTATTTTTGATTATCCATTTACTGTAGACACGGAGATTAAGAAAAAGTAGGAGATAATAGTATTAAATGGTGTAAAGTGGGTAAAGTGGGTTTGGTGGGGGGGAATAATAATATTAAATGGTATAAAGTGGGTTTGGTGGAGAGAAATAATAGTATTAAATAGTATTGAATGTTGTTTTATTGTCTTATTTGGAAATGGATAAACAAAATTAGGACGGCTATTTATGGAAAACGGATAATCAAAATCAGGACGGAGGGAGTATTTATTTACATGCTAATATGTGTATTTCAATGTTTTATGTTGTTTTTTCCAATTTTTCGGCCCAGGGACGCAAGGCGCGCCTAAGGCACTAGGCGCAGCTTTGCGCCTTGTTGCGCCTTGCGCCTTTAACAACTATGGGAAGATGAGAGTTGATAGATCGGAGTATTGGATGGGAAGAAGATAAGAAGATGTGAAGAAGAGTGTATGAAAATATGCATACAATCAGATGAAGATATGAAGATGTGAGTACAGAGAACGTATGAAGATCTGAAGGGAAAACGGATGAAGATTTGAAAATGTGAAGAAAAGGAAAATGTAACCGCCGATCAACAAACAGTTACAAGTGTAACAAACTATTGGGGCAAGCTCGATCACAGAAAGAGAGGAGAGCAAGCTCGTGATACCATGTTAAAAAATATAATTTCCCATAACATTAATGTGAAGAGAGTACATGTATTTATAGATAAAAGTGTAGAAGAGGTGCATGATCATGCTCCTGCACATGCGGGCTCAACTTTGAGCGTGAGTGTTGCTAACCGTAACTAATACCTCATAGACTAACAACTAATACTATGTAGGCTAACAACTAATACTGTAAAGGCTAACAACTAATACAGAAGTAAAAAAAAAAACTATTTTTGTTTGTGATCGATGCATATACTCTAACACACTCAATTTTCTTCCCAGAAATACAAACTAGAGAGAGTGACTACACCAAAGAACAGTAATGTACTATCTCAGTTGCAACAGCAAGACAAAATTGAATAAACATCTCCAAAAATTAGTTCAACTGATACTAAGCCATAAAGCGACTACACCAAAAACAATCGAAATAATTAGCAAAATTAAACTAAATACAGACACAAATCCAAACAAACATGAAATAAGGAAAAAGAATTACCTCAATCAAATCACTTCGAATCTAGATCGGAACAGCTTGGTTTCCCCTTCTCCTTTCCCTTTCTTCTAAAGCTTCACTTCGTTACCTGCAGAAGATTTGTAAATATTATGTGGGACAAACAAAGAGATGTCTCTGTGAGAAAAAGTCGAAGTATTTCGAATGCAGGGATTAAGCGGGAGGAAGGGTTAGACAAAATAGGTTGAAATTAACCTGTGGTGGCAGGCGGCGAACGGTGGTGGAAGAGACAAAGAAATCGGGTGCCCTAGTATTGGTGGTGAGTAGTGCGTACGCGAGTTTGGAGAGAAATTATCAAAATTAGTCCTATAATTTAGGTTGATACCAGTTTTATTTCCGTAACTTTTATCTTTTTCAATTTTAATCCTGTCGTAATCAATTTTATTCCTTTTCACCGAAAAATTTTAGAATTGCTGAAAAATTATATATGTGACTCCCACGCGTATGTTGATTTGGGTTTTCGGCCAAATCGCCTGAGTTGGATCCGCCTGTATTTAAAAAGAATCGCCATGTCATCATATCTCTTTTAATTATAATAAAAAATCTAAAAATTTGGTATATTATTTGATATAGATTCTTGTAAATCGAAACCTATGATCATTAAATTAAAAATCTCAAAATCAATTAGGAAATCAGTAAATTTAAAAACCTAAATCCAAATCAAATCATGTAAAACCCAAATCCATCGTCCCCCAAGATGCAGCGCCCAATTTAGTGGAGGTTGTGGAGTGGAGAAAGTAGGTTGGTTGCAACGACAAAGAGGAAAAAAGCGGCGGCAACAGGGAAGAAGGCAGGCCCAATCCGCTCTTCAATGGCGGTGTCGCCGGCGCGAGAATTCATCAGAACTGAGAAAAATCTTTTCTTGAAGTTCTTCATTACAGACTTCTCCAACATTTTGGTTCTTCAATGGAGTTCTTGAGTGATACTTTCTGAAATTTGTATTATTCATATTCATTTGGATGGTGGATTTCAATTTCAATTTCAATTTCTTCCTCTTTCGATTTTTTAGAAGAGATTTGTTGGCAAAGATTGTTTTGCAGGTTCGTTTGGATTTACAGGATTTGTGTTATTCTATTTTATCTAATTTTTCAAATTTTCGGATTTATTACTTATAATTTATCAAATTTCTTTTATCAAAGAGATAATGACGTGGTGATTTTTTTTAAATGTATGTGGATCCAACTCGACGAGTTGGCAGGAAGCCCAAGTCAACATCGCGTGGAAGTCACACATATGATTTTTTGGCAATTTTAAAAAATTTCGGTGAAAAATGACTAATATTGATATCGACATGATTAAAATTGAAAAAGATAAAGGTTACAAGACTAAAAGTGGAATCAGCCTAAGTTACCGAACTAATTTTAATATTTTCTCCGAGTTTGGAAAAGAGAGTGAAAAAAATTCCAAGGGTCCCTTTTATACCCTTATTAAATTAAGGGATTAAAATTTTTTTTATTGCCTAGTAGTCTATCATTGTTTTGAAATAAGTCCGATTGTTTTCACTTTTTGATTATGATTCTGCAAGTTTATGAAAATTTTGAAATTGGTCCAGGTGATTTGTTATTGCAAGTTACTTGTTCAGTCAATGTATATATTGCATTTTGTTTGACCTTTTTTTACATGTGGCAATGATGATTGGATTTTTATATTAATATGGCACTATTTATATTAATAATTTATTAAATTAGTAAAAAACAAAAAAATTATATATTCTTCGAATTATGTTATTGATTTTTGTAATAAAAATTAAAAAAATTGTGATTCTATTAAATTTCACCATACATCTAAATACCCTTAAATAACTAAATTTTTCTAAATCATTTTTTAAATTAAAGTAAAATTATTGAAATACCTAAAAGCACCAATTTTAAAATACCTTAAAGTAAATTCATTAAAAAACTTATGACCATTAAATTTGCAAAAATTAAAATCTTTAAAAATTTGAAAGGGTTGTAATCTATATCTATCTATATCTATATTATATCTATACTATATTAAAAATCTATACTATATTAAAAAGTGACAAGGAATGAGAAATCATTTTCGGACCCTTTTACCCTTGCCACCTTTTATTTTGTATAATTTGGTCCTAATTTTTTTAAAAGTTTTTACTCATGCATTTTAACCCTTATTATCATTCTAATAATAATTCCAATTCTAATTCTACCGTGAGAAGACAAATGGATTCCAGAATTCCCAGAATTCCACAAGGTTGCGGAAAAAGGAAAGAAGAGATACGAAATGGAGTGATGAATCAGCCGGGAGGAGCGACTATTTGCACTGGAGGCCGACCAATAGGGGTGGGAGCAACGAATCATCGAGTAGTGACGATTCAGCGGGCGGGGGAGAAGAAAAGTGTAATACTGGGACAATAGGTCAAATGAACGGGCCATCGCCGTGGCGGCCGCTCCTCTCCCTTTCCTCCAGGTAAACGACGACGGGGATAGCGCTTTAGGTAGGGGAGGTCGATGACCTGATGCATTGGGCAACTCGCGGCTCAACTTGGCTGATGACTTTCGACTTGGCGTGCTGCGCGGTCGAGATGATGCACATGTTGGGGAATTATTTGCACGGATCTATTCAGGATGAATATTTAAATACAAATTTAATTCTAACAATTATTACTAGCATGAATTAATCCTATATTAATTCAAATAATAATTCAACAACAAATCATGCATACAAGTTCGTCACATAAATCCTACGCATGCGGAATTGCTAGGAGTTTACGTGAACTAACCTCTCGGAGTGACAACCGTTGAGAAGATGGATTCCGTTCACACGAACACACCAAAAGACCTTCTCATGTATTCTCTCGTCCTTGTCCAACAATCTGGTGGTAGGATGCTCGCGAACAATTAACAAAAGGAAAAATAAAATTATGTTGCACCACCTTTGTGAATTTCTAATTTTTCCAACACATGGAATTGCATTGGGGATGAAAAATTCATCCCCTATTTATACTACAAGGGGGGGACGAAAATTTTAGGGTTTTAGGTGATTGAGAAATTTGCTTGCTTCTTCTCCAAGAAACAATCTTGAATATATCCAATATATTTTATTTCCCAAAATATCTCCCAAATAAAATCTCATCCTCCTTATGTTATGGAATTTTCGAAAATATCATTATAAATAGCAAAGTGGGAGATTTCTTGAATTTAATGAGATAATCTTGTATTCCAAGAATACTTATCCTCATTCCATAATAAAATTCAAAGAAAATCTTTCTCCCTCTTTTATTCATAATTTTCGAAAAAAGTAAGAAAAATTAGGCAACAATAATTTATTTTATTTTAAACACATTTTTCAGTTATTGGACTTTATGTTTGGGCTACTTGAGGGGTCATTAGGAGAATTAAGATTTGACCTTCCAATGGACTTTGAATTTCCAATATTTAGCCATAATATTATTCAAGTCCATAAATATTAATTAATCTCACTGCATAATTAATATTGCACTATCCATCTTAACCCATATTACTGTTAATATGGCTCCCGGTTATTATTTCCCGCCTTTAAGATTATCCAGTCCATTAATTAATTTAGGCCACTGAAATACCTTCATATTAATTAATATATTTTTCCTTGGTCAAGGAACGACTCAACATTATTATCCATACCGAAAATTAATTCCACTTGCAAGATTTGGTATGATAAAACTTCTGAGCCTCCCAAGGGGACAAATCAAACAAGACGTACTTGCACACGTTTCACCGTATTAAATCTTAGCAATCGTCGTGTAACCAATAACATTGCCCAAGATACAAGGTATTGAATCTCGTTGATCCTCTTCCCATCATAAGTCAAAGCAATGGCTATTGATTCCATACGATCCTATTTAAGGGACGGAGATTAAGAAATTATAATGAACCACTGAGGTCTAATTCTTCTATATTCAGTACTGAAGAATTTGTCTTCCTGTAGGTCCTGTTCAGTGCATCATAATGCACTAGTGCAATCTCTTGGTCAAGACAAGTCAATCTGAGCCTTGCACTTCAACCTTTCACGAAGGTTTGTTCATTTCCATCTGGGTCGTGAATTATGTATTTTTAGTTACAAGTGACTGTTAATTTAATCTTCTGTGATCTGATATCACTAAATTAATTACAATGTAACACATACTATTTATTGAACAATTATGCAGTAAATATATGTAACATTCAATAATATTTAAAGCATCAGTGATAAATAATTTATTTCAGTAAATATGACAAAAATTCAGTCTGTTATACAAAGTAAAAGCATACTTTCCAGTATAACCCCAATAACACACTGAGTTTATTTGTTTATATGTATCAGTTGTTGATCGTATCTGTACATCTGGTGCTATAAATACATAAGTTATGTTACACTGTTTTTTTAAAAAATTAATGGATTATATTATCTTCGTAAAGCCCAATTATTTGCTTGGTGTTTTTTTTTTTTTTTTGCGTAGGGGTGAAATTAGGATGCAACAAATGGGTTTGCAAGCATTGTCTTATGAGCCAAGCATTGCGCAAAATGTCGGGGAATGCTTCAAAATCTGGATGTACACTTATATTTTTTAATCAAGTAAGACACAAGGTACATTTGATTGATATTTTCTAATAGTTGCTACTTTATTTAGAGACAAATAGTTCATCATCTTTTCTGGAAAATTGAATTGTATGATTAAAGATAATTGTCGTTTCATTCAGTTTTTCTTATATTATGGAAATCCTAAAGTCACGGTTGGTGGGATTGCTCTAAAGTTCTTTTCTTTTGTTTGACTTGAGATACGACATACTGGGAAGATAAAATCAATAAGCCCTATTCTGCTCAAGTTAACAAATTTACGTATGTTCTATTTGGTCATGGTGTTTACTTAGTGTTTAGAGTTGGCAATAATCATAAATGGTGTGTTTTGTTAAAGGTGAAAGGTGGTGAAAATATTGGTATTAAAGTACGTGTAAGAGTTCAGAAAAGTAAGGTAAGTGAAACAAGAATACATTTTTGATGTCCAGTGTATTTCACCTTAGTTAAATATTACACACTATTTTAGGGCATGTGCTATATTTATTTTAGTTGAAGCTAATTAGTCTATTACAGGTGTCAAGGCCATAGAAACAAGCTGAGTTCGAAATCATAGGATACGTACAAAAGCAGTGGCGATCTATTCCCCTCTCCTCCGGCCGCCGTCGACGTCGGCCTTCTACAATCTGTTTATTCAATGGATTAGTTTTAAAATCTCTCGATTTGCGATACGGGTAAGCTGAATGCCCCAACCCATGGTTGATGGGATTTTTTTTATAGGTGATTAGAGTTCATTGCAAGGGGATCTTTATAGTTATTATTTGCCAATATGCAGGAGATGATGATATTGAGAAACTTGAAGAAGACGGATGGGCCCCTAATGATCCTGATTTATGGAGGAATTTGAGTGAGAAATCTTTGGATGAAGGTTCGTACTATTTGAAATTACTAGCTTCTTATTTTTATACACTCATCTAAGATTTCCATATGAAGAATGAACTCATTTTGTGGTAATTCCGTATAATTTGCAAGTCTAGAATGACTGCTCACATTTAAGCGTTGGTGGCACTGTGAAATATGTTCCTGTAAAAACTAACTTGGGAGAACCACTAGTTTCTTGATATGGTATATATTTAGTCTTAGTAAATATATGCTCATTCATTTAATTTTTACAGAGATACTTGAAAGACAAGTCTTATTTAATGTTAAGATGTACAATCCAGTTTTAATACCTTTCCTTGTTATAACGTGGAAACTTATTTTTCTTGAAGTTAAACTAACAGAGAAAAATAATACTGGTGAACTGGTGTTTGTTTTATGCAGTCACATTTAGTTAACAAGTTCAAAGTTATATAATATGGCATATATGCATGAAAATTAAAGGTTATGAAATATGGGAAAATTTCAAGAGTACTCTTCAGTATTGTTGCAAATCATGTTTCCTTTTAAAACATAATGTAGTTGCTATTGCGGCATTTGTTTCTTTTCACCCTTTTTTTCTTTGTGAATCTTAATTCTGTTGCTGTGATTTTTACTTATGATGAGAATGAGAATTAGACTATTGATGAATTGTTGTCTTTGCTATAGTTAATGTTTTTGTGTGTTAATGGGAGTCTAACTTAACAACTTTAGTGATTATGTCGTGATTTTTGCTATATTTATGGACTTCATTTGTTGGAGTGGCTCCTTATTTTGTATTTCTATTTGTGTAGTTTTGATTCCTTATTTATTTCTTAATATTTTATTTTCATTTCAATAATTTTCAGATGGTAATTTTAGTTATTGTTTCTCTTCCTAAACTTACGGTGTTCGGGAAATGTCTCTCTGCTATAATATTTTTGGTACAAAAACAGGTTGCTTCTTTAGCATAATTATGGAAGTGTTTTTTCAATATTTATTTTCTATCTGATCTTACTTTTATGTTTGCTTTTACATGCTTCTATGTCATGTTGTATCTTCAATAGATAAACTTGATACTTGTGTTTGGGGAGATCATGGCTTTATAGCTTAGGCAAATGCTTCTATGCGCCGGTAGCACTGTGCAACTAAAGTGCATTTTTAAATTGTATTAGTTATTTTAGGAAAAGGTATTTAGTTGGTCAGTATTAGTTGTTTCCACTGAAAGTGTTAGTTGTTTTCAATGAACAATATTAATTATGCACAGGTTGCACAGCGCAACTCAAGTACATTTTTTAAATGGTATTAATGTTTTTCTTAAAAGGTGTGTGTTGGTTTCACTGAACAGTTTTAGTTGTTTTCATTGAACAATATTAGTTGTGCACCAGTTGCACGATGCAACCGATGCTCCCAAGTGTTATTCATTAGCTTATTATTTCAACTTGTGCATTTCAGGGCTGCTTCCATCTCGGGAGCCAAAGGTTCTGCATGTCTACAAATGAAATTGGTCTACAATAAGTTGGCCCCTGTATATTTGTTTGTTTTGCAATGGTTAAACTGCTCTTGCACGTGGTTACTTTAAAATTATTTGAATATCTTCTATGCAGATATTTGCAAGGTACATTCTCTATATTCTTGACCTTAGGCTGTGAATGAAGAAATAATATTTCTCAATATCTTTTTAGACTTAAACATTAAGAATATGGGCTTGCCATAGGCTTCTTTGTTATATTCAGGTGCACCTTGACAGTTAGAAAAGCAACGATTATACAATTCTATGGTATGCTTGTTGTACTTAACCGCACAATATTTTATAAGCTTTTTGCCACTGTGCGAGACGGGGGACTCCAATTTAGTTAAATCATCATTTTTTTTCTAAATCAATCAGTGCCCGCATCTTGTTGAAAATATGACTGCAATTGATGCTCAATGTGTTATTTCTTATAAAAAGAAAGGCATAATACATATAAAGGTCTTTAATTGCAATATGTCCTTAAACTACTTTTTGTTTTAAAAAATCCTCCAAGTATTAAAATTTTATTTCACGAGCTCTGTCGAGCCGAAAATTGACAGTATTTTTCGATTTATCTTAACAATCTCGATATATAATTTGTATGCTAATTTTTTTTAATATCCATAAGTGCTTTGTGCTATCCATTTAAACCCAGATGTGTACCTAAAATGGCTTGCGAAAAATAATTTTGTATATAGTTAATAATGCTAATATGTAAAGGTGAATGGAGAGATTTTGTCAATTTTCCTCTTGATTGAACTTTTGAAACAATATATCTAGGCTTTCTAAAATAAAAAAGAAGTTTAGGGATCTATAAAAATAAGTCTTAGAATTTCCTTTGTGCCATTGTTGCAGAACTTTTGAGTATTATATTGAACATTCTCTCAGAAATGCTTCTGATGGTGGTATGTTTTATAGAAGCAGTGGAAGTGCAGTGAATTGTGATCCAACTCCTGCTCCACAAGAAGTAGAGCTGAAGACTGAGAATGCTGAATTGGCTACAGTGAATCAATATTCTTTTCCTTCTTCCAATCCTGGCTACACCTTTGATGATGCTCAATGCTTGAATGCCGCTTTCAAGCACACAAGTCCCCAAATGCAAAATCTAGCTCCTTTCTTCGATGTTATGGTACACTATTTTGTGCCTTCTGTTTTGGATTTAAGATACTTATTTGGTTTATGAGTTTGTCTATAAGCATATATATTCATTCAAGTTTTGTGTTCCATGATGTTAATAGCTTAGGATGTCCTGCATCAATGTGCATTTATATAAGGAAATATATGTTAGTTGGATAGCTTCGGTAACTGGTAGATTCTGCTTGTTCGTCTTTTATGGGCTATATGCAATTAATGTGTAGGTCCCGAACGGGTTTTAATTGAGGGCGTAAGTCTAGAGGGAGGGTGAATAGACTTACGAAAACTTTTTTCGTCTGGTCGAGTGTGATGGCGATTAGCGATCGAGTGCAAATGAATCGGTTTGGTGATATCCAACTTACTAATCGCTGAAGGCGGTCGATTCGGTAACTATCGGTTTAACCGATTGTCGGAAGCTAAATTTTACCCGTGTGAAAAACCCGGTTTTATCAAATCGATTCCAAGGTCGGTTTTTTCAACCAACAACCAAAGTGTCAAACTGATCAGATCAGAAGCTTGGTGCAAGCTGATCTTAACTTAGAATATGTATGCAGCTTTAATTAAGTTGAGTGCGAGAGTGTAAAATAGTTAATCAAAGCAGGTAAATGCACACAAGATTTATAGTGGTTGAACAACCGGTCCCACGTCCCACTCTTCCCTATCACAAGGGGCACCAACTAAACCAACCGGACTTAGATTATTGTGTTAGTCCAACACAAGACACCAACAGATATTTAAAGAGTTCTCACTCAACCGATCCTTAAAATCGAAACTAGAAACCCTAGTCTGAAATCTTGCTAAACAACTTAACCTAACTTTGGGTTTTGGGTAAGATTGTTTTTGTTCCAACTTTGAAATCTTTCCTAGTTTTTAAGTAGTCTATCAGCTAGATGAAAAGATTTCTGTGCTAAGAACTATGAGATGAACACTTAGAAAATAATCTTCAAGTTTGTGTTCTTCGTATGCGAAATTTGATTATAGCTTGAGCTTCTTGATAGTTTCCGTGTCTTCACTCAAGAGTAATCCCATATTTATAGACCTCGAAATCAAAGAGTCGTTGGAGAGCAATTTGAATTTCCGCTATATTAGGTAGACTTGCGGGATTGATGTGGCGTCTTGAGGAGCGGCATGGCGAAAAAGCGTGAATAGTGTCTTTTATAGCCGTTTGAGAAAGCAGCACCAAATCCCGTAATTACCGGCTCCGATCATACGTGTCTTGTTCTTATTGGTTAACAGAAGCACTTTTCAGTGTTTTGTTCTACCAACTCGGGTTGACATTCTTCTTGTTCAGATCATCGACGTATGATTTGGTGAAACATCGATTTCCACGGTGTGGTGACTTTGATCGATAACAACCCATCGGTCTACTGATAAGAGTCTTCGGTGCTTTAGTTGTCTTAGCTTCAACTAGCGGACTCGACGATGTCGGTCTTACATGCGATCTTACGGAAGTCATCTGATCTTCAGGTCTTCTGAATTTGAATTTCATGACTTCAGCTGATTATCTGACTTGATAAGTTCGTCTGATCTTCTATTCTTCCCTTGCCCTCTGGCCTATCGTATATCAACTGATCTTTTGATCTGACCTATACATATTGAGATTCCCCCTCAATATGTGACCTATCTTATACATCAGTTGTTCTATACAATAATCATCAACTGGTAATCTTATAACTGGTAATAAAAACATCAGTCAGCTAATAGGTCTGACTGGTCCTATTACATGTGTTTTAGAACTTTCATCAAAACTCTAAATTTCCCAACAATTTCCCCCTTTTTGATGAAACCAAAACACTTGAGAAACCAAGCACAGTTGATAGATATAGAACAATAAAGAGCATATAATCAGAAGACAATGAGATTTTGTCTTAGGATCAGAAAATAAACTTTTCTTTCATTAGATTTATCGATTACATATTACATCAGAAAAGTTTGAGTTTAAAAACAGCTGATCCTAAGTAGTCTTCTGATTCTTCAGTCTCTTGGCTTGTATCCTTCTGGCATTTCTCGTTGATCTTGAGGAATGTTGAAAATCCGGTATAGCTTCCATTTAACATCATTGATCTGCTGAGGATCAGTTATACGCGCTTTGCTCAGGATGTCAAAATAGAACCTTTGAAATGCCAGTCTGTCAAATGAGCCATCTGTCTTCTTCGAGTAATCCATCACGTCATACTCTTGGCGAGATATTTTTACATTGATTATCTTGGCCTCATTTTCCAGATATTTCAGAAAATCGGGGTATTTGTTCTCCAACTAGTTGAGGAATTCTGCATCTGGTGATTCTTCTTGTGGAACAAGATCTAGAACAAAAGCATCCAGAAGCCATTCACTTCTGATCTTATTCCATTCCTCAAACCTATCAGCATGTGCAGCAGTTTTCGGAATGATCTCATCAATTCTTGCTGGCAGCTGAGGTTCTGATCCAGATTTTTCGACTTTGCCTTTCTTTGCCCTCGATCTGTATTTCTTTTTCAGATCTTCTGCCTCAATCAATTTTTCTGCCCTTCTTTCTTCTTCACTGATTCGAGCTTCTTTAGCAATCTGCTCCTTAGACAGTTTCTCAACCAGTTTCTTATCGGCCAGATGTCACGGGTCAGGTCTTCTTGTGACTTTCTTAGTCCGAGTGGTAGTACAAGTTCGATGTCCCAAAGACCCATGCCTAACCTTCTTGCCTTTGACTTTTCCATCTTCCCAGAAATTTCATTAGCAAAAAGATCCAGATGGTCTAGTCTCTGGCCATAGGATTCAACCTATCAATCGGTTCTTGTTGTTACGATATGGTCAGTTGGTTTCTCAATCTGTCCTTCCCCCTTTTTGGTTTGATCAAAAAGAGCATTGAGGTGGGAAGTCAGAGATCCAAAGCTGACTGATATGACCTTGTTAAGATCTTCAACAGATAAACCTTGAGCTTGAGTAGATAGATTTTGAATCTTTGAAATCATTTCGATCTTGGCCAGATTCAACGGCGAGAGAGAGGGTAAGAATGAGTTTATCAAGTTTTTCTTCAGTCATTTCAAGCTTTTCAGTGACCATTAGAAGAGAAACTTGTTGTTGATCAACCTGGACTAGCTTGTCGTCAACTGTCTTCTTAAATTCAGCAGTCAGGTTGGTCACGGTTTGAGAGAACTGATCTTTGATTGCTTCAATCTGGGAAATAGCCAATTCCCGTTGATCCGTTATTTCTTTGAGGCCAATCTGCCTCTGATCAGCTATTGTGTTTCTAAGTTGATTAGCCAACACTCCCTCAACTTCTTCTTTCAGAAGATCTTTGAAACATGATCTGATCTCCTGAATTTGATCAGTGGTGATGTGAGTTGCATGAATGTTTTGCGTCACCTGATCATTTCCAGTTGTTTGCGCCTCCAGTGGCTGGTCATGAACTGCAGCACCAGTTCCACTATCATCGGCAGCTCCCACATCCTTCATAGGATCATCTTCTTTAGGAGTTTCTTCAACAGCCTCCAGTTCAACTTGTTCAATTATCCCCAGCTTTCTGTGGATCAGAGCTTTGATCGATTCAGCAGTTATCAGCTCAGCTGGTGATCCTACTTGAGCAGATTTCTTCATGTCGAAATCAAAATCTGCGAATTCATCAGCACCTCCCATCTGTTCTATAATGATCATGAAATCTGAGAAGCTCTTCAAATGGAGATCTTTCCAGGTGAGGATCTCCATTACTTCCTCTCGAATAACAGGATGGGCTACCAACTCTGGATACAGCTCATCAATATCTCGTTCAATTCGCATTCTGACCATTTTCCCGGTGATGGTCTTGGATGATCTGGACTCAGGAATTATCTGTTCAGATCGACCAGATTCCGGTTGATGAGATGTAGAGGGTTCTGGTGGTGTCTGAGTAGGTGGATGTTGACTGATTGGCTGAACCTGTAGTGGTTCTGTTGTAGCAGCAAGTACATCTGGTTCTGCAGCAGGTGATCTTTCTGGTTCGCGAACTGATGAACTTTCAGGTTCGCGAGCAGGTGAAGGAGAAGGAGAAATATGCTCAGCAGCTAGAAGTCTGAGTGGTGAATCAGCTCGAGATTGAGGTGAAGGAGATCGTTCGTCTCTTGCTCTTCCCTCAGAATGTTCTGGCGAGCTCTCAACTTGAGAAGCCTGCCTGTCTGATTTTTCACCTGATCTCTGTGGCGCATCAGGTTGATCTGGCACTCCTTCTTCATCTGACTCGTCTTCCAGAAAAAGAGTCATGGTGGCCTATTTTTCCTTCTTCGGCCTCTTCTCCTGAGCCTTTGCCAGTTTTCTCTTCTTCTTTTGAGGAGCATCTGTTGCAGACGTAGCTGCCTCCTTGTTCTTTCCTTTCTTAACCTTTGGAGGGGTGGGGCGCGTATCATCATCTGATGACCCATATATGGCAGATGTGGTTGAGAGGAAAGCCTTGTAGGACTTCAGTCCGTTCTGATCCCATTTAGCATTTGGTATCTTGTCCTTCAGAATGACTGCAACCTTGTTGAGATTGCTGATTCTTTTCTTCAGATAGACTTGCCTACGATCATTAACTCCAAATTTTTCATGTTCTTGGAGCAGAATAGCCTTCAGGAAGCCATGCCAATTAATATTTTTGGCTTCCTCGATGATAGCAGCCATGCTATACAATTTAACAGATGTTAATGAATCTGGGCTGAAAGAGATACCCATTATTGTTTTTGACAGAATATCAAATAACAGAAGGTATTTTCTTTTCAACATACGCCTGACAAAACCTGCGGTCTGGTGTTTATCAGCCTCTCTGAAGAGTTCATTCCTGATCAGCTCATCTTCATTCTCCCTGTAGTGAGTAGGAGAGATTTTTCCTTTGGGCAGGCTGAACAGTCGAGTGATATCAGCATTTGAAAGCCTGATCTCCTCTCCATTTACTGAAGAAGTCAGTTCATCTCCAGGATTGTCCGTGTTCACCTTCAAATTCCTTAAGAATTCCAGTGCCTCATACTGCATTACTGGATTGCAGTGAGCAGCACAATATATTTTTCAAGACCTTCCTTCCTCAGAATTTGTTCAACCTCCATTGATTCCGGATCCCGTGTAACACCAAACTTTACAAATTTGTCATCGACAATTTTGGTTGCCAGATCCGCATAGTTGCACATAATTTTTCCCATTCTGTGAGTGGCCATCTACAATAAGATAGACTCGATTAAAATTGTGCATAATCATAAAGATATCATATATTGATTATCAGACCTATTCTCAGACCTAGTAATCGATGAAAACGTACGGATACCAAGAAATGGTAAGGCAAACCACAAAATAACATATATTGACGTAATCTATATGATCAATGGATTTTAGAAAAGAAATACATCAAATAACCAGAAATTACCAGATTCTGCTTTTCGGAAAAATAAGTTTGAATCGCAAGAAAACACTTTGAATCGCAGAAAGGTAATTGAGTTTTCAGAGAATAAATCGCAAGATTTTTTAGAAGAAGAATACTCTGGTAGGGTTTTGATGAAACTTATAAGATGAAGGAGGGAAAATCGAGATTAGAAGATCAACCTTTTGAAAAGGTTAAACTATCCAGATTGAACAGTTTTGATCGTGTGGTCAGGAAATGCACGTACGATTGCCTTTTGGATTTAAAAACACATTTTGTGGCATTTAATACATATACCCCACATCCGCATTAAATATTTTGCAGGATATACGTCACAAAAGTAGTGTGTACAGTAAAGGCAAATATTATCAGATAATTTCAGATAAGTAAGCAGTAAACAAGGAAACAGAAATGCGTATCTGGTTGACTGATATTGTAATCAGTCAATACCACTCGTAGATGTTGATTCCACTTGTTGATCTTAGTTTTCTGCCTAATCCTTATAATTTCCCAACTGTCCTTTTCAACTGATCCGCTTCACTTTGTGTCTGATTTTTCCTTTTCTGATCCTCCTCGGTCAGTTGAAGTTCCCCCTTCAACTGTTATTTCTGATTTCTTATTGACTGATATATCTAATTTGTTGAGGTATCATACGCAACTGATCTTCCTCATCTGATCAGTCTCTTATCTAATCAGATTTCAGTTGACCTAATCTGATTCTACTCAGACCAAGTCAATTCTTGGGATAAGTGTTACCGCCAAAACTTAGTCTTGAAGAAATGAATAGTTGTCTCGATTCCCTAAGTTGGCACGATTTGACATTTGTAATAATAGTCTGGATACTTCGGAATGTCAAATCGCCGTAAATTTATCCAATTATCAGTTGCATGTTTCCTACAAGCTGTCCTTGTGGTGCAAATTTCTCTAAAAGGCTTTGAGAAATCAAATTTGCATTTCCACCCTTGCTTGGCCTCTATAAATTGGACCAATGATTTACACAACATAACCCATTCACCATACTTATCTTCTTTGTAATTCATGTATTTTGGTGAACCCTTATTTCCGGTGAAACTTCCGGCAAAAACCTTTACCCATTTTCCAATGATTTCATCTTCTCAAATCAACCTTGTGTGTCTCTTATTGCTGCTTTCGTCGTCATCAAAGATTACACATACAATTATTGCAAAGCTTCTCTACCACCGAGGCGGCGGATCTGCTATCGCAACTGAGAAGACAATTCTCCTAACCGTATGCACCTTGTGTGTCTATCGAGATGACGGAATTAGCATCAACAGACTCAGTCTGATATAAAACATGAGTTTGATATACGATCTTGATCAGACAACAACTGATCTTCGTATATCAACTCAATTTTTTCATGCGACACATGTGGCCATATGATCTTTGGATCACTTTCTTGGCACTTGTGCCCCATTTAACAGCTGGAGAGCCAATTGATTTCAGCTCTAAGGGCTCCTGGCCTAGAAATCCTTTCAACGCCGCTCTCGCTCCTAACTCCGAAGCTCTGAGGGTGGCTTTAGGATTATTTCAAAGCCTTCACACACCTGTTAAGTGGGGGAAAATGGGAGCATCAGATCTTAAAATATCTCTCTCTCCCCCTTCTAGGGTTAGGTTTAGGGTTTAGGGTTTATGGCTTATGTACTGACCTCCGGGTCCTTTTGTACTTGTAACTTGTAATGTAAATCTGACCTTCGGGTCTTTATTAATGAAAATTTCTATTATTCCATTGTTGTGTAAATTTTTACATTTTTTCTTATCGATGTAAGCTTTAATCTTGTGAATCTTGCTTGTTGAATATCAGCTTAATCGACTTACAAAGTGTGAAATAACCAAACTGATTTAATCAGATAATCCTTTAATCTGATCAGTTCCTTTAATCTGATAATCCGTAAATCTGATCAGTTCCTTTAATCTGATAATCCGTAAATCTGATCGCCTTCTTATATCAGTTCCTTGACTGATCTTCTGATCAGTTGAGATACCAAACTCAACTGATTCCTCTTAACCTGGTTAGTCTCTTAACCACCTGGTTCTGGAGATCAGTCCGTCAAACATTTTTGGTGCTTTTTCTCCAAGATCCAGAAGCCTTAGCTCATTGCATAATTCTCTGAATCTGATCTCAGCTAGTGGCTTGGTTAGAATATTAACTTTCTGTATATCAGTATGAATCTTTTCCATTATGATATTCTTCTTTTCAACATGATCTCTTATAAAATGGTGTCTGACATCCACATGCTTGTGCATCTTGTATGAAGAAAACGAGGATTTTGAGTGATTGCAATAAAGACTATTACCATCCACGAATATAGGTACATTCTTAGCTACAATGTTATAATCCCTCACCGGCTTGACTAAGCGAGCGGTTAGGGAGCAACATCTTCCCGCAGACCGTATATTACGCTTTGATAGTAGATGTCGAATCGATGTCTGCTTTTTTGAAAACCACGAGATCGGTTTACTTCCTAAAACCCGACATGTTCTGAGGTTGACTTTACATCAATTACGCAACCTCCATAATCAGAATTAGAATACCCACTAAGCTCTAGATTATCATCTGATGGGTAAAATAAACCAAGGTTTACTGTCCCTTCAGATACTTAAGAATCCGCTTAGTCTGCTTCCGGTGACTTTGCATTGGATTTGCACGAAATCCGCACATACACCTCTTTACAAAAGTGATATCTCGTCTCTTTGGCGGTCGGTATAGTAGAGATCCAATGAGAGCCCTATATTCTTTCCGATTGGTTTTCGACCATCCTCACCGATCCATCTTGAATCCGATCAACATAGGAATTCAACTTCCTTACGGTTTTGAACTCCAAACTTAGCCAATAAACTCCTAGTGTACTTTGCTTGGCGAGATGAATATTCCTTACATACTTTGCTTAACTTGTAGACCCGTAAAGTAACTCATCGACCCATCATGGACATCTCGAACTTCCTTGCATCGAACTTCTTTGAATCTTTCACATAGACTCTTGTTGGGAGATCCAAGATGATGTCGTCCACATAAATCTGAACCATCGAAATATCTTCTCCATCTTCTATTCGAATAAGGTTCTATCCACTATTCCTTTAGTGAAACCACCGCTCTATCAAGAACCGAGAGAGTGTATCATACCAAGCTCGAGGAGCTTGTTTCGAACCATAAAAGAGCTTTTCTTAAATGGTACACTTGGTTGCCTTTTTCAAAGCACGGAGGTTGTTAGACATAAACTTCCTCTGCTAGTACCCCATTTAAGAATGCACTCTTTACATCCATCCGATACCAACGTGAACCCTCTCATGGGAAGTATATGCGAAAAATGACCCGAATGGCTTCTAAAGGAAGCGGCCGTGCAAAGGTCTCATCATAATCAATTTCTTCCGATTGTGAATACCCCTTAGCAACAAGTCTTGCCTTATTCTTATGGTTATGACATTTTTCTCATCTCTCTTGTTCTTGAATACCCACTTTGTGCCAATTACGTCTTGATGAGTTGGTCATCACACCAATTCCCAAACTTGATTTCTCTCGAATCGTTCGGCTCCTCCCGCATGGCTAGAATCCAGCTTGCGTCTTGTAGAGCTTCCTCTACTGTTGTTGGTTCCTTCATAGACAGATAACAACAATATATGTCACTTTCACCAATCTGATGTCTAGTTTTAACTCTATCAGATGGGTCTCCGATGATCAGATCAGTTTGATGACTGGTTATCCAGGTCCTGTTCTGATTTGAGTCTGTTTGGAGAACATCATCCATTTATGATAATAGTTCATTACTAGAGATTGGGAGTGGTACAGAGTTATGATCCACTTGATAAGAACATGTCCCAGCTGATGTTGGACTCATCATGTGCTGATGTCTGTTCGTGGGAACTTCAGGTGTTCCCCCTGAACCAGATGGTTCAGTTGATACTGTCTCAGTTGTACCAGCTTCTTCATCGACAGTTGTTCGTACCTTAGGGTCTGATTGACCTGGTGAATCAGCCAGATCTGGAATGTATACTGTTACGAGTTCTGATCCTTTTTCCTTGATCATTAGCTGATCCATTTTCTGTGCATCAGGTACCGGTTGATCTGGTACTTCTTGTTCTGAGGCAGATTTCTCTTGTTCAGAAGATGTTTCATCAAATACTACATGGGGTGTTTCTTCCACAACTAGGGTTCGCCTGTTGTAAACCCTGAAGGCCTTGCTAGATGAGGAATATCCTAAGAATATACCCTCATCTGACTTGGCCTCAAAAGTCTTCAACTGACTCTTCCCATTGTTGTGTATGAAACACTTACACCCAAAAACATGGAAGTAAGAAACACGAGGTTTTCTGCCCTTCCACAGTTCATAGGGTGTTTTGTAGTGAGCCTTAGTTAGAAGACATCTGTTCTGAGTGTGGCATGCAGTATTGATGGCTTCTGCCCAGAAACGGCTTGGTATTGCATGTTCAGCTAACATAGTGCGAGCATCTTCTTTGAGTGTTCTGTTTCTCCGTTCTGCTACTCCATTCTGTTGTGGCGTTCTTGCAGCTGATGTCTCATGCTGTATACCAAACTTAGTGCAAAAATCAGTAATAAAAGAGTTCAGAAATTATGTACCTTTATCTGATCTGATTTTCACTACATTGACACCCTTTTCATTTTGTAATTTCTTGAGCAGCTCGGGTATCTTTGTTATTGTCTCATTCTTCTTATGTAAGAATACAACCCAGGTAAACTTGGAATAATCATCCACGATTACCAGAGTATATTTGCGTCCGCTGAGACTGACTGGTGTAACTGGTCCAAATAAGTCCATATGAAGCAGCTGCAATACTCTGCTGGATGCCGGTCCAGGGATTTCCTTGAATGAGGCTTTAACCTGTTTTCCCTTCTGACATGCGACACATGTCTGATCCTTAGAGAATACTTCATTCGGAAGTCCTTCCACTAAAGACATCCTTGCTATCTTGTTAAGAGTTTTAAAGTTCAGATGACTCATTCTTTTGTGCCAGAGCCAACTGCTACTTTTGGAACTCTTAACAATCAGGCATGCATTTCTTGGACAACTGTTCCAATCTGCTGTGTAGATCGTCCCTTTCCTTGAACCAGTTGGCAAGATCTGTTGAGTGGCTCGATTTTTGATAGTGCATTGATTAGTCGAGAACTCAACACTGAATCCGTTATCGCAGAATTGTGAAACCGATAACAGGTTATGCTTTAAACCTTCGACATACGAGACTCCAGTAACATGTACATCATCATTCTCTAAGGTTCCGAATCCTCTGGTAAAACCAAAGTTATCATCACCAAAGAGTACACGCGGGCCATTTTGTTCTTTGTAAGAGCTAAGGAGATGTTTGCTTCCAGTCATGTGCTTTGAGCATCCACTATCGATGTACCAGATAGTTGCTTGTACACCTCCTTTGTTGGCGGACCCACACGAAACTCAAGAACCAAATCGTTTTTAGGTACCCTTTTGGATTGGGTCCTGAGGGGTTAGGGTTGGTTTTAGGGATCCATACAAACATGGCACTTCTATTGTAATCAGATAGATCAGAAGGCCTGATTTGTCTCCCATAAACATCAACATAATCATACATCTCTTTATATGCTTTCTGATTAGTATGATTATTCGTGTGAGCCTTGGGTGACTTAGAAGACTTGTGATTTATCTTTGCTGTTTGTCTTCTTTTAATCCAAAGGTGGCTCGGTCTGGTGACCCTAGGTTTTTGATTGTAAGGATAGGTACGACTGCTACCATCAAAAGATTCATATCTTTTTTGGCATAGGTGGTTTTTGCGGTTTACCTATAAACTTTGCTTATTAAATGGTGACCTTGATTGGGTCTCGAGATTAGATTTCCTTTTTGTGATTGTCTTTTCTGATACCTAATCTGTTGATCAGGTTGAGGTCTCTTCAGAAGAACTGGGTTCTTCTGTTGATTCCTCGGCTGATGCTTTACCAGTTGGGGTCCATTTCTGTTCCCTTTCTGATTAGGCACCTGCCTTACTTGCTCAACATGTCTTTTTTTCCTTATCGATACAAGTTTAGCTTTTAGTGTATCTTTATCGAAAACTTCGTTTGATTACACCTTTTTGAAGTGAATCAAACGGGGCTTTTGAGGACGTAGAAGGGTTTTCATACCCAAGTCCCTTCTTGTTAGTCGGTGTTCGAAAATAGGTGTTCATATCTTGAACGGTTTTAGATGACTTCGTGAAAACCTCTATTTTCTTGCGCAAACTATCCTCAGAAGATTTTAGACTCTCATGTAGTCGGAATAGCTCATCAAATTTAGCTTGAAGGATTTTGAAATCGTCGAACTTTTTTTTGTTGATTGCTAGCTGATCTTTGATCTGCTTCTCTGATCGTGATTTAACTTTTCGAATGTTAAGTTCCTCGATTACCTTACGGCGGTTTAGTGATTTGATTCGATAGCTTTCTTGAGCATTCTCTTTAACAAGCTGATTATTTCTGATCCTTAGCTTGTCATTCTCAGCTTCCACTATAGTATAAGTGTCTACTGCATTAGAGATCATCAAGCAATTGCTTTCGAGTAAAAATGAAGTCAATATCTCCGGCGGTGTCTTAATAATAGCGGTGTGGAAGCGAAGTAAGGTTTGGAGGTTACCTCAGTTGGTCTTCCTTGGCCATCGGTGATTTCATCGTCATCACGAAGAATATCGAGATCTTCATTCTCGTGGAAGTCAACAACCTGCTTATCGAATGAAGTCTTCTCTGAGATGAGTACCCAGAATCCTCAGAGGGCAGATAGGAGTCATCAATTCCAGATGTGTCAGCGACCAGGGCTTTCCTGTCTCTATATCGTTGCTCTCTTCTGTTCCGCTTCTCTTCTCTTTCTTTTGGTGTCAGGTCTGGGCAATCTGCGCTGTAATGACCTGGTTTCTCACAGTTGAAACACGCCCCATGATCCACAGAACTTTTTCTTCCAGGTGAGTCATTCCGTCTGTAGAATCTATCAGGTGACTTCCCTTTCTGATAGTAATCTGAACTCATTCTGTCAGATCTGTTATCTCTTCTCTCATCTGTCAGATTATCTCTTTTCTTTTCTTCTCTGTGATCTCTTTGATCATCAGATCTGGTTCTTTCTGGAGATCTGCCAGCTGGTCTCCTATCTCTACCTCTGCTGTGTTGATAATCCTTGTAGAATCTGCGATACTTACCAAGTTGAATGTTTGATTTTTCAAGTTTCCTGGTAAGCAGAGCGATCTGTTCAGCTTGACTTATTATGTTTCCAACAGTTCGATTGGCTTAGATCTCTGGCTTGGTTTGCTTTAAACGCATAATCGATTTAGACGTTGAGGCTTCAAAGAAAGGCGTCTCGTCTTCATCTGCTTGTCCTCTTTTCGATTAAGTCGAACTTCGTGAGCTTTAAAGCTTAGGAACAAGCTACTACGGCTTCATCTTTGAGATGTCTTGGCAATCCTTGATTCTGGACTTTCATGTCCCATTTCTTGGTGAGAGATCTTAAGATCTTGTAGTTGATATCTTTGTCGACATCTCTCTACCAAGTTCTCGTAGCTTATTCTTGACATTGTGATCCTTCCATCGAGCTCGTTGATGGTCTCGTTGAAATGACATCTTTAGTTTTTCGAACTTCACCGGTTAAACTTGTAGTCAGCTGTCTTTGATCTGATCGTTTCCTTCGCATATCTCAGCAAGAGTATCCCACATTGCTTTCGCAGTTTTGAGATATTTTATCTTCTCCTTGGTGACTTTATCCATCGTCTTCATGATTATATGCCTGGTGATTGTATCTAGAGTATCTGACTTTCTTTCCTCTGCATCCATCAAGGCGGGGGCTTTTTCGCACAAGACTTCCGTGGCAAAAAAACTGGATCTCCTCCAACTATTTGGGTTGTCGTGATATATGATGATGGGTCCTCGTTCAATGACTTCCATCATTCTGCCGCTTATCGATCCTAGATGGTTGCACATATAGATGGCCCAATCTCCATACTCATCAATTGAAAACTTGGGCAAATCATGATACATACCAGATGTATTATCCATGCTGAGTGATTTTGGAAAACGAATGAGTTTTAAAACGGTTTTTCAAGATCTGTTCAAATGACCACAAAGATTCTTCCTCAAGAATCGATGATACTCAAAGCCAGTGGTCTGTAGAACCACTGCTCTGATACCACTTGTAGGTCCCGAACGGGTTTCGTGAGGGGCGTAAGTCTAGAGGGAGGGTGAATAGACTTAAAAACTTTTTTCGTTCGGATCGGGTGTGATGGCGGTTAGCTTTGATCGAGTGCAAAATCGGTTTGGGATGATATCCAACTTACTAATCGCCTGAAGGTAGATCCGTTCGGTAACTATCAGTTTAACTGATTGTGCGGAAGCTAAATTTTACCCGTGTGAAAAACCAGTTTTATCAAATCAGATTCCAAGGTCAGTTTTTCAACCAGTTGACCAAAGTGTCAAACTGATCAGATCAGAAGCTTGGTGCAAGCTGATCTTAACTTAGAATATGTATGCAGCTTTAATTAAGTTGAGTGCGAGAGTGTAAAACAGTTAATCAAAGTAGGTAAATGCACACAAAATTTATAGTGGTTCGGACAACCAGTCCTACGTCCACTCTTCCCTATCACAAGGGGCACCAACTAAACCAACTGGACTTAGATTATTGTGTTAGTCCAACACAGTACACCAACAGATATTTAAAGAGTTCTCCTCAACCGATCCCGTAAAATCGAACTAGAAACCCTAGTCTGAAATCTTGCTAAACAACTTAACCTAACTTTGGGTTTTGGGTAAGATTGTTTTTGTTCCAACTTTGAAATCTTTCCTAGTTTTTAAGTAGCCTATCAACTAGATGAAAAGATTTCTGTGCTAAGAACTATGGGATGAACACTTAGAAAATAATCTTCAAGTTTGTGTTCTTCGTGCGGAAATTTGATTATAGCTTGAGCTTCTTGATAGTTTCCGTGTCTTCACTCTGAAGAGTAATCCCATATTTATAGACCTCGAAATCAAAGAGCCGTTGGAGAGCAATTTGAATTTCCGGCTATATTAGGTAGACTTGCAGGATTGATGTGACGTGCTTCAGGAACGACATGGCCGAAAGTGTGAATAGTGTCTTTTATAGCCGTTTGAGAAAGCAACACCAAATCCCGTAATTGCCGGCTTCGATCATACGTGTCTTGTTCTTATTGGTTAACAGAAGCACTTTTCAGTGTTTTGTTCTACCAACTCGGGTTGACATTCTTCTTGTTCAGATCATCGGCGTATGATTTGGTGAAACATCAGTTTCCACTTGGTGTGAGCTGACCTGATCATTAACAACTGATCAGTCTACCTGATAGAGTCTTCTGGTGCTAGTTGTCTTAGCTTCAACTAGCAGACTCGACTGATGTCGGTCTTCTGGTCTGATCTTCTGGAAGTCATCTGATCTTCAGGTCTTCTGAATTTGAATTTCATGACTTCAGCTGATTATCTGACTTGATAAGATCGTCTGATCTTCTATTCTTCCCTTGCCCTCTGGCCTGTCGTATATCAGCTGATCTTTTGATCTGACCTATACATATTGAGATTCCCCCTCAATATGTGACCTATCTTATACATCAGTTGTTCTATACAATAATCATCAACTGGTAATCTTATAACTGGTAATAAAAACATCAGTCAGCTAACAGGTCTGACTGGTCCTATTACATGTGTTTTAGAACTTTCATCAAAACTCTAAATTTCCCAACATAATGTTATGGTCTCATGGCCTTGGGGTCTTTTTTTCCGGTGACTTTACTTATTGGAGGACCAAATAAGTAGGGTTTTTCCATTGGTGTGTCGCTGGATTTAAGATACTTATTTGGGATATTTGGTGAAAATACTTTAATGCTTAAGAGCTTAGGAGGGGTTTACTTCAATTGACTTCCATGATGATCAAAACTGAACATAGTGGTACTGGAATGGCGGGTGATGTGACCGTCACTCCTGTTCACAATAAGCAGCTTCTTGGTCCAAAGAAAACTGCACATATAAAAAATGAAGGTCAGTGTTTTCATTCATATCCTAAGATTCTGGAGTAGAGTTATTAAAATAGCATTTTAATGGCCAATAATGACATCAATAGTCTTATTCTGTTTTTTCTCCATAAAAAATTGATAAAAATATAGGATTGCAAGTCTCAACATCCATTTCTTTCCTACTTGTTTTCTTTCCACTTTCTAGTATGATGGCAGCATCAAGACCGACTGTTTAATATGCAAGAGTTTCGATAATAGTATCTAAGTTTATTTTTAATGGGTCATTGCAGGAAATTTGAGTTGGAAATGAAAGAGCTGGGGCAGTTTTGTTGCACGAGGCTTGATGATGCTGGTTATATTCATAAATAAAATTTTACGTTGACAAATCGGTACACAATTGCACGAGCCACGTGCAACACACGTGTCAAACACCTAGTATAAATAAATTTAAATAAACCATAAGAGTTTTTTTTAATACTATATAGCCTTTGTTTTTTTTATCGGAGAATTTTTTTATTGCACAACTCGAATAGGTATGGAACATAAGATATATTCCATCCCTTTTACAAGTCTCCCATTACAACGGTTTGAGATCAAAAACCAGAACTACACTCCCAACTCAAAGAATATAACATACAAAACTAGTCTAAGTTACATGATCAGAAACTTCATTACCTCTAGGATTATGCGACCAGTGAGAATAAGAGTTTACTCACACCGTACCATCCCTAGTAGAGAGCCACGACCATGACCTTGCTTTAATTTCTTCCCAAACTTGTGCAGCTACCGGTGTGTAGCCATTGAAAATCAGATTATTCCTTACATTCCATAGTGTCCACGTCACCACCACCCACAATGTGTCCGCTAATTTTGAACCCTTTCCCAATTCGATGAGATGCCCATTTTGGAGGAAACTCATTATAGGATCGTAGTGAGGGGCAGTCTTAACTTGGAGCCATTGGTAGTATCTCGTCCATATATCCTATGCGAAAGAACATTTGAAGAATATGTGTGAGGTGTCCTCGTCTTCTATCGAGCAGAGATTGCATACGGGATCACCTACGAGTTGGGCCAAACCACGTTTTATAAGGTTGTCCTTCGTCTCGAGCGCCCCCTGAGTAGTTTCCAAATAATAGTCTGTGTCCATCTCGGTGCATAGCATTTCCAGATTTTTTTTTTGAAAGCTTTCTTTGTCTCATTGTTGTCTTCGTTTGCCTGTGATCGCTGATTGAGGTACGAATAGGCCAGCTTTGTTTGATAGACGTCGTTTCTTGCAAAATGTCATTCCGACCTATCTTTTGAGTCATGTTGAAGATGTATCCTGTCAATAAGATTCATTAGTTGATCAAATAAAGATACTTCTCTTGGAAGCAGTGGCCTAACCCATTTAAAGTCCCATTTCCATTTGTCCACTCCCCATTCCCCCATATCTCCTATCACACATTCTTTTTGTTCACTCAATCTAAAAAATCTCTTGATCCTATCTCTCAAGCTCACATTATCCATCCATACCTCCCTACAAAAAAGAGTGTCTCTCCCATCTCCCATAATTCTTTTTATCTCGCTCTCCTGACCCTCACTCACCATATCTCGAAAGACCTCACCAATATCCTCCCACCAAGTAGAACTCCCCCATCTCACTATAATCCCCTTTTCCCCATTCCCTCTCACCGCCTCCGTCTCCATGAATCCCCTCGAATCCCCATATTTCGACCTAATCACTCTTACCCATAATCTCCCTGGCTCGTCCAAGAACCTCCAAACTCATTTCCCCAATAACGCCCGATTAAAGATTTTTAGATTTTTTATCCCAAGCCCCCTTTACTTTTCTCACCACAGACATCCCCCCATTTGACCCAAGCAATCTTGACATTCTCACCCCCCCAAGGAAATTTATTTGTAGACTAACTAGTTCTATAAGGGTTGTTTTGGAACTCGATAAAAGGATAGACAATAAGTTGGTATCGCCAATAACACAGCTTGGACTAATGTGATTCTACCGTCAAACGATAATTGTTTATCATCCCATTTTGCTAACCTTTTTCTGACCTTGCCTACCAAATTTGCCCAAGAATCTGCTCTTTTGTGATTAACTCCCATATTTATGCCTAAATATGCCATTGGACCCTTGCTTATATCACATCCCTGTTGAAATATAGAGGCACGTAAACACGTAATACATGCGTAGCGGAATTAAACAGTTCACCAACAATGAACATATAATTGCATAATTGAAATACGGATAAACATAAACAGAATCCTTATAGTATTTCGTACACGGATTTCTCTACTATGGTATCCACGTAACAGTTGTTTACCAATTCACACGGATTTGCCAGCATTGAATCCCCGAGATGAATTTGCTAGGAAAATTCTAACTTAGATATTTTATGGAGAAATATGAAGTCTTGTATTATGAATTCCCAAGAGCTCATATATATAGGGGAGACCCAGCTTAAAACTTAAGCTAACCTGATTAGGAAATAAAATCTCTAATCTTGTAAATTAAATCTCATAGATTTAATTCACATATACATAAATCTCTACGAATTTGATTTTCATGCATATCAAATCTCTACGGATTTGATTTCCATATATATTAAATCCCATAATAATATTCCATATATTATTATTGGGAATCCTATTTAATTACTAATTTAATTAAACAGTAATAATAATTAAATCTAAATATAATTATTATTATATTCTCCATAAATTTAATATTAATATCCAATATAATATTTAATCAACCAATTATAATTAGTAAACAATCATTACTTGTTGTGTGACCCATAAGCACTCATATATCGAGCGATTAGTCAAACTAACGGTCTTAATTGAACCCAAGACAATAAATCAGACATTCTCAATATATGAGGTATGTTGCGAGGAAATGTGTAAGTACCTGTAACTGAAATATGGGCTATTACGATAACTTCCTTTCATCCGCGAATACTCGATTAAATCTTGAACATGATGAGTGTCTATTCAAATAACTTAATCATATTATCTCTAATCACTAATTGATCACTTATGTCACACTTGGCCACAAAGTCCAAGTTGACGTGCATCGGCCAATGACTTAGATCCAATTATGATGAGAAGATGAGTATTCTCTCTAAATCCACATTGAGGAATGAAGTTCTTGGCTTCACTACCACGCACATGCATTTCGTGATGAACCCAATCCAATCCATATCTACCCATGGAAGGGTGCAAGCGTTGGTCATGATCAAATTTCATCACTCCACACATGTCGTGCGTATTGACCTCAATTCAAAGGAGTATCACATCGCTCCCACTAATTGAGACACCCGTAGACACATATTGTGGAATTACATCAAACAATTTCTTGGATGGGTATACTAATACCCTCTAAGGTAACTATGCATCCATCATGAGATACCTAGTATCTCGTAGTAAGTGAGATCTTACTACACTGTCTAAGAGTATGATGCAGATCGCACATCAATCTCAATTGCATCATCAATATCCCATTCTTGATGATCCTTGATCAGGGTTATTTGAGAACCAAGCTTAAGTCATCTGAGGTCTCACATCCTCAATGACAACATTGGTTCATGGGAACACTTACATGAATAAATGAAAACAAACATAATATTCAAATAAGTGTATTGCCATACATTAATATTAAATGAACTATAATTTTAAATTAATCTGAATATTATCGAGTATTATGTCCTTACAAATGATTGTCTGTAGGACACTAATACTAACAATCTCACACTTGGACTAGAGTCAATCACCTACATGCCTAACCCCTAGACCATCAAATGTCTAGTGTGTACATAAACACTCAGTGCTTTGATGAAATGATCTGCCAAATTATCTTATGTGGGAACACGTTCTAACTCCATTTCTCCTATCGTTATGATCTCTTTGATCAAATGATAAGCCTGGGTACATGTCTGGTTTTGTTCGTTGATCTCAGTTCCTTTGCTTGCGCAATCGCACCAGCGTTGTCTCAATACAACTTTATTAGACAACTGGCACTCGGAACTACCCCTAGTTCTATCAAGAACTATAAAATCCAAACAGCCTCCTTGAGGCTTCTGATACAACAATGTACTCAACTTCGGTTGTTGAATCTGCGGTCGTCCTGCTAGGAACTATTCCAACTGACCGCCCCATCATTGAGAGTGAAGACTGTTGGGGTTATACGTGAAAGTATGCTTTTACTTTGTATAACCTATGTATTAAACACTTATTTACTGAAATAAATTATTTATCACTATTGCTTTAAATATGATTGAATGTTATATATATTTATTGCAAACCGTTCATAGAAAATCACGTGTTACACTGTAGTTAACGTGGTGATACCAGATCACAGAAGATCACGTTAACAGACCCTTGTAAACAAGTGTGTGTTTCACAACTTAGATAGACCTAAACAATCTATTGGTAGAAGTTGATGTGTAAGGCTCAGATTGACTTGTCTTGTCTAAGATATTACACTAGTGCATTTGATGCGCTGAAGTGGACCTACAGAGAGGATAAATTCATTCGCACTGACTTATGGGATGAAGAGTTAGACCTCAGTGGTTGTTGATTTCTTAATCTCTGTCACTTAATAAGGACTATGTCTGATTAGTAATTATTACTTTAACTTATAAATGGTTAGAGAATCACTACGACTTCGATACCCTATATCTTGGGCAATAATATTAATTACATAACAGTTGCTAAATTAATACAGAGATTCAAGTGCTTGGAGAGTCTTGCATGATTAGTCCCCTTGGTGGGCTCAGAACCTTTATCATACCAAATCTTGCAAGTGGAATTAATTTTCCTGTATGATTAATAATGTTGAGTTGTCCTTACTCCAAGGATAAAAATATTAATTAATATAAAACTTTTCAGTGGCTTAATTAATTAATGGACTAAATAATCTTATACACGGGAAATAATAACCGGGAGCCATATTACCGTAATATGGGTTAAGATGGATAGTGCAATATTAATTATATAGTGAAATTAATTAATATTAATGGGCTGAATAATATTGTGGACCAGTATTGAAATTTAGAAGCCCATTGGGAGGTCCATCTTAATTCTCCTAAAGGCCCCTCAAGTAGCCCAATTAAAGTTCATTAAATGAAAAGGTGTTTAAAATAAATTAAATATTTTTGTTGCATATTTTTCCTTGTGTTTATGAGGTCATCCCGATAGATCCTGGCATAAAGTATCCCAACAACTGGTATCAGAGCCATGGTTCGGGCTCAGATCTTTTAAACTGTAATTTAAATTATTTTTCATTAAAATTGAAATTGGATAGTAGAACTGTTAGATTTGTTTTGCCGATATCCAATTGTCATGGTATTTTAATGTGCTTATTTAAATGCAAATAAATTATTGTTTTTAATTCGATTCATTCGAATTCGTTTTGCCTCGTGAGAAAATCCACGAGTATATTAGAATTTATTTGATTTGTTCAATGTAATAGACTAGACTAGATCTAGGTTTATTTTTTTTTCATAAATAAATTGTAACCGAATCGAGAACGAAGATGGAGATGGAGAATTAAAGACAGACGTCCAAGTGCCTGGACGTACACGAGCCAAGGCGAAGCACGCGGGCAAGGGCGAAGGCCTAGCGACTGCGCGCATCGCTAGGTCATCGCGTACAGGGCAGGGCAGATGAGTGCACGGGCTATGCTTGGCGTCGGGGGCAACCCGCACGCGGGCGCGCGCATGCGGGCAAGGCTGGGTCACGGGGGCGTGGGACCCCGGACCGGCGCGCGCGGACGCGTCCGGGCGATGCTCCTTGCATGCTTATGTCATGGGCAATGAGCATGGGATGGCCGGCCTCGGACGGGGGCGTGCGCCTAGGCGCACGTGAACTCGCGTTACGGGCCGTGAGCTACCCGTTGCCGAACGTCGTCCTAACCTAAAATGGAGGACATTTTTTAAAGAATTGTTGCACTTTCAGTGGGAGCTTTTCGAGACGAACGATGAAGGCCAATAAAGAGATGATTTCTCAAGATCGAGACTTGGAAATTTAAACCATGACAGTTGGATATATGTGCCCAACTTGATTTATTTTGTCGTGGTGCTTGTTTTATTTTCATGCATAATTATTTGTTAATGTGTTTGCATGAATTTTGAATTGTCAAAAGAAAATCTCACTTTCGAAAATTACTAAGTATGTTTTATTGAAAATTTTATTTCGGATACTAAAATTACATCAATTTTGACCTCCATGATTTATTTATTTGTGAATTCTTTTGAAGAAATTTCCCCCTCAGACCGGCCAAAAGATAGATTTCACATGAATAAATTCTCAAAAGGATGATTGTGAATTATTATAAGTGGCGACGTTGACCCTCCCCTCGAGGCTCGTTCAAAATGAAGTAATAATTCTGTATTTAATTATGGTTATTACTTCGGTATAAAATTGATATGCATTTACTTCCCCGAAGTCCCTGTCAATTTTATATTGGTCAAGTGGGAGCCGACTATTAATTTTGAATTAAAGGTTTGTAACTGTTCTTGTTTGTAACTTGCTTGAATGTGTTTAAATAGACCGTTCACCCCACGTGACCTATTTAAAGTGTTTTGAGATGTCGGATGTTGCATATTCATATTGTTTTGAGATTTTGATATGAATAATATGATCAAAATTATTTGGTAATTTTATGCTTAAACAATTGTTATTTATTTCAGTTCAGCATGTCGCAACCTTGTAATCCACTTTTAATTAATATACTTAAAGTCAATAGAATTGTATAGGAAACTATGTAGATTAGAAATTATGTATTGTCTTGACAATGCAATAGCATAAGTCCGTCCTTGACAAACCTAGACTCTCTCAGACTACGAATGTGAGGAATATCATAAGCAGTGGTTGAGCTCCAATGAAATGGCTAAGTGTATCATCTTGACTTCAACATCAGATGTGTTGAAACACCGACACCAGGACTGGGAAACCATTGCAGCTATTTCGATAGATCTTAATGAATTCTTCGCTCACCAGATTCGTAAAGCGAGTCAGATAGTCATACGGAATTTGTCCCCGTGGAAAATGGCATTAAAAGGTGTCAAGAAAAAGACCGACAAACGAAAATGCTTAATTGCAGTCTAAGAAGAAATCGGAGGTCTGCCTGTTCCAAGCCCAAGAGAGCCAGAAAGAAAGGTAATTCTCATTCACTAGTTGTTGAAACTTGATTAGCGGCGTATGCTCCCCATTCTTGGGTAGTTGATACGGAATCCACTAATCATGTTTGTTTCACGGGTTCAAGGTGACCCGGTAACTTAGTGGAAGTGAGATCCTCATCACACTGGGCGATTCTACAAGAGTAGCATCTGAAGCAGTGGGAGACATGCACCTGTCTTTTGAAGACAGGGTTTTAGTTTTGAGAGACATTCTTTATGTTCCTGTTTTTCAGAAAAACCTTATTTCAGTTTCTAAACTATATTCTGATGGATATTCTGTTCGTTTTAATAAGAAAGTTATTGTTTTTCGTAATGATGTGTTTATCTGTCATGGAACTTTATGGAACAATCTCTATACTATTAACTGTGCACACCACTCACAAAATGCATCATATAACACATTGACTGCTTCGAACAATAAGAGAAAATGTTCAGATAACGTGAACGAAACACTTCTTTGGCATCTCAGATTAGGTCATATTAATCTGAATAGGATTCAAAGGTTGGTGAAAGATGGTTCGCTGGAGGACCTACAGCTAGAATCATTTCCAACTTGCGAATCATGTTTAGAGGGTAAAATGACCAAGAGGGCATTTTGAGCCAAGGGGACTAGAGCCACAGAAGTGTTGTAAATCGTTCACACTAACGTGTGTGGTCCAATGTTAACCAAAGCTAGAGGTGGCTATGAGTATTTCGTGACTTTCATCGATGATTACTCAAGGTTCGGGTACATTTTCCTTATGAAGCATAAATTGGAAACCTTTGATAAATTCAAAGAGTTCAAAGCCGAAGCTGAGAAGCATAGGGAAAAGAGTATCAAGTTTCTACGATTTGATCGTGGAGGCAAATACCCCAGTGATGAGTTTTTGAACTACCTGTCAGACGAGGGTATTGTTTCCCAGTTGACTGCACCCGGAACCCCTCAACAAAATGGGGTTGCAGAACGAAGAAACAGAACACTCTTAGAAATGATCAGATCCATGATGAGTTATTCAGATCTACCCAAATCGTTTTGGAGTCACGCCTTGGAAACAACAACTTTTGTCCTGAACTTAGTGCCATCCAAATCGATTCTCGAAACCCCAGAGAGTTGTGGATCGGGCGCAAGCTCAGTCTAAGACACTTGAGAATCTGGGGGTGTCCGACATACGTTCTAGACAAGGAAGCTGGTAAGTTGGATGCACGTTCGGAGCTACGGTTGTTTATAGGGCATCCCATGGGAACGAAGAGGTGCATGTTCTATGGTCCCGAAGATCAAAAGGTGGTAATCAGTATGCACTTTAGATTCTTGGAAGAAGACTATATGAACAATCGAAAGTCCAAAAGTGAGATTACCTTAGATGAATTAAGAGGGCAAACTCCTATACCAACTGTACAAGTTGATATACCAAGCATCACACTGACATAACCGGAATCTCGTCGTAGTGGGAGGGTTATCCGACAACCTGAGAGATTCATTGGGATAGGAGAATCTTCGGATTTGATCCCCGGGGATAGTGAATTAGACCCCTGGTCCTACAAAGAGGCAGCCCAAGACAAGGATTCAGAATCCTGGCAAACTGCGATGGAAGCCGAAATGGGCTCAATGGACCATAATCAAGTGTGGGAGCTAGTTGAACCACCCAGTGGGGTAAAATCCATTGGATGCAAGTGGGTCTACAAGAGGAAAAGAGGACCGGACGGGAAGGTAGAAACCTTTAAAGCTAGGTTAATGGCAAAGGGATACAATCACAAAGAGGGTATCGATTATGAAGAAACCTTTTCGCCCGTAGCCATGCTTAAGTCCATCCGTACTCTCTTGGCAATAGCTGCACATCTAGATTTTGAAATCTGGCAAATGGATGTCAAGACAGCTTTCCCAAACGGAAGTCTTGACGAGGAGATCTATATGCAACAACCTGAATGTTTTATTGCGAAAGGCCAACAACATCTTGTTTACAAGCTGAAGAAGTCCATTTATGGACTGAAGCAAGCATCTCGCGCTTGGAACCAATATTTTGATCAGGTAATAAAATCTTATGGGTTTGATCAAAACGAGTTCAAGAGTTGTGTGTATAAGAAGTGTGACGGAACTGCCTTGGTATTCTTAGTACTATACGTAGAGATATTCTGCTCATTGGAAACGATGTAAAGGTTTTGTCAGACGTGAGGGTATGGCTGTCAAACAGTATGATATGAAGGACTTAGGGGAAGCCGGACACATCCTTGGGATCAAGATCACTCGAGATCGCAAGAAAATGATGATAGGCTTATCTCAAGCTTCATACATAGATACAATTTTGGGGCGTTTAAGCATGCAAGATTCCAAGAAAGGTTTTGTACCTTTTAGACATGGAATCCATATATCCAAAGATATGTGCCCTAAGACACAAAAGGAGATAGATGACATGAGAGGCATTCCTTATGCGTCGGCAGTAGGAAGCATTATGTATGCAATGCTGTGTACGAGGCCAAATATTTGCTACGTCGTAGGCATGGTAGCAAGATATCAAAGTAACCCGAGAAAACAACACTGGACCGCTGTTAAAAATATTCTGAAGTATCTGAAAAGAACTCAGGATAAAATGCTGGTTTATTAGACAGACAGTTTGTTTCCGGTGGGATACACGGACTCGAATTTCTAATCGGACCTAGATTCCAAAAAATCCACCTCAGGTAGTGTGTTTTTTCTGGGAGGAGGAGCTGTAACATGGAGAAGCATTAAGCATAAATGCATCGCAGATTCTACCATGGAAGCCGAATATGTAGTTGCTTGTGAAGCAGCGAAAGAAGCGGTGTGGCTCAAGAACATCTTAGTGAACTTGGACGTTGTTCTGAATTTGCCTAACACTATCACAGTATTCTGTGATAACGCTGGAGCAATTGCAAATTCAAGGGAACCGAGAGCCCACAAGGCCAGCAAACACATTGAAAGGAAATACCATCATATACGAGAAATCGTTAAGAGAGGAGATATAGAGGTGGCAAAGATTGAATCGGAGGACAACCTAGCCGATCCATTCACAAAGGGTCTGCCTCAGTTAACATTCGAGAGACATGTGGAAGGAATGAGTGTCAAGTGCGTTGCCAATCTGCTTTGAGTATAAGTGGGAGAAATGTTATTAGGTTGGTGTAGGTGACATCAGATGTCACATAGTAATACATTAGATATGCTGTGGTATACTTAAAAGCAGGCTTTGAGTATAAGTGGGAGATTGTTGGGATTATACGTGAAAGTATGGTTTTACTTTGTATAACCTATGTATTAAACACTTATTTACTGAAATAAATTATTTAACACTATTGCTTTAAATATTCTTGAATGTTATATATATTTATTGCAAACCGTTCATAGAAAAGCATGTGTTACACTGTAGTAACGTGGTGATACCAGATCACAGAAGATCACATTAACAGACCCTTGTAAACAAGTGCGTGTTTCACAACTTAGATAGACCTGAACAATCTATTGGTAGAAGTTGATGTATAAGGCTCAGATTGGCTTGTCTTGACCGAGAGGTTACACTAGTACATTTGATCGATGCGCTGAAGCGAACCTAAAGAGAGGATAAACTCATTCGCCCTGACTTATGGGATGAAAAGTTAGACCTCAGTGATTGTTGATTTCTTAATCTCTGTCACTTAATAAAGACTGTGTGATTAGTAATTATTTGACTTATGAATGGGAAGAGAATCACTGCAACTTCGATACCCTATATCTTGGGCAATAATATTAATTACATGACAGTTGCTAAATTAATACAGAGAATCGTGTGCTTGGAGAGTCTTGCATGATTAGTCCCCTTGGTGGGCTCAAAACCTTTATCATACCAAATTTTGCAAGTGGAATTAATT